>KE504133.1:0-203084 GCA_000344655.2 Fomitopsis schrenkii
AGGCTGAGAGTTCAAACGAGTAAAATGAAAAGCTTTGCCTATGACTGAGTTACCATTTTGGTCTATTTCATCAAAATAGAGATAGGCCAATTTCTCAAGCAGTGTAAACATAGCTTAAAGTTCCATAATTTACTTATTGAGGTACTTAATGTTATTTATGCAGAGGAGAGTTGAATTGAGTTGATAATATCTAGCAGAAGTCTAAATATGTAAATGAGGTTTTTCCTGATGTGGGTCCCATTCTTGCAGGAAGGAGTTGAGCTGCGCCTTCTTCGTGATTGCCCCTGCCTTTGCTGACGCGTATTTCCCAAGTAGGGTGTCGGCCGCGTACGCCCACATGGGGCGGCGGTCAGTGAGGTCGAGGTACCGCTTGAGCCATACAAGCTCTAGTGCCTCGTTTCGGCCCGCTATGTCCAGTACGGCCAGGCCGCCCTCCGCAATCGGCCTGCACGCAGTGGCCATATTCACTGGCAGGACCTTGGCACCGTCCCACAGGAAGTCACGTATGATTCGGGTGAGCTGTTTCTCTGTTTGCTTCTGCATGCCCTGCACCACGGTCAGGTATTGTGTTATCCCCCCGGGGCCCATCTGAATGATGTGGCGTCTACCGCTCAGGGTCGGGTGGCAGCGTCCCCACCGTGCGAGGAAGGCTTCTACTTTGTGCATCACCGGCGCCCACGTCGCTATCTGGTCGACACCGTTTCCGATCCACGCACCAAGGATTCGCGTGGCTTTGCCGTCTGGGGCAATCGCTATGGACCTCGGTATGGCGTCCACTCCCCCTGTGAGTCCGCTGATGCTCTTCGTGTCTCGAACGCGGTCGCGGTATTCCTTCGTGCCGATCGGGATGACTTCTGTCTTGTCAGTGTTGAATCTGGCTCGGGATCCCTTGCACCACCTAAAGATGATGGCCCACAGATCCGACCATCGATCTTCATGGGATAGGAACATGGACGTATTGTCCGCAAAGAGGGACGCAATGAGTCGGCGAGGGGCGCCAGGAATGCTGAAGCCTTTCAGCGAGGACTTCCGCAGGGCGCACGCTAGCGGTTCAATGGCGATGTCGAAGATGAGACATGAGAGCGGGTCACCCTGCCTGACACCCCGCGTTACTTGGAACGGCGTGCTTGATTCGCCATTCAGTATGACGATAGTCTTTGCATGCTCGTAGATGTTCTGTACTTTCCTGATGAAGGCTTCTGGTAGCCCGAATCTAGCGAGGGCTACCCACATGTAGTCATGCACTATTTTGTCGTATGCCTTTTCTTGGTCCAAGGCAATGATAACGCCGTTCTCTTCCACTGCTTCTGCATAGTCAACCATGGTCCGACAGAGCTGTGTCTGGTCGGAGATTTGTCTCCCGGGTATGAACCCCGCTTGGTCGGGGTGTACTACGGTGTGAACCACAGCTGCTAGTCGCATGGCCAATACTTTAGTGTATATTTTGTAGTCAGTGTTCAGTAGGGTGATGGGCCGATAGTTCGCTATTTCTCTGCGGTCCTTTTTCTTATACAGCGGGCACATCCAGCCGTTGGCGAAGCCGGCGGCTTCGCATGCTCCGAATCCCTCCATGTCATTGTATGCTAATGTGAGCAATCCGATACAGTCAAAGCGGGGCTCTTTACTCCCTTCACTGTCCGCAAACATTGCGGCCAGTATAGTCCACATCTCGTACGGGATGCCGTCGATTCCGGTGGCTTTTCCGGTGGCTGCCCTCTTCAGCGCAAGCTTGACTTCTGCTTCCGTCACGTCTCCTGCTAGGTACCGGGCCCTATCATCTGGGAGCAGGTGATCTGCCGCCTCGACCGCCTCCCGTATGTTCTGTTCGCGTACTTCAGCCAGCTCGTTATCGTTGACTTCGTCGCTTTGTAGGGCCTCGTGGTAGTCGCACGCCATTTCTGCCATGCGGTCAGATCTTGTCTCGTACTCTGGCTTATTTGGGCTTGAGGCCGGCTTTCTGAGCGCGAAGAAGAGGTCCCGCGGTGATTTATCTTTGTTGATCTGCGACCAGTACTTGCTGACCCGTTCAGCATTCAGGTTGTACTGTGCGCCCGCCATGAGCCTAGCATGGGCGGAGCGTCTCCGCTCCAGCTCGAGGATCTTGTCCTGCAGCACCCCGGCCTCCTGTTGTAGGTCCGCCCTTTGCGGGAAGTCGGCGGAGGCTTGCACCTCCGCGAGCGTTGCTGTGGCCTTCACTATAGCCGCCTTTAACTTGGGGGTCTTTGTCTTCAGGACGTCGCGGGCAAGCTGTTTGACACTGTCCTTGAACATTCTCAGGGTGAGTTGGGCGTTCTTATCCTCAGTGCGTGTCTGCCGCGTGTTCAGCGCCTCTGCTTCTATCTGTGCTTGTTCACCAAGCTTTATTACTTGTTTGATGAACTCCTGGTCTGCGAGAATCGTCGTAGGCATGGTCCAACACCCCTTCCCAATGTGCGGGGCCCCGGCCGCTGTGACCTGCACGCTTACGAGGCGGTGGTCAGTCGGGATGGTTGTCGAGGCTATTGTCCAGTCGTAGGATCTGTTCAGTAGGGCGTGCGTGACGTATATTCGGTCCAGCCTGGACCGTGTCGCGCTGCTCCTCTGCGGGAACGTGTACTCACAGGTTGAAGGCTCCGTCAGGTGCCACCCGTCATAGAGGCGTAGCTTCCTCGTTATGCCTTGGAGCTGTTCCAGGGTGCTCGATGGGCTATCTTTCATGGGTAACCTGTCTATGGCTTCCTCGGTGAGGTTGAAGTCTCCGAGCATTACGTCCGGCCTAGGCAGCGAGGCACCGTCGAACGCCTGACTCAGCGTGGACCAGAAGGCCTCGTTGCTCGGTTGGTCATTCGGTGCATAGACGTTCAGCGCCGTGATCTGTGTGTCGTTATGCCACTTAGTCTTTATGAGTATAGCACGCCCGGGAACGAGGACATGCACTGTGACAGCGGACACATCCACTAGTTCACGGTTGAGTGCAAAAGCGACTCCCCTGGTCCCCATGGCATTGTCTGGGTCGGGGGAGTTGAAGACTCTTACCCGCTTCCCGAACATACTGTGGACCGTCTCCACGTCTTCTGGTGCGAGGTGAGTCTCCTGTAGGGCGACTATGCCTAGTCTCCTTTCGCGCATGGTTTGGCTGAGGGCCGTCCATTTGTTGTCAGTCCCGAACAGTGAGCCCTTTCCGCTCATGTTCTGCAAACTGATCGTTATGTGCGCCTTAGTGTTCCGCCCTCGTTTGCGCTTCAGCGGCGCAGCCGCTGTGGGCTCTCGTCTCCGGTGACTTGAGCCTGTTATTCCTCGGCTCGCTGCGCCGTCCGTGTGTGCGGTACTGGCGGCTCGAGTCGCCCCGTCGCCGATCTCCGTCCTGCGGTCATCGAGAGAGGAGCTGACGGGGTGAGCGCCTTCCTCTCTCGCTGGGCGGAGGAGTTGTCCGTAGTCCTGGAATTGTTCATCCGTGTGTGGGTTATGTGTGTATGTGTTCTCCGTTGCGTGTTCCTCTCCCCGCTACAACGATCCACGGGGAGTGGGAGCCGCTCCTGGACTCCTCAGGCGACCTGCGGTCCCATACTCTGTACGGAGCTAACGCTTTAGCCTCTCGGCCGACGGGTGAGTCTACAAGCACCCGCGCTGTGGGATTGCTCCAGCTGCGTCGTCCAGCGGCTTTCCTGTGTCGCACGCGGCCAGTATATTTGGGCCGCTGGGCCGGCGCCGCATACGCGGAGCGGTTGGGTAAGGTTGTGTTAGTTAGCGATGTAAAAAGCCTTCGCCTTGTCTTCCCCATTCCTGTTGGTCGGGGGGCACTCTTCATGCTTCCGTAAGGAGGGTAATGCGGGCGCGGGCCGTTCTCACGTTACTGCCCATCGCATCGCATGCGCTATCATGCATGTAGAGGCATAGCATATATTAGGGTCCGTCAATAGGATGCGCGTACAAAAGGGGGGGTGCCCGGGGCATGCAGATCGTGCTATGTGTGCTATGAGTATTACTCTCCTCCGTGTCTGAGTCGTCAGTGGCGCATGCTCGACCCTCCGGAGCCTCGGCTCGACAGCCCCCCTCCACGTCTTCCCCGGCCATCGAAGTCGCGGCGACGCTTGTCGTGCTCGTTGCTGCCATTGTCGCGACCGTAGTCCGGACGCTTCCCATTGGCCTTCCCGCCCGCGCGTCGATCCTGCTGACGCGCGGCGGAGCCGCGCAGCGTGTAGTAGTCCAGGTTCGGGCCATTCCATCCCGCAACGGTGGGCAGATCGCATAGGCCCGTAGGGTGGTCGTGGCTGTGACAGAGGGCACACCAGAGGCGGCCAGTGAATGGAGTCGGGTGGCCGGTGAGATCGTCGCCGTAGGTGCGGCTCATGACGAAAGTCCTGAACGTCTCCCACTCCTCCTCGTCAGCCGTGGGCGACTCGATGTATATGAGTACCAGTGGTTCTGACGCTCCTCCTCGGACTTGGTATGGGATAACTCGGGCCCGGACGCTACTCACTATGTACTCAAAGACTGTGTCTTCATCGAGGTGGCTCCATCGTCCCTCGTCAGCGATGTCGTTCGATATAATGTGGCGGATGGTTGCCTCGTTTGCTCCGCCATCTCGTAGCGTAGCGCGGATGCGTGCGGCTATTCCTTCCGGTGAGACATTCCCGAAGTGACGCGGGTGTCGGAAAGCACCTTGAAAGCGGGGTGGGAGGGCACGTAGATGCTCGATGCGGAAGGTTACTGATGGTGCCGAGATCCAGCCCTCCGCGTCCAGCATGTCGATGAGGTCCGAGGTGAGGCCGATTACCGCGATGTCATATGGGCCTTCGTTCAGTGCCAGCTCTCCTGGCGTGGCCGGGATGGCTGGTATGAAGTCAAGAAGACTTACTTCGACACCCCAGTTGTTGCGGAGCACGAGTTGAGCCTCTGCGATTTGATCCTCGGTGCCCGGGTCCTGCGCTCCGTGACCGGGGAAGCGGAGGAGTGCTATGTCGTGTGGATCGTTCTCCCATGCAGCGGCCTGCCTGGGGCACTGCCCTTCGTTTCGCGAGGTGAAGCTGGAGTGTGCTATGTCGCGCCATCCCGCGCGCGGACGTCGAGTGAGCGTGTAGAGCGTCGGGCGTGGGTTTGGCGTCGTGCTCGTGCGTTGCGGCGCCGGCGGGGGCATGGGCGGGCCACCCGATTGCACCTTCTCGAGGAGTGTCTCGTTCTCCGGGGCCAGCGAGGCTAGCCTGAGGCGCACCGCTGACGGGGCCACGGACGACAGGCGGCTTCCTGGTGCCGCTGTCTCCGAGGCTCCGTCATCCTTGTTCTTGGTAAAGTGGAGGGTGCGAGGCAAGGGCGTCGCGCGGAGGGCTCTGCGCATCGGCGGGTTGGCAGTGGGGGACCGACGACCGCCGGTTGCAGAGGTGCTCGGCACCGGGGGGGGCGAAGGTCGGCGTCGCAGAGGGAGTGGTCATATCGCCTGTGGTTCGCTAATGCGCGCTGTGTGGGCGTCGCTGTCGGTCTGCATGACTATGTCCTCCTCGTCCGCCGGGTCGGTTGCATACATTCCGGACATGAACTCGGGAGTGTTGGGGCGGGCTGGTCTCGAGGGGCGGCGCGGTGCTGGCCCGTCGTTTACCTCCTGGCCTCGTACCTGGTCTTCCTCTGCTACACGGGAGAGGGTGCTGGCGCGGACAAAGGAGGGGTAGGGCCTCTCGTGTTGGCTCCAGTCGGCCGCAGTGGTCGTATGTAACTGCCAGGGTCTCCCCTCCACGGGGTCTGTCACTGCGACCGCTTCGTGCCTCGGTCCATCGCGTGCAGGCTCCTCAGCGACCGGCTCGTCAGCGAGGGCTTGCTCAAAGCTCGGGCGTGCTCTCCGTCCACGGCTCGTGGTCAGCCAGGCCAGGGGACGGTGAGCGGGCGCCGGCGGCGCCGCCCTGGCCGTGCCCCAGAAGACGTCTGCCGCCTCCCTTGGTGTGGGCCAAGTGGTGGCTGCGGCCGCGTTCTGCGGCTCATGGTTCACCTCTGACTGCGGCTGGGCTACGGTGTGTGTCAGCCCGTGTTCGTAGGTTGCACTCTGGTTGACCTTACCTGCTTCATCGTGCAGTGTCTCCGTGTGGCCCGTGTCTTGCGGTTCTGTGCGTCCCTCGCCCACGTCCGACGCTACGCGTCGCCTTTTGCGGGACTCGCTCGGCGGGGGTGCGGTGCTCGTCCCCTCGTCCTTCTCCTCCAGCTTCTCTTCCGGCGCCGTTGCACCCGTGTTTGCGTTCCGCTTGCGGCGCGGCTTGGTCTGCTTCACCTTGGTGGCATCCTTGGGCTGCGTAGTCGCCGTCGGCGCAGGGAGCGGCGTGGTGGCGTCCTGGGGCCCCGCCTCGGAGCTCTTTCCCCTTGCAGTGTCGCTACGGAGCTGGCGTCTCGTTACGCTGGTGCTTACGCTCGACGTGCTCAAATTATACTCCGGCACGTCCGTGTCGTCCGTGGCCTGCGCTGCAAGGCGCGGCGTTTCGGGGACTTCCGCTCCCGCACTGTGGGTCCCAGATGGGGCTGGTCGCGGTGACTGGCTACGACGCCCCGCCGTCACGTCTGCGTAGGCTGTATGTGTGTGGCGGTAAGGTGAGTACTCAGTCGTACTCGCAGTGTCTAGGGCTTACTCGGGCTCTCTGGGCGCGCTATCTCCTGCACGGAGGGAGCGGCTTGCCGCTCCACTCTTCCCTCGCCGCGTTGGTCTTCCTCCTGCGCTGTGTGGCCAGCAGTCGGGGCCGTGGTGGGACCTTCATTGTCGGCGTGCGCGGGTGTAGCCTCCGCGAGAGGCGCGGTGACGTTCGTGGGCTTTTGTTCTGGGGCGGCCATCGAGGTACGTTGGTTCTGGTTAAGCAGGAGTTGGTTCGCGTGGGTGTAAGAGGCTAGATTGTCGTCCTAGAGTGAGCAGTGAGTGGTGGGATTTCCTGGGCCATTTTATGGGATTTTCGTCACCCTACGGACTCGTCGCTTGCGAAGTACGCCGTCCCTGGGGGTATCTTCCCCGCTCTTCGTCGTAGGATCTTGTCTCGGGTATGCTTGCGTCGTCGGCATCCTCTCTGCCGTACCTCGCTGAGACGTGGATGTTCCCGTCGCTCTCGCGGGTCACGGAGCCTCCTTCATTCATCGGCTGCGCGTAGGTCGCTTTGGCGGGCGTTCGACGCGGCTCTCGTCGCTGCGTGCCTGTCCCGTCGTGTGGCGGGTGAGGTCGGGTCTTGGGTCGGTGTCGCTGGCCTGGTCTGAGTGGGCGAGGTGGCGCGCTTCGGTTTCAGCGTCTGTTACGCAACTTCCCGTTGCGCGCTTACTTCGCCCGGCACCGTGTTGACGTTACTCGGCATGCTGCGTGGGTCCTAGTGTGGTGTCTGTCGGCGTCCATTTCTGACCGTTCGCCCGCTTCTCTGCTTAGGTTGGCAGCGTCTGCGTCGTTCACTCTCACACTGTCACCTGCGGGGCGGTGTCTCCCAGCACTTTCGGTATCGATTGCACTGTATCGGGCCCGGTACATCTGTGGATTTCCCGGCTCTGGGTCTCGGGTCTATTCCCGTCTACTCTGGACCCCGTCCAGGCTCTTTCCAATTATGGCGCATCCTTTCCCCTGCCCTTGTGTGCGAGTTCGTGATCAGCGCCATTCGGGCTGCCATCGCTGTGTCTCTCTTCGGTGCGCGATTGTACGGATTCTTCGTATCGTCTTGGAAGAGTGGGTCGCCGTCGAATGCAGAGTGGGGGGGTGCGCGGTCGAGGAGGAAGTAGTGGTTCTCATGTGTGTACCTGGCGAAGTCGTTCAGGCGGGCCCATGCGCTGGGCGTTCGTAGCCCGAACTGTCCGTGGTTCCCCATGATAAGGAACGTGACCCAGTGTCTGCTTAGCTCGGCGATCGTTGAGATTCGTCCTATACCGGTCTCCAAAGCGCCTATGCGGAGGCGCACGAGGTCATCGATGCCTATGTCGTTCGTCGGTCTCTTGTCCACCGCCCACGTAGACCCTTTCCTCCCCTTGTACCATGGTGAGCTTTGCACGTCCACCGTTGTCACCGATAAGGTCGTGCCCATGTTTGCTGGGGGTTTGGGGAGTACGGGGAGGGGGGAGCGGGGGATGCGTGGGTTCTGAGTTGTGGTGTCGCTCCGCTGGTGTGTGGGCTGTACTATTCTGCGGTTGCCGGTGTTCATGTCTTCACAGGGGTGCACCACAGGTTGTACTCTGTGTTTGTGTTTCCTGTTGTGCTTTAAATGTTCTTTTCTGTGAGCGCCTATCGGCTATTGCTTTACGTCCTTATTACGTTACTCATTTCTGTGTTCTGTTTCTGTCTGTCAGATGCGGCTCTTTTTTCCCCGGTGGATTGTCCGACATACTGTGCCTGGTCGGGCTTTTTGCTTGATGGTAGGGAGTGCGCGTTGTCCAGTTACTAGGGAGCGTGTGCGGCCAGGCGTGCCTTTTTGGCTGGTGTGGCGTAGTTGGGGTGGTGGTTCCTGCTTTGCTCGTGTATCTCACCCTCCTTTGGTGTTCTCTCGTTATCTGCTGATTGCTCATGCTTTGCGTGTGTGTGCTTTATTTGAGGGTTGCTCTCTTACTATCTGGATGGCGGTATGCGCGCGTGGTTGCTGTGACTCTCCTGCCTAGTTTGGGCATGTTTATTACTCGTTTCCCCCTTCTCGGGGGCTCCGCGTTGGGAGTCTTGTAGGTTCTCTCAAGCTATCACTGTCTAATTGATACGGCGTCTTTGGCGCATCTCATTCGATTCGTGTCAGTCTGTCTTACTTTCAGTCTGTTCGCTTCTCTCATCGGCGGGTCGCGTGTCTCGTTCCGGCGGGCCGCGAGGAGCCGCTTAGCGCGCGTTGCTCTGGGCTTCACTGGCCGCGCGTCCCTCTGTGAGGGCCGCGCGTCGTCTTTTGAGGGGGCGTCGTTGTATGCCTCCTCGTCTTCCTGTTGGTTTTTCGTGAGTTCCTGGAGGTTTATGACGTTGGGTATCGTGCGGTTGGCACGTTGTGTGTCCCTCTTGTCACTTGTGCTTGGTTGTGTTTTTGTTGCCTCACGGCGACGGGTCTGTTTTGCAGTTGTCCGTTTGTGACCTCCTGGGTGTTTGCCAGTGAGGTCTTTCAGCGCATGTTTGTTTCACCCGAAGGCTACTTATCCCCCGGGGCCACGTAAAGGCCTGCGCCGGACTCGTCGACGACGAGCCCTCCCGGGGGTCCATACGCTCTTGACATAGCGTCGTGACCTCATGGTGGCCCAGCGTCGGGTCTACAGCTATGGCCATGGAGATATCACCGCTACAGATAGACTGGAAGCTCCTTGGCATCACTGCGCGGTTGGGGCTGCTGCACAAGTCACGACAATCAGAACAAGCTTGGATTATGCCGAAGCACATAGCTCCGAGAACAAGACAAACGCCTCACGCAGGAGGGCCGAGAGTTATGTGGATCAGTACTAGTATTGCAGTGAGTGCACCATTCGATGCACAGGAAAAATCATCACGATTGTCATACGACGCCTTCGCTTAGGTCGAACTCTTACGCATTTCACTGCCATCCGGGCCTACGTTGGGGTGTATCCGTCAGTAACAGATCTTGATGCATCTCGTACCGCTTACTAGTAGTATGCCGGTCACTTCGTGTTGTGGGTTACTCCAAGGAGATCATAGGTCGGCGACCGTCGAGCGAAGTCATATAAAGAGGGCATGTTGACCCAGTGTGTCCTCAGCTCACTCCTTTCATCTTCGGGGCTCATTAAGACAGGCATAGGTGCTGGCTAGTGAGTTCCTACTAATTTCCCGGCATGCCTCACGCGCGATTTTTGACTCTGCTCGTAAACAGCCTTGCCCTTTAGTTCAACGACTCACGCAACGACTCACGACGATCTTGCATAACGGCCCTCGACGCACACTCAAGACCAACCCCAACCATACTCCATAACAGCACCTCACACCATGCGCGCCTCCATTGCTCTCACCCTCGTTGCTACCGCTGCCGCCGTTTCTGCTGCTCCCGCACTTAGCGAGTTCCCCACACAGTACGTTGCCCTATAATTAACGCCTGCAGATGTCTGACTCACGCACGATATTGGCAGCGCCCATCGCGGTGGCCGTCACACCACGGAAGTCGCCTCACGTGAGGTCGACTTGGAGCTGGTCGCCCGCGACGGTCCCCATGGCCGAGGCTTCGGTAGCATGCACGGCAGTCCGGGACCTGTCATGATGCACCACGGCTTTGGCCCCAGAGAAGTTGCGGTCGAGCTGGAGGCTCGTCAGGGCCCTGGTTTTGGTGGCCATCGTCATTTTGGCGGCGGTCACTTCGGCGGCATGCACCACGGCTTTGGCCCACGGGAAGTTGCGGTCGAGCTGGAGGCTCGCCAGGGTCCTGGTTTCGGTGGCCATCGTCACTTCGGCGGTGGTCACTTTGGTGGCATGCACCGCGGCTTTGATCCTCGCGAACTCGGGGGAGAGCAGCTAAAGCTGGAGGCTCGGCAGGGCCCTGGTTTCGGTGGACATCGTCATTTTGGCGGCGGTCACTTCGGCGGCATGCACCACGGCTTTGGCCCACGGGAAGTTGCGGTCGAGCTGGAGGCTCGGCAGGGCCCTGGTTTTGGTGGCCATCACTTGGGCGGCGGTCACTTTAGAGGCATGCACCACGGCTTTGGTCCCCGCGAATTCCAGGGCGAGCAGCTGGAGGCTCGGGAAGGTCCCAGTGGCTTCGGTGGCCACCAAGGAGGCGTGCACCACAACCATGGCTTTGGCGGCTTCCACCGGGGCGAACGCGTTGCACGCGATATGGGTGGGTTGAGCCACGGTCAGCGCAGCTTGACTGTGGATGAGCTCGATTGAGAAGCAGCACAGTCGGATAGCTAGGAAAGACTTTTGTGTAGTGTATTGACACTTGAGCATCATGTACTAGTAGCTGTAGCCTGAGAATAGCGATGCAATCTGTACGGCCCAATACGTCTCGGTCATGTGATCGCGTCAGAGTGGGCGGTGGCTTTCGCGTGCACGCGTCCGACTCCAACTCAGCATCGCTTGCTGTCTTCCTCCGCCCTCTCCTTCGTCCACCGCACATACCCTCATTCAAACAGCCATGGAGCAACCGATAAGCGACTATCTCACGAAGCAAGTTCAATTAGACCGCAATGTGGTGCGTGTCTCTGCCACTGGCAACTGCTTTTGAGGGCTGCTGTTTACGATGGCTCGGTGCGTGTCTAGGTCACCTACAGGTCCCTGAGTCGACAATTCAACATCCATGTGAACGCAGCTAAGAAGTGAGCCTATGTTCTCTTGTGCAGATACATAACTCATCACAGCGATACAATCTGTGTGCTCCAGCAACCTCGCAGCGTTTTACGCCGCCTCACATAGCTCGCCCGACTCCGTCTACGCCACATACATGCTAACAGGCGAGGCTGCGCCCTCGAACAGGCAGACATTACGATTATCTCAGGATGAGATGGACGTGGACATGGATGGGCCTACGGCATCAGAAGAGGCACGGGAGGAGCAGGAGGGCGATGAGCCGGACAGCGAACCAGTTCCCCTAATCCGGGTGCTTCTTGTGGGAGAGGATGACCTTGAAAGTCCGTATCACCTTCTGCATGCTATGCTACTTTCTGAATGACAGCTCGAAGATGCGAAAGCGCAGTTTCACCGCATCTTCTCGCAGGTCGTCTACAGCCTGTCACCGGCGCATCTCATTGTATGCACCCTCCTTATGCGCGCCGAGCCGGAGATCACTCATGCTTATCAAACAGGATGCATCCCTCATATGCTCGCCGTCAGAGAAGGTCCACGAGGCAGATGCAAAGCTCAAGGCGGACGCGTCTGCATTGCTCGGTAGGCTCGTCGGTCCTCATGTCCATGTATGTAGTAAACGCCCTCACTACTACATCTTACACTCATCATGCACCCTTCGTAGATCGGCAAACCCGTAGCCGTCGCTCCTCCGTCCGCGAAAGAGCCTGAGGTCGCCGCACCGGCCCCCCGCGACGAGCCGAAGCCGGCTACCAACACGGTGAAGACAGAAAAGCAGGATGATAAACCAAAGTTCAAACTTAGAACTAAGGAGGACAAGCCTAACTTGAAGCCCAAGCTGTCTGGATTCCTCAACTGGGGCAAGGCCAAGCAGAAGGACGATGACGTACAGGAGAAGGAGAAGGGGGATGTGAAGGCGCAGACGGAGAAAGGGAAAGAAAAGGCCAAGGCTAAAGACGAGAGTGCGAAAGCGGAGAACGATGAGGTCAAGCAAGAGAAGTCGAAGGCAGAGAAGGCCAGAAGCAAACCGGGGGTGAAGAAAAGTCCCGTATCCAGTCCAGAAGCCGAGGCGAAGGCATCGTCCCCGGAGGCAGACTCATCCAAGAGGAACAAGCCAGAAGAGAAGGTAAGTGTTGCGTGTCCTTACAGTACGTGTTGCGGAGAAGACCTCGTATTGATATTGCACGGCCATGTTAGAGAGGCGTGAAACGCAAATCCACCCTCCCAACCTCGTCCGATGAAGAGGAGGTTCCGCGCAAGAAGAGCCCCGTCGTCCCCAGTAAGAAGAGCCCCATTGTATCCATGGGAAAGGAAAAAGTGTCTCCTAAGGACGAGAAGCCATCGACATCGAGGAGCAGTACGGCAAAGGTCTGCCCCGCTTCTTCTTCATCTTCACGCAGCTTTCTGATGTTTCCTGTCAGCCCGCGGCCCGCAGGAAGCCGACCCGCGTCCTCGTGTCCGACTCGGACGAGGAGGAGCAAGCCCGCATTCCGACCCCGCCACCGGTCGCGGCGCCGGCCAAGAGGGGCAAACCGAAGCGGGTGATCATCGACTCAGATACAGACGAGTCTGACGACGGGGCACGGCCCAGCAAGGCGAAGGCGAAGGGCAAGGCGCGCCCAGCCGCCGTGAGCAAGAGCCTCCAGGCGATGATGGACATCGACGACGGTGAGCGGACATTCCATGCCACCACGTATACCTCGACACAATCCGACGCGACACGCTCACTCGCCCTTTTCCTGCGCAGACGAAGTCATCAAGGCGTCCCGCGCTGACAGCGACGTGGACACGGAGCTCGGCGAGGAAGAGGTGCCCCCGGAGACGCAGACGGAGGACTTCGTCGAGGACTCCGAGCCGGAGCGCGCGAAGCAGCGGCCCAAGAAGAAGAAGCAGCAGAAGAAGCCCGTCCCCGTCGGGCGGAACGGCCTGAAGAAGCGGCGCGTACTGCGGACGCGCACCAAGACGGACGAGAAAGGCTACATGGGTATGTATCCGTGCGCAGAAGTGAGGCAGCCGGCTGACTCACTGATGTTGCAGTCACGGAAGACTACTCGTCATACGAGTCTGTGGACGAAGAGGAGCCTGAGGAGCCTGTGAAGGCCAAAGGCAAGGGAAAGAAAGGCAAGAAGGCTGCTGATGAACACGAGGGCAAGGATGCTGTGGAGACGAAAGCTGCGAGCAAGGACGACGGCAAAGTCGAGAAGCCCGTAAAGAAGCCCATCAAAGCCCGCAAGTCGATTGTAAAGGGCCAAGGCAGTCTCATGAACTTCTTCAACAGCAAGCCGAAGTAGTGGTGATTCTGCTGATGTCATGTATAGCAATCTACTCGTTTCTCATGGTGTTTGGAGCGCGCTCAATGGGGTTCTACGCGACGACAATCACATCATCTAGATTGAACCTAGTTACAGGTCGACATTATGCGATATTCAAGCCCATAAACATGCAAGCAATCCCGTTTCGATAGCTGTTAGACGTGCAGAGATAGCTGATTTACATCCATCAGCTCCTCCTATTGAACTGAACCACAACATGTACACACTCACCGTAAGATATCCGTTGAAGACTTCGTGAATTACGGGCGAGCAAGCTCTGCTTGCAGCTGGTTCAAGACAGTAGGGTCGGCCTTCGTAAGGTACATCGCCTGCAGATTTGCAGGCCCGCCGCAAGCGATGCCCGCTTCTTGGAGGCATCCCGCGACGTAGGTCGTAAGCTTCGTAGTGCGGACGGGATCGTTGTCATACAACTGTGGACACGGAATCAGCGTTTTGCATGTATCTGAGAGCAAGACGAAGGTCGTACCGCGTTGCGTCGTTCATATTCGAGCGTGTTCTCCGAGCCCTGGAAGAACTGGTCCGTGGGCCTGTCCCAGTATCTGGTCAAGGTCGGGCTCCTGCGAGCAATTATCAGCTCGACATTCGTGCGGACAATCTGCATCACTTACCCAGGCTCATCAGCCTCCTGCCCCTCCGTCTCCTTGATCTCACCGAAGACATCAAGCCAGAGGTTGAAAATCTCGGAAGACAGCCTGTCCAGGACCTCCTTGCGGCCCGTCGATACGAGGCTCGCGATACCCATCGCTGTGAGCTTGCGGTGCCGCGGTTCCGACATGTTGTCGAACTGTGTAGCATCGTCTCAGTGCCGGCAAAGGAGGGGACCATGCTTCAGCAGCGACATACCCTTGTCCACCATTGGTCCAAGACGCCTTCCCATATTTGCGTCTCCGGCACGTTGTGCGCCTGCGCGGTCGCTTGCATGAGCGTCAGGAACAGCTGCTTGTTAGCGACCGCGACGCGCGCGAGGACGTAGACGTCCTCCGTCAAGACGGACGTCCTTGCCTGCGTAGTACACGTGAGTCACGGACGAGCATATGTCGGGGATACACACCTTGTCGTCCATGAGGGTCTTCACTACGAGTGCGAAGAGGCCCGACCTGTGGAAGGGCTCGCCCCAGAGCTGGGGAGGCCCGATCTGGAAGAGCGTCGTGAGGATCCGCGTCATGTCCATGACGTTCGTCTCGACGGCCTGCGACATCGCCCTTGCGAAGGCTTGGAACAACTCGACCGCATACTGCTACAATGAGACTCAGTTCCCGGAGCACCATGTCTACACGCTTCCCCGACATACCGAAAGGATACGCGTAACGTCGACGAGGATATACGACTCGACGACCTCGCTGATGCTGCCGAGCAAGTCCAGGTTCTCGGATAGCAGCGAAATGACCAAGGGGAAGAGTTCGATATAACCCGGTGCGCCGTTGACGCCATCGAGGGCGACGGTGTTGCGCAATGCAGCGAGCCATAGAACAAGGGCATCTTGATCGAGATGTAGCTGCGCCCCTGGTGTGAAACTCTGTCGAAGCAGGTACACAACGAGGCCTGTGAGGGTCGCAGAGTGCTCCTTCGAAGACTGAAGGGCAAACATTCGATTTCAGCTCCTATCATGTCATACTCGATGGGCATGCGAACCTGAACAAGATTCGTGAGCGTCCCTAGAAGGCTGACTTTGAAGAGCCAATCTTCTCCTGCGGCATCCCCTGTACATACAAGCAGTCAATGTCTCATCAGCCCGTGACGCCGCACATGCCAACTTACAGAGTTGCGGAAGAGGTTGGGCGATGTTGCCGATGAGAGGGACGATCTATAACGTGGACGTTAGTTGATCCACCACAAACGCGACGGAACCCATACCCGTGTATCCGCCCGCTCGATGACTGTATTCAAGCTGTTAGCGATGCGGCGCTTAGCCTCGAGCGTCTCTGCCCCCGCCATAAGCCGCACAAGCTCATTCACAGCTGTAGCCAGGTACGGCGCGAAGACGTCGATGTCGAACGACAACGTCTACCGCGATCGGTTCTTCGTCAGCAACAAGAGATAAGTGAACCAGGTGTACACACTCACATCGACACATTCCCGAAGAGCCATCGCTGCGGTGAGGCGCACGACTTCGTCCGACCCCTGCCCCCTGTCTTGCAGCAGGTACAGTAACACTTGCCAGACCTTCGGGTCGTTCGCTGGGTAACAGTCGTCCGCGATCCACTTGCCCACTAGCCACGCTATGCGGCGCTTGAGAATCGGATAGCTGTATGCGGTGTGGTGAGTGGGTGGCGGTGTGAATGCGACTGGGAACTCACCTCGAGTTAGACTCTTGCGCTTCAGCAATCAGCGTGTGTTCGAGCCACTGTCCAAAAGGTATCAAGTCCTTGAGACGCGTCGCACATCGGCCAACGGCGCAGTACAGCGCCTCCTTTTGGACGACACCCGGCAGGTCGACGGGACGTTGTCCTAAGTACATGTATGAGCGGGTCACAAAGGGCCCACAGATGTCTCGAGAAGCGTACCAACAGCTTGCTGGAAGGTCGTATCTAGCAGAGGCGTCACATATTGCTGATAGTTATTGGCGAGGGTCATGAGCACTCGTTCCGCGCATGGCTATGGTTGATTGTAAGCTAAGGTCGCATTAGCAGAGTGGAAAAGCCGTACGCGTATTTCGAACACCCATTGCTCGTTATCCTGTTCCTCAAGGTTGACCCACCCTTCTGGGTCGGAAACCCATTCCTCGAGATCCAACGGGTTCAGAGGAATGAACCTCGTGACAAGCATTCGCACCGCGTTGTCGACGAACTCTTTGTTCAGAGCTTAGCGCGATTAGTCAGAACTGCAGCCTCACAACAGGGACAACGAGAAATACCATTCGTATTCTGAGTCCCATCTTTGCGGACTGGCGCCCATTGTGCGAGGCTATCCTTGAACAGCACCATCGCCTGGACGAGGAAGCGAACAGGGAAAATAGCATTAGATGTATCTGATAGATCAGGGTGATGTCGTCAACGATTAGAAACCCGAGGCGGTAGGAGCTGAGAAATATGTTCATACCCGAGATCGCCTCAGGGGGTGCACTAGATGCCTGTACGACTTTGCTCCAATAGTACAACACGAGATCACTGCAAAGGGGAAGCGCGACGAATTTCGGATGGGACAGTTCTTGCATGCGGCGGAAGAGTTTGCCGAAGAGGCGGACATGACGAGTGAGGATGTCAACGGATCGCGTACCGATCTGACTGGTCGGCGTAGATTGTAGGGCAAACATCAAGTTAATACGGAGTTCGGAGAGGGTCTGTAACTGAACAGCGGATGCTTGGAACAATTGTTCAACCTTGAGGAGTGGAGTATCAGCAAGGTTCACGACGATAGGGACGCAGAAACAAACCCATGCTCCAAGATGCTCGTAGGTGTTGTGCGTGACACGATTCCAAGTCCATTCGGCAGACTTGACGACGCACTTGAATATGAGGTGAGCAAAGAGAAGGTCTTCTGCAATGTTAGGCTGCGAGATCGAAGTAGGAGTGATAGTTGTTGGGAACGAGGATGCCACACGAGAGTAGTATCCTTGCAGAGTTTGTTGTAGTTCTTGCACGAGCTAACACTACGTTCAAGAGAGGCATTCACTACAACGCATGTGTGGCTCACCGCTCCCATAAGCTTCAGCCCACTAGGCAGCTTGACACTCATGAGCTCCTTCAATAAGGCGTTGAGAATTTCCAGGCTACGCCGTAGCTGTATGGCTGATCCGCCTTGCCCACCCCCATAGCGTGCATCGATGTTCGTACCGATCGTGCCCATAAGGGTGGGGATCAAGGCAGGCCTGAGGGAATTGAGCTGACCTGCGAATGATTTCGCATTGCATTACACACCAGTTCTGCGGAAGATCATATCGTGCGATTTTAGCAATGATGACTTCGTTGCATTCAGCAATCTACTATGGTGTGAGTAGGGCCTCCACAGACAAACAAATGAGAACACACTCACAACGTCGTCAGTCTCGTCCAGCAATGACAAACATCGTGCTCTGGTGCGAGTTCTCTGTTCTTCCGAGAAGAATCTGCACCCGACAGAATTTTCAGTGCGCCAACATCTTCGCGGCCAAGTTTCCACTCACTTCCGTCCCTTCCAGTGGCTTACGGCATTGTTCTTGAACTGAATGATGCTCTGTTGACGAACAGCCAGTGGGACCGTTCTCTGTGAGGCTATCTCGTATAGCGTTTCATACGCGCCAGATAGCAACAGCAGCTCCTTCAGTCGCGTCGCAGATGCCTGCAATTGTGTAGGGTCCTGGGATGCAGCACCGCAAATGACATTGTACAGTTCTTCAGGTGAGAGAGTCTCAGTTGGGGCAGACGGAGGCGGCATTCGACAGCCAGTCGTTGTTTGGGGTTGAGACAAAGGACAAAGATGGTGGTGGTAAGTTCAAAAGGAGGACAGGTTCCGACGCCGCACCCGAGCGTGCCAGTGCCACTGTCGATTGAAACTTGGCCCGGGCTTGGGGAGACGCGCCGCGTGTCGTCACATCTCACACGCGCCGTGGACGCGACTGTAACGCCCCGTGACAGGCGCGGTTCAATGGCACGCGTCGCGTCAGTCGCGTCCTCCCTCCAGCCCATGTGGCGTGTCTGTCCCCGCCTCACCCTTACATTAGTCGCAAGACATCTGCCGGCTATGCATCGCACCCCTGGTACACTTGCTCCCACTCACCTCGCTGCCCGCGCCAGGCTCACCCCTGTCGGGGCTCGCGTCCACACCGGCCACGCAAACGTGTCCGAGGTGTCAGACTCCGAACCTGAACGAGAGGGGCGTAGAAAGACAGAGAAGCAGAGCCGCAAGCGACAGAAGAAGCATCACCTCCCTCTGCAATGCCAGGCCGACGTCATCGAGCTAACTGACAGTCAGGAGCCCATCCTTACCCAGCCTACTTCTCAACCGTCCCAGGTTCCCCCCACCACACAGAGTGTCATCAGTATCCATGGTAGCGTAGCTCCTGCTGCGTGACTAAACCATGCTCACTCATGTCTCTGTGTAGATGACAGCTCTGAGGGAGGCATTCCCGACGAAGGCCGTAGAGACAATCAGGAGCCCAAAGTGCTCGATGAAGACATCATCGAAATTAGTGGTAAGTACCGATCATGTACTTCAACTCTACCTGCGACCAATGATGCCTGGGTAGAAGGGACCACCGACGACCCCTCAATGCCGTCCGCACATGTCCTCCTCGCCACACGCCCACAATCCCCTGAGTACGTAGAGCCCCCTATCGACATACCACAACCCATATCCGCACGCTCCAGCTCGTCTCGCACTTCGCCGGACGCTAGCGACTCCGAAGACGAGCCTCGCGCTGGCCTCAACCTCAAACTCAAGAGCTTTGCATACGCGGGCTCCACGAGCGGCCGCTCAAGGAATCCCTCCTCAGCCAATACCGCCTCGCGGTCTGGCTCCGTCATAAGCGCCGCCAGCGTGCCCAAACGAACGAGGGCCCAAAGCAAGGCCAAGGCCTCCTTCGCCGACGAGTTCTCGGACGCCGACCTCGCCAGGCTGCTCAAGTGTGTTAGCTGCGACCTCACCTGGACGACACGCAAGAGCGCCGCGCAGAAGGTCAAGCACATCCAGACGTGCGCGAAGAAACGCGCGCTGACGGACTCCACCGTGGCGTTCCTCCTCCGTAGCGAGCTTGCGGTGGCGCCGCCGCTACCCGAGAAGAAAGGTAGCGCAGAGGAAAAAGCGAAGGAGCCCGGGACCCTCCTGGAGACGTGGACGGACGGGACGAACAAGAAGAGGACGAAGCGGGGTACGGCACCGGAGACGGTGCGGAGCCTCGCGGATACTCGGGGACAGATCCTTGACAGAGCCCGGGCATTGTTGAGCGACAAGCAACCGCGACGGGACGACAAGGAGCTGACAACGGCGCAGGTCGGCGACGGTCAGGCGCAGATGCCTCCACCGACACAGACATTTGGCGAGAGTGCGCTCGCGAGGAGCAGGCATCTTCAACAGGACACCGTCCAGCCTATCGCATTTGCTTCGACGCAGCAGTTCGCTCCTAGCAAGCTCGCTCAGTTCACAGCCACGTCCATTACCACGGTCAATACCGCTGGGCGCAAACCGAGCATGCCTCCCCCGACGCAGGGTTTCGCCCCGAGTCGCCTAGGCACGACTACCAGCAGTGCACGAATCTTCGATGCTGCGAATGAACCCTCAGGTTCACATTTCTCCGTGAGTAGTCTCACCACGCACGACTCGAGTAAGACTCATAACATACAGTTCATCCCTCCTCCCTCGCGAAGCGCAAACGCAGCTTCTCCGATGTCTCCGCGGATGGGATCACCGCCTGTTGACCGCCACTCACCTTCGAGTATATCCATCAGCTCTGGATCCGATTTAGAGTCCCCTCAACACGGTGGGTACACTACTCACAGTTCGACACACGCACGGACTCTCATGGACATGGACAATGTAGTGGACGTGGATGTTATTGAATACGATGAGCGTCCAGAGGACTGGGGTATGGATGAGGCTTACCTGCATTTCGACCCGGATGTCCCGTTTGAAGACCACGCTCAGCCTGCTGTTGAGCAGCGCTCGCTGTCCCCTGCGGGGCCCTCGCAACTGTCAGTGTCTACAAGAGAAACTGAGCCCAGATATGCGGCTACCCGAGAGCCCGAAGTGACAGCTACTGTCCCACCAGCAAAGAAACCACGCTCGAGGAAAGGCAAGCAGCCAGTGTCGTCCCCGCACGTCAAGGAGAGCATGCCCGAGGCTACAGATGCAGAGTTCGAGTCCCGGATGCACGCCGCCATTATGCAGGACAAGGCCCTCCACTTGCGGATTATCCGATACGAGGTGCGTCTTCTGCCCATCCGTGCATCCTATACGGTTAGTGAGGTGCAGGGCTGACGCAGCCCATATATGCAGCCCATCCACTTCGACGTCTTCATGCAACTCGCGACGGACGCGGAGCTCGTACCTGCGCGGAAACTCGGCGTGGCGAAGAGCAGAGTGCGAGCCTTCCTCGACAAGATGGTGCGTGCCCCGCTCTCTCGCCCTCCCGCGTCAATCCGGGTATGCTCATCTCCTGAATAGGCGATACACTTTTATGGAGCAGACGGGCTGGGTGGCGACCGCACACGCAAACGGCATCCATAGCTATCCAATGTCCTTTTAAGTTCAGTTATACGTCTAGATTATGATGCCTGTTGAAGGCGAGCAGTAGGGTGCACAAATTGGCATAATACATAGCATGCGAACCTCTATAACCTCCTCCCACTGACCACTCACATCTCTCCCGTACCTGATCACAGCGCAACCTGAGACAAGCCCGCGACCTCGATGACACCCCCGACCAGGTGCAAGCTCCCCGAGACGAGCACGTCGACTTGTGCTTGCTCGTCCGCGGCACGGAAGTCGTGCACCAGGTTGACTGCGTGCTGGATGGAGGGGAGGACGTGGATGTGGTCCGACGGGAACGTCGGGACGAGCGCCGTCCACGCTGCGGCGAGCTCGTGCTGCGTCGTCAGCTGCGCGAGGTCCTTCTCCGGTATCGCCTTCGAGGTCAGGTCTGCGGTGTCACCGTCAGTTCCACACAAGCTCAAAGTCTGAGACTAGTCAGTGAGTGGAACGCACCGCCCTTGAACCCGCCGTCGGCGTAGGTAACGTTCGTGCAGAAGACGACGCGGTCGAAGAACACGCCGGCGGCCTTCCCCTGCCCGTGCAGTTCGAGCTGCGCTGCGATCTTCGCGACCGCAGTCCCGAGCAATGCATGCGCGGACCGGCCGTTCGTGCAGTTGAATATCAGCACCCTGAACGGCTTCGTCCTATGGCGTGCAGCGTCAGATGCGTCACCTTCGCGAGGCTTGCGAAGGGAGGACGTACGGAGGTGCCAGGGGCCGAAGCGCGGTGTCCGGGCTCGCGAACCACTGCATGCAGCACTCGAGGCTTTCCTTCGTGTGCGCGCCGTCCAGGAACCACGTCAGACGCGGGTGCTTGGGATCCGCGACGGTCTGACAACGTCCAGGCCATCGTGTATTTCTCAAACCCTCAACGAATGACGGAGGAAGCGTGTCGTCCAGTGCCCAGCCTGCCTTAGCGTGTAGGAAGTGCTTCGCGAGACGCACGGCGAGGCCTGCGTTCTGGTACTGGTGTGCGCCGGCGAGGCCTGGCGATATGTCAGCCGGGTTAGGTTACGGGGAGGCAGCAGACCCACCGAGCTTGATGTCGGACAACCCTGGGATGGATGGCACGACGACGAACTCGGATGCCTTGCTTGATCTTCGTGAACAGCTGGACACAAAGCGCTGGTGCTCAGACTCACCTTCCTGTCCTGAGCCTGCTGCTCGAGCATCTCGAATCCTTCCTCGGGTTGACTCACAGTCAAGGCAGGGACACCTTCCTGCAACAGCGGCATTTCATCGGGATGGTGGCGCCATTGACGAATTGGACTGATAGTACCTTGTAGATGCCGCCCTTCTGGTATGCTATTTCCCTGATCGTCTTGCCAAGCACAGCTGTGTGGTCGATACCCAAGGCGGTCACCCCGGTGACGACCGGTTTGGGCACGATGTTCGTGCTGTCGTACATTCCGCCCACCCCGACTTCGAGGATGGTCGCATCCACGCCTAAGCTGAGGAAAGCGTGGTATGCCACGAGTGTCACGAAGCGGAAGTAGGCTGGCATCTTGGACGTCTCGGGGAGTCTCCTCTGCACCAACGGTGAGTGGTGTACACAAGGAACACCCGCTAAGCACAGCGCACCTTGTCATGCTGCTCAAGCCTATCCCAGACGTCGAAGAAGAACTTGGAGAACTCCTCCTCGGAGAGCGGCGCGCCATTGATGCGTATCCGTTCCCGCACGGCAACCAGGTGCGGGGAGGTATAGAGGCCTACGCACAGCTCGACACCTACTTCTTCAGTGCGCAGATAGGCTCGTGCTCACCGACTTTCCACCCAGGCTTCGCATGCCGGATGATGGAGTCAGTAAAAGCAGATGTAGATCCCTTGCCCTTCGTCCCGGTGATATGAATGACGTTCAGCTTGTTCAGGTCTTCTGGCTGGGGCGGGACGTATGCTCAGGCCTAATCCGCTCATGCATGATGAAGTGTACTTGCAGCGTAGCCTATCCTCCCCAGGTATTCAACCATCTCAGGGATCGCCAACGCGTCCATGCGACTCTTGCCGTCCCTCAGCGCCTGCAGCGTCGCAGCATTCGACTGCAACGAGTTGAGGTGGTCGACCGCATCGCTGTACGTCCGCCGCGTGTCCATCGTTATCCTCCGAAGCGACCAAAGATGCGGGTAGTAGTTGGCAAGCGTGAACCGTGGACGAAGGCAGGAGATACGGAGCAGAAGGGGCATGAAATTGAAGATGAGCTGATGACTCCTGTGCACATTGGGTTCGGCGCGATAACCATTTTCTCAAGCAGAGCGATCGCACCAATGAGCGTCCTTCCCTCGTCGGCGCCTCCGGATGCGTGACCGCGTCGGGACGCGTCTGTGGCTGCTGCACCTCCGGCCCTACATCCATCCTACTGCGTCCACTAAGTATTATGTCTGCTCTGATGATCATGCAAGAACACGGCCATACAATTTCAGACATTTTCGATAATACATACTACATGCACTCAGTACTCAAGCGACCTCTCAATGATATGCGTCAAGTGTTCTCTGCCGTCCGCACCCGCCACATCCCCGATGCCCGGGGCGAGGTCCAACACCCGCCTCTGCGGTATCGTACCATCCACCAAGCTGGATACGTCTGCCTTCGTGTACCCGACGGCCTTCAGCCCGCGGGGCACGCCAAGGTTGTCCAGGAACCGCGCGATCGCCTCGTACAGGTGCGCGCCGATCGCCGAGTCTGGGATCGCGGAGATGCTCGGGTCTGCGGGCGTCGTGTTCTGGAAGATCGCGAGGGCCTCGCGGTGCCGCGACGGCGAAGACGGCGCGGTGAACTGGAAGACGGCGGGCGCCGACAGCGCGACGCTGACGCCGTGCGGGATGATAGGGTGGTCGACGTTGTAGCCTGCGTGCTTGTACTTCGGACCCTTCTTGTTCAGGCCGGATATCTGCGCGCGCGACGTCAGTAGCTAATGGGAGATGCGTTACGTTCGTGCTTACCGGGTAGCTGATACCATGACACAGGTGCACGCCGGCGTTGCCGAAACCGATACCCGCGAACGAAGCAGCGAGCGCCATCTGGCGCATGGCCTCAAAGTCGCCCAAGTCTTTGGAGATCCTCGGCAGACTTTGTACAGTCGTCCGCAGCGCCCACATGGAGAAGATATCCGCAACAGGATTGCTGCCTTGGTACGCCGGGCGGAACTTGGGGTTGCTTGGTCGGGGTATACGTTCAGTGTAGCTGCATGGCGTCACTCAGATTGACGGACAGTGGACACGTAGATTGGACTTACGGAATTGCAGTGTAGCTCTCCAAGCTGTGGAAGAGTACGTCCAAGCCAGCACTGATGTGCAGCTCTCTTGAACATGATCGGGTGTTGATGGTGTCGACAATACCAAGCGTAGGCTTCATCGCGCGATTTGCGATACCAGTTTTGAAGGACATCGAGGTGATGTCCAGAATGGCAGTTCCTGTCGTCTCCGAGCCAGTCCCAGCAGTTGTCGGCACTGCAATACTTAGGATGAGATAGAAGGACCTATTGCCGTTGCGGATAACGCACCCGCGATGAGTGGCCGCAGAGCTTCCGTGATCGGTAGCCCTTTGCCAACAGGAGCGTTGATGAAGTCGAAGAGGTCCGCGTCCTTGTACACGGTGAACCTTTGAGCATATCAGATGCAGATCTCGTGCATTTGAAAGCGTGTTGTGGACGTACAGGTTAGCTGCCTTTGCCGTGTCCATAACGCTGCCGCCTCCGACACTACATACGAAGGATGATATGAGAAGGCATGTCTAAACATAGCGCCGCATGCGGGCGGTGTACTCACGCGAGGAAGTGACTGCAGTCTTGTTCTCGAGCCCAAGCAATGGCATCTCGCCAGCTCGCCTCCGTGGGCTCGGCCACGACGCGGTCATAGACGACATAAGGCAAGTCGTGCTGCTGTTCCAACGACGCAATGGCCTATGAGGGTGCAAAGTGAGCTGTACTGCACCCGCTACCACACACCGGCGCCCACCATCTTCATGGGCGGCAACTTCAACACAACGGGGTCCGTGAAGACGGCAACCTGCGGGCGGTGCGCAGTTAGCGGTATGAAATGACCGGGGGACATACGTAAATGGCACACCTTTCTTGCATTCATATTCTTGAGGTCCATTCCTACCTCGCGCGTCACCCCCTCGCCGAACCGCAGGTTGGATGCAGCGACCTATAGCTTCCTCCTCAGCTCCGCGCATGGGCCGCGGTGTATAGGGGTACTCACCTCGAACGCGTACTCCTTCTCGACTGGCGGAGCGTCCACTGGCGTCGCGAACTTCCTCATCTGGTTGAGGGCCTGGATGGGGTTGTGCGCACCCCCGGCGCGGCAGCCATGGCACGGACATGCGCTATGCTGGGCAGCATAGATAAGTCTGTTGATGACGCTCCTAGAGGCAGGACGGTGAGCCATGGTGAAGAGAGGGGCGGTGCCGAGGAGACTGACCTCAGTACTTATACGACAGTGGGAGTGGGGAAGCCCGTCCGGCCTTGCACGCGCGTCCACGTGAGGGTCATGGGGCTCTTCGAGGTGCGGTCGGCTGCTCGGAGTCGGGGTCTCCCAATTCCCTGCGCGCGGATATTCCTGGACGTCAGCGTTGGCGACAATGCTCGTATCGATGCGGCGCATCCTACGTACCTCTCCTCATCATGCCCCGTCTTTGCGACCATGCTGCGCGGCGTACCAGTCAACATGGTCAAATCATGATGCACTGGCCGAAGCTGATAAGGGAGGTACATGTACCGACTGGCGGGTGTTTGCGCGAAGGATGAAACAAGGCAACACGCAAATCCTGGGTCGCCGCGCTCCCCTGCTTCGACCCCCGTCCCCTTGACCAGCTCGCCGCTGTTCTCGCCATTTGACCCCGCCCTGCTAAGTAGCGTCGCGGTCGTTACAGTTGGCGAAACGCTAAAAGTGTTGTGCCACCGCTTGCTTGAATTCCCACGACTGTAGGACCCGGTACCACCCAGCGCAGATACATACAACAGCTGCACTGCGCGCGCACACCCCTTCCCTCGTGCGGTGCTCGGCCCAACAGCCACTAGTGCTCGACGTCCCCTCCTTTGCCCCTTCCTCCTCTTCGGGCCCGCCTCTCTCTTCCAGTCATTCGTTTCGACGGCGTGCTTGCTTGCTCGCCCGCCATGCGCTTCTACGATCTATCCCTCTGGCTCGTGCTCTCGGTTCCACTCTCTCATGCTATCACCGTCCCCTTTACGAGGCACCGACACTCTGAGGCGGATGCGCGCCTGACGCGAAGGAGTGGACGGTCAGCTTATTCGCATCCGCTCGTTAATGCTGCGACGGATTCAGACGACAGTGATGCATCGGGCTTGACGTGAGTGCGAATCAGCTATCGTAGCTCTGCTGTACTGAAGTGGCGGGCGGATAGCACGGTTCACGACCTGTTGTACCTTGCCAATGTGAGTGCCCCACTTCATTCATGCCCGCCGCGTTGATTCGAGTTGTCCCTAGGTCACTATTGCCGGCACAGGTGAGATTATTTCCGTTAGGGTGTCCTACATATCCTCTCGTCCAGTTTGACCATGCAACTGGGAGCCGGGTTGTTCGAGGAGCGTGTGCTTACGCCCTGCATCCTTACGATTACCTCGAAGCTCACTGCAGCCCCGGCTATCAGCTCAGCGAGGACACAGCTGGGATATGGTGCACTCTGTCCGATTTTCCTGGCGGTCCTGCGCGACGCACAAGAATATGCGTTTGCTGACCGGAATCCACAGTATACCCCCTTCAAATTGATACCGGCTCATCAGATCTATGGGTTAAAGGCGCTTCATTTCCCTTGTCTAACACTGCAATCACGGTGAGTTGACCGTGTGCATGTCCCCGAAGCTCGTGCTTAAACCAGTTCGCAGTCACAAGCATACAACATCACAGTAAGTACTACTCCTCGGTTCTGCGCCCAGAGTTCACAGACGTGATATAGTATGGAATCGGCTGGGCATATGGCAATGTCTCGTATGCAACAGTTGAGTTTGCTGGGTAGGTGTCTTCAAAGCATGAATATGGCTATAGCTCATTCGCGCAGCGTTGAGGTGGAAAAGCAAGCATTCATGGACATCAAAGTCGCCAACAACCCCGCCCTCTCCTACGGAGCCGACGGCATCCTCGGCCTCGGCTTCGACTCCCTCTCAACCATCGACGCGCTCGTTAACATGACCGGCTCCTCTGCGGGCCGGACGTTCCTCGACAATGCCTTCGCGAAGAACAAGTCCGAGCCGAACTTCATCTCATTCACGCTCGAGGACACGTCAAACGACTACGACAGCGTGCAGGGCTATTTCTCGATCGGAGAGTACAACCCCGACTACAAGGCCGTCGCCAACAGTGACAACATTTGGACGTGGCCGGAGGCCAACCCGACGCGGTGGGGCGTGCTCTTGGACTCCCTGCTCCTCCCGGGCAGCGCGGTTAGCCTGACGAGCAATGTACCGGGTGTCCCGTCTGGGACCGCGGTGGTCGTCTTGGACAGTGGAACGTCGTATTCGTACGTGTGTTGTATATGTTCCTGTCGTGGTAGCTCACGGTCGTGAGCAAATAGGTATGTTCCGACTGATGTTGCCAAGAGTATCTACGGACAAGTCTCTGGTGCTTCCTTCGATGACGATCTTGGCCAGTGGGTCGTCCCTTGTGATGCGGAGGTCGACATCGCTCTTCAATTCGGGTGAGCATCTACTAGCACATGAACGACCGTGCATTCTCAGTTCTGTCCCTTGAACAGCCAGAGCGTCTATCCCGTCAGCCCGTTGGACATCACGCCCAAGGACTCGTCTAACGCTTCAAGATGTGCCGGAACCATCATGCCCCAAGATGGTATCGGTGGCACAGAATTGTATGCTCGTTCCGTCCAGTGCAGGGGTTGTTACTCACTGCAGTCATTACAATAGCGACTGGCTCATCGGCGACAACATCCTGCGCTCTGTCTACGCCCTCTACGACTTTGGCGACTACGACTCGAGCGGCAAGCTCGGCAACCCATACATCAAGCTACTTTCTCTGATCGACCCCGACCAAGCCTCCATTGACTTCCACAAGACGCGCGGGGGCTCCCCCCAGAACGTCACCTACAACTCTGCTAACGTCACTGGCAACGCGGCCGGCGGCAGCACATCCGTGACCATCTCGGACCACCTCGCCGACAACCTCAACACGGTCGCGAACTTCCTTCCTGCCATCTTGGCGCTGATGGCGCTCAACACGCTCCTGCTGTTTGGGCTCATTGGCGGCGGTATCTGGTGGGTACTGCGCAAGCGCGGCCGCTCCCGCGCGCGGAAGCACCCCGGTCGCTCCGAGCCCATGCCCATGAACACGATGTCGACTGTGGGCCTCATGAGCAACCGTGACTCGCACGCGTACCAGCCCGTGTCGATGGCGCTCACAGACGACATGCCCTTCACTCCGCCGACGCCCGCCTTCACGCAGCCAGGCTTTGGAGACGGGCCGATCAGCCCAGCTCCGCCCGCCACCAGCCACTTGCGTGCGTCGGTGGTGAGCACGAACACGATTGAGCGGCCAAAGTCGGTTGCATAGGCGGGGCGGTTGCGGAGCGGATGTGTTTCTGTACTACTACCCTGTTGGGTACGGACTGCTTTGCCAAACCTGTGCATGATCGCGATACGCTCTCTGGACGGTTGGGACGGACGGTCGTAGCTAGCGTTTTCCCCTGCTTCTCGGCTTCATTGTGAATTAGTACCTACTAGCTCTAATCCTCGAACTCAGAACCAGATATGCTGTCTACGCTCCGTGGAGTCCGAGTCGTCTTCTACATCTGAGTACGTCTGCCGCTCAACTGGTGCAGTCCCCCCTTCGGTGAAAGACAGAACATCGTCTCGCTGACCCAAGAGGTTCTCGACCAAGAACGGTGTTGACGGCCTCTTCAGGTGCAACCCCTCCTGGAAAATGGCCACAGCGGTTTTTCGCAGCCTCAGCCATCTCTTTTCCTCGTCCGAGTAGCCATCTCGCACAGCATCCTTCGGAACCGCCGCGTCGATCAGCGTGATAACGTCGCTTGCTAGCCTCATGGTATAGAAGCGCATGTTGTTGATTACGTTGAACCGTGAATTGGCCTCGGGATCGAGGTTTTTGAAGTCCTCCGGCAGCTCCCAGCGCCGGTGCACGCACTGCACTATGCGCAAACACTGGCGCACGATGGCCAGGTCACCAGTGTGCAGGGCCGTACGAACGAAATGGGAGAGGAAGGCGGGGTCGGGGTGATGTGTCCGTTTGGACGGCGGGTCGCGTGGGGGATATGGTTGCTCAATCCTAGCTGCTGCTGCATCGTCCGCGAAGTCGGCAGCACGATAACCGGTGAGAATTTCGAACGTGTGCGTGGCGACGCTCCAGCTCGCGGTCCGGTAACAACAGCAAAGAACTAGGTCGAAATGTTCTGGCCTTGGCTCAAGGCGCTTGGAGTGCCCTGCAACGGCCCACTCCTTGAGCAGCCATAACAGCTTATCCAAAGCCCGCGGGGCTTCATAGTCATCGCTGTTCAGCGTTGCGAGGGATGCGTGTGCTCGGAGGACGACCTCGACATGACCACTGTCGATGAGAGCCGGTTGGGTTTCCACAACCTGGTCGAAGTAGTGGACGGTAAGACGATACTTCCGCGCGTAAATGCCGAGTTCTAGGATCCGTTGGAATGTGAACGATTCCAGCTGGACAATAGCGGGTTTCGGTGTCTCTCCGGGCTTGGCCAAGCCCATGAAGTCCCGAATGACATCAGCTGCGAGAAGCGCGTCGGTGGGGGTACCGCGCGCGAGGACATTCAACATCGCCGAGACGGTGTAGCTGTCCAGCTGAGCAGACGGGTTGTTCTCGACGTACTTGAGAATCTGGCGCCAGATGAGCTTCCCTTGTGACGCGCACTTCGCCCCCAGGGCCGTCTGAGCCTCGCGAGAGAGCCTGAGCATTGGCCGATGACCAAGGGCTTCGAGCACCAGATGATATGTGATCAAGTCGGGTGGCAATGGCCCTGTCTCCTCCATGAAGTGGAGAACGTCCCACATCTCCTCGTGCTTCCCGGCTCGACCCAGGATGCGGATATACCCCCGCGTTGGTAACGTGCTCAACTCGGAGCTTTCTGGGTCCGTTTTCTTGATTATATTCGCATACTCGAGATAATTGGAGTGGAGCTGGCCGACTTGTTGCAGAAGTTTGCCGTAGGGACCCCAGTCTTTGATGGTCACGAGTCCGCTCATAATGACGGAATACAACCGCAAATCGGCTGTAAAACCACGGCGTTTCATCTGGGGATGCATTAGCACCTGTGCTGTTGTAGCCTAGAATAAGGACCGTACATCAATGTAGAGGCGGTATGCCAATTGGTAGCGCTCCGCTCTCAACGCCCCTGATATGAGGATCGTCCACACTTGAACATTCTGTGCATCGAGCGGCATGCTCTGCAAATAAGTGACGGCCTCGTCCAGGTTTCCATCGGTACACATCCGCATGAGACGTCGACCCAGCATGTGGGGAGTTAGCAAGGGGGTTCTCGAGCCCTCCACCCGCTTAGCAGAGCGAGACTGTGGAGTAGATCTTCTTCTTGGCCTCCCTGTTTCTTCGATCACCGGCTGGCGTGAACGCGTGCTCGCGAGCGAACTTTTCTCTCCATCTTTGGGCAGACGGCGCCGTTGAAGAGAGACAGAAGGATCACTGGCGGTGGAGAGGGGATGCGAGGGAACAATGGGCAGTCTAAGAAGCGCTCTCAGGCTAGAATTAGCATTCAGAGAAGCCGAGGCGGTGCGTATCATGTAGGGCAGCAGATAGGTCGACTTGAGGGCGACAGTCGAGAGCACGCACAGCACCTTCACCGCGACAACGCGACTCTCGTCTGGCGCCCATGTCTGCTTACATAATTCGTCGACCCAGCCCGAAGACTCGGACTGCAACCAAGCAAGATTCAACGGACACCCGACAGGCCAGCCATGGTCTCTTTCGCTCGCACAATCCGCTCTCTTCGTAGGGTCGGCATCAAGGAATGGTGGCATCAGTTGCAGTACATCGGCGACGCCAAGTCGGGGTCGTTCATGGGTAGAGACCAGTGCGTAACGCTGTCATGACCTACCCTCCCCGACTCAGGGCCTGACCTCGATAAAGGTTCGGAAACCGTTACTTCGAGAACTTGAACGCAGAGGAGGAAGTTCCTGGTGAGTAGTGTCTCAGCAGCGTATGAGCTGCTCTCAGTGCGAACGTTCAGGTCGTCACCGATGGGTCGACTTTGCACAAGTAGGCTTCTTCCATGATTCGTTCATTACCTTCTCTAACCGCAACTAGCACGACTATAGTGCCACTCAAGTTCCTCCTGAATGGCACGCTTGGTTGAGCCACATCCGCAAGGATCCCCCTCCGCAAGATAAGATCATGCAGAACCTCACTCCTCCCTGGAAAGCGGTACGTCCCGCTTTTGCGTCGCCCTATAACCAGGCTAACCTTTTGAAAGCCTCATTACGAGAACCTTACTGGGACCCGAGGCGCATACAAGCCTTACAACACGACGAAGCCCAAATACGAGGCTTGGGAGCCGAAGGTTGCTCAGCGGGGCGAATAAGCAATGTACTCTCCTTCCACATATATTACGCTGCTTTACTCCTTTATCTGCCCGTTGCCCTTGCAGAGCATATCCTCCACGACCTTCTCCGCGATCGCGAGGCTTGATGTCAACCCGGGGCTCTCGATTCCGAGCAGAGTGATCATCGGCCGACGCACCCTTCCGGGGTCCATATGTGAACCCAAGAATGTGTGCGTGTAGTGAGTGTGAAACTCGAAGTCCCTGAATCCGCCCTGCGGCCCAACTAGCTTCGGCCTTACACCGCAATAGTCTGGCTGGAATCCCCCTGCATCAACTCCAGGCAGGTACTGCTTGACAGCGTCGATCATCTGCCCCAACCTGGTCTCGTCGGGGATGAGATGGCGTTGCCAGAAATTTGGGTCAGCATCGTCAATGATGTTACTGTCGGTCTGGGAAGTGGGAGGCTGCAGCCAGTCCAGGTCGGGGCCAAACTTGATTTTGCCTTGCATGTCGAGTGTGAGATGTGTGCCGAGGGACTGGAAGCCGTGCACGGTTCGCCCGGTATCGGGACACGGGTACACAAGGTGGGAAACGTTCTTGACACCCGGCCCTCGGTACGATGCATACGAGCCTCGACCGTAATACATGGGGATGCGCGACTCCTTCGGGAGGAACGAGTTCAGGATAAGGTGTGCAGCGAGCCCTGAGCTGTTGATGAGCGTCCGCGCAAGCATCGCGTCGCCCTCGCCCTCCCCCGTGACGGTCTGTACTACCCATCCGTTATCACTAAGGCTTGACTCCGAGCCTGTGTCTGGCTTGTACGGGTCCACTCGGACGACGCGGGTCTGGTATGCCACCTCGCCACCCCCGTCTGTGACATCGGTCTCGAAACTCTCCATGAGCGAATGGGAATCCACGATGCCGGTCTCTGGACTCCAGAGTGCAGCAGTGATGCTTTCCGACAGATTGGGTTCGTATTCCCGTGCCTGTTCGCCGCTGATGAGCTGTGCTGGTAAAGCCGGTGGGTTTGAGTAAGACGAGGGGGAGTGGAGGGGCCATCCCAATATACCAGCCTTCGTGTGAAGGCCCTCGAGATATGACAGCTGGTCGGCTCGTGCTACGACGAGCTTCCCAACCTTCTTGTGCGGGACATTGTGCTCCCGGCAGTATTCGTACATCAAGTGTCTTCCTCGGATGCATAAGCGTGTCTTGAGCGAGTCCGCTGGATAGTACAGGCCTGGCGCGTCATTCAGTACTCGTTTCGTCGACTGTTGTAGTAACAGGCGACCTACCTGCATGAATGACTTCGGAGTTACGAGAGCTGACTACGCTTGAGTTTGGGCACTCTAAAAAGCAATTGGGCTCACCTTATCTCCTCACCAGCCCTGTCATGTCTCTCCACCAGGAATGTCGACTTGGACGGAAATGTCTGAACCAATTGACGTGCTATGGCCAGACCGACCACACCTGTTGGAGCACATCGGTGGTTGGTTCAATATTTCCTGGTAGCCTACTGACCCCCTCCAATGATCAGGTAGTCCACAGCAAACTCAGGATTCTACTGAAGAGCTGTGGTAAGTCTATGGCGCCGAACTTGTCGTAGATAGAGACGAGCCTTGTAGGTATATCGGCCACTGCTATTCAGCGCTGCTGCGAGCCCCCGTACGATCATATTGCAAACTTGATTTTGAGTACAGATTTTCCGCAGATGAAGTTCAGAGGTGTGATGAGCCGACAATTGAAGCCTTCAGCAACCGGCGTGAACGCCACGGGACGACATGGCTCTCCGCGTTGAGTCTTCGGTAAAACGGCCCGGGGCAGTGACGCGATAGCAGCTGGATCTCGATGTAGATGGCCGATCTCGATCGTATGCACCGGCGTCATGTCATCATGGCCTCTACTTCTCCTCCTTACCGCATACATTAGAAAGACACCGATTCTAGTCCCATCTCTGCGCTGCCAAAGAACTGAATTTCTGGACGAAGAGCTCTCCTGCTGGGGAAATATGGCTGCGTCGACGCATGTACCGCTGCCGCAACCCGTTCCGACCGAAGAGAAGATGGCGGCGTTTGATTCAGTGCCGCTATTCATGAAGTCGCTGCCTGAAGACGCACTAGATGATCCAACTGTGGCAGCTTTGCAGAGCCTAGCGCATGAAGGTTCCCCCGATGGTATGCGCATACCCTCAGAAGCTACAATACCCATTGATAGTCAGCATGTAGAGATCGCGCAAAACTTCAAAGAACAAGGAAATGACTATTTCAAGGGCAGGAGATACCGCGAGGCAGTTGGCTTCTACACACAAGGGATCGACGCAAAACCCACAGAGCCTGCTCTCACCGAGGCACTTTTATGCAATCGAGCCGCTTGTAATCTTGAACTGAGTGAGCGAGTTCCAGTTGACGTCTTAGTGAACTTGGCTCATCGTCCAGCGTCAAGAAAACTATGGATCAGTTCTGAAGGATTGTTCGAAGGTCATTACGATTAATCCACGCTCTCCCAAGGCGCACTACCGCTCGGCTCTGGCGCTGATGGCACTTGAGCGTTTCGACGAAGCCATCGATTGCTGCGACCGTTGCCTACATTTCGATGAGAAAAACAAGGACGTAAAAGCCTTGCGTCAGAAGGCTCAATATCAGAAGGATGCGAAGGATAGAAAGGAGAAGGAAAGGCAAGAAAGGATCCGGAAGGAGAAAGAGCACCAGCGGCAGCTAGAAGCAGCCTTCAAGGTGAGTATCCACGACAGCATGCGAAATCAATGAGGCTTTATAGCGGCCGCCATAGGAACGGAACTTGGTCGTCATCCCACCTCCTAACGGATCTTCCGAGAACCCATACGCACCGTCATTTGACCCAGAGGATCCGACCAACGGTACCCTCGTCGTCCCCGTATTCCTTCTGTACCCTCAATACGCGACATCCGACGTCATCTCGCAATTCGTCGAGGACACGCCATTCTCAGCGCATCTAGCAACGATTTTCCCACCAGAAGCACCTGCACCGGAGTGGGACGAGAAACGTGAATACGTAGCGGATAAGCTGGTCGTTTACGCCATGACACACCGAAAGCGGCTGCTGAAAGTGGGGAAGAAGATGACTCTCAGGGACGTGTTCAATGCTTCCAAGGAGAAGAAGGGGCAGCCCAGGGACGGGCTGGAACTTAAGGACAGTTGTTTAACGTTCGTGGTATTGCCTAGAGGCGATGTAGAAACAAAATGGGTCGAAGAATTCAAGAGGAGCAGAGATGGTAGTTGAAACCATTGTATGCAAAAATGACACCGGCGAGCGGTTTTGAATTTAAGGGTCATATCCAGTTCGAACATGCCGCTGCTCAATGGTGGAAACTCTTGGAGAGGAATCGTACGTACACTGCTCAGAGACGAACGATGATCATGAGGACCTGGCATGAACGTAAGCGCTAGAGGAGTGGCCGCATCTGGGGTCCCGCGCTTGTCCGTTCACGTGCGCTAACCTGCCAGCATCGACCGCGCAACGAAAATCACCGCAACTCAAGTCGACGACGGCGGCAGGCACGGTGAGTAGACTATTTCCCTCGAAATGTTGCTGGAGGGTCTCCAAGGTGGTGTTGAGGGCTGGGCTGGTTATGGAGGAGAGCGATGGGGCGGAAAGGGATGGATGGCTAGGCGGACGACTGGATGCTGACCCACCGCGTATGCTCATACAGAACCTCAAGCTTCAAGATGTCGGTACAGCACAAGATCCTCCGCACCGCTAACGCCCCCACTACCCCTCCTGACGAAACGGAGATCAGCGTCGCGCAGGCGATCATCGACCTTGAGAACAACGTTCCCGAGCTTAAGTCTGAGCTGCGGCCCCTCCAGATCTCTGCCGCCCGTGAAGTCGACGTGCGCGGTGGCAAGAAGGCCATCGTTATCTTTGTCCCCGTCCCCCAGCTGAAGGCCTTCCACAAGGTGCAGCAAAGGTGTGTTCCGAGCGGACTACGCGAAAGGGCAGAAGTCTAACGCCCCACAAAGGCTGACGCGGGAGCTCGAGAAGAAGTTCTCGGACCGCCATGTCGTTTTCGTTGCCCAGCGCCGGATGCTGCGCAAGCCCACCCGCACTTCGCGAGTGAAGCAGAAGAGGCCTCGTAGCCGCACCCTGACGAGCGTCCACGAGAAGATCCTCGAGGACCTCGTCTTCCCGACCGAGATCGTCGGCAAGCGCACGCGTGTCGCCGTCGACGGCTCAAAACTTCTCAAAGTGTACGTGACATGCAGCTTACTCGGCCCAGCCAGATCGCTGACTGTCCCACCCCTAGGTTCCTCGATGCGAAGGACGCAACATCACTCGAGTACAAGCTCGATTCGTTCTCGTCTGTCTACCGTCGCTTGACAGGCAAGGATGTTGTATTTGAGTTCCCGGTGCAGGCACAGGAGTAGGGTGTGTGTCAGGTGGATGGTGTGGGAGTCTATGCTGTATGCCGCCGCGTCACCAAAATGTATCCCATGCGCCCGCTGTTCCATGAGCATGTCCATTGATTTCATCTTCGCATTGCAACGCAACCGGGTGCGAACGAGTGAATTGGGCGGCCGTCTGTTGGCGGCGGCGGAGAGCGATCTTATCTTGGCTCTGACGCGCGAGGCACGGTAGGTCCGGCGCGCAAACGCGGGCACGTGGCCTCGCATGGCCGTGTTCCTGTTGCTCCGTATCCTAATTCGGACCGCCACCGCGATAGGCTGCCGTACTACGCCCTGGTCCGGGCGCTGAGCTGTAGCTCTCTCTGCCATAATACCCTCCCTCCCATCGCCTCCGCCCGCCTGTTTTTCCCGCCCTCCCTCCGCGGCCCCCGTCTCTCTGCTTGCGACGGTTGGTTTGCTACAGAAATGGTCTATGCTCGTAACCCATACTCTAAGGGCAGATATGACCAGGGCATCGACGCGAAGATCGTTATTATGGGCAACACAGGTAATTCTGCGGCGCCTTCGCAGTCTGTTCGGCCCCATTCCGATGGTCTCACAACGTGCTCTCCGCTCCAGGTGTTGGCAAGACCAGCCTGTTGCATAGATATACCCAGAACAAATTCGATCCCAAGAACACAACCTCTACGACCGGTGCATTCTTCGTCACGAAGAAGGTGTATGTAGATGGCATCAAGGTGCGACTGCAACTGTGGGATACCGCAGGGCAGGAGAGGTTCCGGAGCATGGTGCGTATATCTTCTCGCTGTCACCCAGGCTGGACTGATCGCGTCTCCAAGGCACCAATGTATTACCGTGGTGCTAACGCGGCACTACTACTCTATGATATCACGAACGCTTCAAGCTTCGATGACGTGCGGGGATGGCTGGAAGGTGCGTCGCAGCAACTCTCCGTGGCGAATACATCTGATTTTGTCTGCACAGAGCTGAAGAAGAATTGTGATCCCGACCTCATCATCTACATTGTTGGAGCAAAAGCCGACCTCACACACAAACGGCAGGTTACATCAGACCTAGCTCGTCTCTCACTTCATACCTGGTTCCCTCCTCCCCGACCCCCAAGTCCACCCCCTCCACCCCCTCCATCGACATTCTCGTACATTAGGCCGCGCTTCACATCATTCCCTAGTATGCGCCCCTCCCCCGCAGTACCACAGGCGAAACCGCCACTATCACCGCCTTCGGAGGTCGAAGACACCAAGCCGCGGGCGACAGCCTTGAAACGCTCACAGACAACTGCAGTGACCCGGCCGCGGGCCAAGAGCGGTAGCCTCTTGAGTTTCCCCTCTGTGGACACTAACAAGGATGGCGTAATTCGCTCGCCCGCGCCGACGCAATTCGGCTTCCGGACCGCAGGCTGGAGTCAGGTAGCGGATGGGAGCAGTAATAGTATGGACGAGGAGGAGGAAGAGACTGATGAGGCTAGCGACCAGGAGTGGGGTTTGGACAAGGGCATGGAACTGTTTGAGGTTTCGGCTAAGGATGACACCGGTACGCGCAGTGTGTCTGAGCGGTGATATGAATGCTGACAGTAGAGCACAGGCATACGGCAGCTGTTTGACTCCCTCATTGGATCTATCATCGCTAGAAAGGACCGCATCGAGGAAGAAAATGAGATGAAGAAACGAGACAGCGTTTACCTCTCCAGCCCAACGACGCCGATGTGGGCGGCTCAAGCTGACGCAGAGGAGGCGCGCGAAAAGGCAGCGCAACAAACATCGGGAAGCTCGTGGAGCTGCTGCTCAACATGACAAGGCTGCGCTTTCCTTCTCATTACTCAGGTCCTTCTGAGCTTCTTCAGCACTCTGGACGTCGCCTCTCCATCATCCTGGGTGCTCATCTCCCATCTCCGTTATGATCTTCACAGTCCGATACATAATGCTCGCCTCCGCTTATACGCCCCCGCCCATCCTCTCATGATTCATGGATTCCATGCCCTCACGCCCTTCTCGTATCGCTCTAGGCCCCCTTCGCATCTCTCACCGGCCATATATCCTCATGTCGTATCTTATGTCACGGTTTCTCTCATCCTCTCCTGATGCTCGTCATGTCGTAGCATACATCATACCTTGTCAATAGTGACGCCACCCGCATTCAGAGACGTCCCACAGTAGGACTCCTTTTTCGTCCTCGTGTACGCTCTTGTATTGTAGCATCCTCGTTTACTCTTGCTGTCTGTTCGTTCTCTATGTCGTAGCCTAGATTCTGGGCGTCTATACAGGATTACTATCCAGCATCCCCGGATCGAGCGATCTTCAGCCACTTCGGGAAGGTCTGGTGCTTCCGACGCTCACTCTCCCGCTGCTATCTGCGCATCTCTCGCTCTACCTCCAACACGCTGCGATTCGGTCCCTCGCAGTTGTAATGGCGTTGATCCCGCAGAACCCAGCTGTTGATCTAGTAGAGGACGACGAGACCGTCTGCATTAAGGAGCATTGCTTCCGGTGTTTCGATGCGCTCTTCTGTGCACTGACTGGGCACAAAGCGATCGCAACCACATTCCCGGACGATAAATAGTGCGTATTCTGAACAAGTTACACAGCGTGTACTCATTTGCCCAGCCCGCTGTTTGTCACCTGGAATACCAGGTCGTCACGCCCGGGACGGGCCCCTCGGCTGAGGGGTTGCATCGGGACCTTCGAGGCGGTACCTATCCGCGAAGGTCTCGCTGAGTATGCATTGATCAGCGCATTTGAAGACCATCGCTTCAGGAAGATAGAAGATCAGGAGCTGGAGACCCTGGAATGCGGGTGAGTGAATGGTACGATAGCAGCTTGTAAACGTCGTAACGTGAAACGACTTCCCCAGGGTGTCCCTCCTCACCGACTTTGAGGATGGCTCCTCGTATCTTGATTGGACCATTGGTGTGCACGGCATACGTATCACCTTCCCTCACCCGTCGCTACTTCCCGCCGGGTCCACGTCTCCCTCCGAGGCACCCTCTCCTTTCGCTTCCTTATCGTCTGTACCCACTAGAAACACGCTGAAGCAGAAGTTCTCAGCGACATACCTCCCGCAGATCGCCCCCGAGCAGGGCTGGGACAAAGTAGAGACAGTGGACAGCGCGATCCACAAGGCTGGCTGGAACGGGCGTATCACCGAGGACATCCGTCGCAGCATCCACCTGCGCCGATACCAGAGTCGGAAGTGCACCGTTGGATGGGAGGAGTACGTCCAGTGGCGGACGGAGAACGGCGGTGCTATGTGATCCCCAATAACGTGCCGTACGGACAGCCTCCATTTAGGATACCTCGCATCTGTAACACACTTCTTCATCACTCCTGGAACCATCGGTTTGTGTACACGCTGTATGTATTATGGGTCGTCGTATTCGCTATCAGTACTGTTTTGGTCGTCCCCGTAGATCCTTTCTCTATATCGGTCTAACCTGCCTCCCTGAAAGTCACCAAATCGGCCGGTAAGCTTCTCCCAGACGCAGCGTAGCTTCGAGTCGTCGTGCCCACTCAGGACGTCGAACGCGGACAAGATCCAGAAGATCGTACGCTCGCTGGGTCGAGCATCATGCGGCAGCCTCATGAACGCGTCAAACAGCTGCTGCAGGTTCTCCAGTGTCCACCCGTGATCGGCCAGCCGCCTTGTCAGTGGGCCGGCGTGTTTCAATAGGTGATCGTTCTTGCAACCGTGACGGGCAAAGCCCAGGAAGAGGGCGCGAAATGCGGGCAGGGAGGGCGATTCATCCGTCCGAGCAGGCTCGCCGTCCCGGGGGATCTGGTCTGGGACATGTAGCTCCTCGTCCACTGTCATCATCTCTCGGAAGACCTCGAGAGCTCGGGCAAGATCTCCATGGTACGCATAGCACTGGATGAGGGTGTAGTAGGTGACGGCGTCCGGCTTGATCGACGCAGGGATCTCCAAGCCCTCCGTGAACGACAGTTGGCGGATGGCTACCTGGACTTCGTACTCCCCAGCTTCGTCCTCGGGAATGAAGCTGTGTCGCACTACGCGATACAGTAAAGAAGCAACGTCGATGCGCCCAGCACGAGCGTATGCCCACACGCACGCGTTCATGCCATCCCGACCTAGCTCCATCCCTTGTTCACGTATCTTGGACAGAATTGCACGGACGCCCGTGAGGTCGTTCTGGCGGGAGTAGTACCTGATGAGGGCGAGATATGTGATGCGGTTTGGGGGTATACCAGATGCTTCGAGCATGCCCCGCGCGTGACGCAGGATGGAATGCTGGAGGGTACGGCCGGCTATGTTGAGCAGCGTCGTATAGGTGATGATATCAGGCTGCACGGCTGAAGCCTTTCGCTTCTCGGGAAGCAAGAAACTGACGCGACTTGATGTCGAGCCCGGAGCCTTGCTCCACAGCATGTCGCGGTATATGTCCAGGGCGGCTCGAAAGTCCTCGGGCCGAGTCTTCCGCCACGCCTTGCCTGCACAGTCAATGAGCAGGTTCCACTCCCAGGTATGCATGTTTCCTCCGCTCTTGTGAAGTGTTGAGAGGACAGACAGTAACTGGAGGAAGAGGGTCCGCGTGCGTGGTTTGACCTTCGACAGAAGGCGCGCCAAACGATGCAGCCGTGCGTAATAACGTACGAGTGAGCTACCCACAGCAAGCGGCATGGTGGACAAGCGTTGATAGGCCTCCCATGCCTGTTCCACCTCCGCAGTGGTGTCCATGATGGTTTCCAGCTCCTCTTGACTTGGCTCCTGGGTAGCTTCGGCTTGTGACTGCCTATCCACGAACATATCCATCGTCGTTGACGCGTCCGGGAGACTGTCTGATACATCTCTCGCAAATGCGGGGGACAACACGCCCTGGGCCGCCTCCGCCTTGCCCTCGCGTAGAGCCACTGACGTGGGGCGTGACTTGTGCGCTTGAGAGCTTCGCGGGGTCGCGAAGGCCAAACGAGGGACCATGCGACGGGCAGGTTCATCCACTTCAGGCGACACCGGTGACATTGAGAAATGAGCTGGAGAGGCAGAGTGTACGGAAGGAGAAGAGGGAGAATGCTCCCCATGCAACCGATGCTGTCGTCGGTCTCTACTTTCCGTCGTTTGGTAGGCCGCTTTCGAGACGTGTCGATGCGATGGCGAGAAGAAGAAGCGCGACTTGTCATGACGGAGGCCCCGAGAGGACGCTCTCAGCATCAATGGACTATGCAGTCATCCTGAATGCGAGTGAGTGGTGTTCAGGAACTGGGCACACCTAGACCAGTGCGAGTGACCGCGTACGTACCGCGATGCGACGAGCGACTACAACTACAGCGAGCAGACCCAGATCGTCCGCCACCTTGCCACCGTCAGAATCGGACCCGGCACGAGTCGGGAGGGCGAGGGCGATGAATGAGAGTAGCTCGGAGGTGTGTTGTGCTGTCGCTGCACGCTGTCGACCGAGAGCAAGAAAACTCAGACAGGCGCCGTCCCGAGCTCCCGTCGGCATAACGCGGACCAATCGCCGCGAGCTTCACTGTCAAGCCGTACGCGAGCAGCCCTCAATCTGCGCTTTCATGCTCATTCTTCGGCTCATCCTTATATCTGACGATTGCATTCAGGCAAACATGCGGGTGATCACTCCAGGGCGAATAGCATCGGTAAGGCATAGCATAGCATAAGGCGTATGATGCGAGTGTGTGTAGGCCTGACGAACAGAGTACATGATGATGGTAGCAGATTATGCCCGGGCCTTGAGCGTTCCCAAGAACGCGGCCTTTTCCTCGAAGGTTTGGAAAGCACCGTGCTGAATATCAGAAGTGAGCCACTGTGCATTTTATGGCTGAAGACACTATGACTTACACCGAACTTGGACGACGTGTCGATGAACTTGAGCTGTACCTTCTCCAGGTCCCGACGGGAGGTGTGCACCATGAGCGACTTGCGGATGGTGATAACACGCTTCTTGGTACCCGGGACAGAGCCCTTGAGCATGAGGTAATCGTTCTTGACGATACCGTAGTGCGGGAAGCCACCCATGGGGGTGATGGGTTTCTTCGTTATGTCGTGCTCGGTCGACGCGTTGCCCTCGTCGTCGCCACGGCCGATCCGGTAGATCTTCTTGTTGAGCTCCGTTCGGTGGTGGTAACCGTCTGTAATCAATAGGTGAGCGAGAAAGTTTCAAATGTCAGATCAATCCTACGCACTTTGACCGGCACGGGCAACAGAGAACATGACCTTCGACGGATGCCATGCACCGATACAAGCGACCTTCCGGAGACCCTTGTGCGTCTTGCGCGGCAGCTTCTTGGTGCCCCACCTGTGGGTGACACCCTCGAAACCGTGACCCTTTGTCACAGCGATCACATCCACGACCTCGTCCTGCTCGAACACAGTGCCGACCTCGATCGGCTTCTCAAAGAGACCGTGCGCGAAGTCCACCTTGTCCGAAACTGAACCACCGTTGACCTGGATCTCCATAAGGTGTGCCTTCTTTTGGCTGAGACCAGTCTTGCGGATCTGAGTGTGCGCAAGGACGCGGACAACGGTACAGTACTTGCGGATGCGCTCGAGCTCGCGCTGAACGGACTTGCCACCGTCCTCGGCAGCCTTCTTCGCGTAGCGGGTGAAGGCCTTCTTCTTGGAGCGGTACCAGTTCTTGTAGAACCGACGCTTGAGCTCGTCGGAGAGGTGGGAAGCCCAGACAGTCGTAAGTGTGCGGAGACCGCGGGGAGTCTCGACGTAGCCAACGACACCGACAATCACCATCGGGGGTGTCTCCACAACGGTGACGGCCTCCACGACCTCCCTCTTGTGCATCTCTGATGGGATTATCAGTACTCGCACCCAGCCTGTATACGGGCCCACCACTCACTTGATCCAGGACGGTCGAGGTCACGAACGATGTGGGTCATACCAGCCTTGTAGCCCAGGATAGCAGTCAAGTGCACAGGCTTCTTGGAGTCATCCTGAGGCGTGCCAATAGTCAATAATGGTTTGGTATGGCCACTCTATTGATGAACATACCTTAGGGAACGCCTTGACCTTTCCACGGTGACGTGCCGCCCGCTTGCGGGGGAGAAATCCAAGGGAACCGTGACGGGGGGCTTCGTACTGCGACCTGGATCAGAAGGACTATACCCACCGCGTTTAGCTATGTCTACATACCTTACGGTGACTACGGAGCAAGATACATCAGCGTTTTGTCTACTTCTACAGTCCATAGGGACATACTCACCTCATTTTGAGATCTTGAGGGGCGTTGCGGGCGTGCGCTTGAGCCGGTGTCGATACCTTGACCAAATCTCGCGGCGACGCGGGTGGCTGAGGTAAACTGTGTAGTTCATCCATAATGAGCTTTATTATTCCCAGGATCATGACTGGCGCCCAAGGGCTCTGCGTGACTCTGGGTTTTCCAAAAACGCGTGCCGTCACACTGTGACGCCCGAGCGAGGTGACGAGGCGGGCGCTCGTTGTGGACACTGAACTATCGCCACAGCTTGCTGGTCCAAGCAGCTGTCCTTGCATTGCGACACCCTTTCTTCACACCTTTTCTCGTGGATACGGTTTGGGGAGGAATGGATTCACCAGAAAATACGTCGGAGGCCGCTCCTTCACGCCCAGTGATCAAGCGAATGTACGGGCGTCGCAGAGAGCCTGCGGCCGACGCGACCCTTCTCGAGTCTACTGTTCCTACAGATGCCTCATCGCGGGCAACTTCAACCGACATACCTTCCCCTTACCCGCACGACGAATATCCGCCGACCTCTGACGGACTCGACGCATCCACCTCCTCCCCTGCTTCACACAGCGACGCTGAAGCTAGCCACGAAGACGAAGACGATGGCAAGGCGCTCTCCTCGCGTTACGAGTTCGACTGGCGAAAGAAACTCAGGGCACTCGACGACGATGACAACCTCGTGCAAGAAATAGTGAAAAACGCGTCGGATCAGCTCGTCGACGGCGATGACGCCCACACCTCGCCGCAGTCCCTTTGTGCCATCGGCGGCTCATTTGACGCGAAATCCACGGAGCTGGAAGGAGCGAAGAAGTCCTCTGACTCTATTCAGCAGCGAGATACCATTCGCCATGTATCACCTGTGGCATCGCGCTCGCCTTCGCCAGTTGTCCGACGCCGTACACAAAGGGGAAAGGCGCTTGCACTCGTGCAGGGTTCAGAGTCTTCAGACGGCGAGTCCAGTGACGCACTCAATCGCAGCCCTCTGCAGGCGGTACTCAGCCGCTTGTCATTGCCTCCTTCATTGCCTCAGTCTCAGAATGCTAAGGGCAAAGGGAAGCAAAGGGCGACAGAGGCGCTTCAATCGGACGAGGAACGTATGGATGACGACGGCGACCTTGGCCCTTCAAATCGGCGCAGGCGGTCTACGACGAATGGTAAGCAGAAGCGTGTGAAGGCAGGTGTCCCATCTGTTTGTTGCTACCTCAAAACAACTGATCTATGCGTGCAGCCTCCGACAAAGAAGGAAAAGGAGGAGACGCAGAAGGCAATGGCGCGTATCATGGCAGAGCGGGATGCAGCCCTTCCCGCAGAGCAGACCAAACGATACGAAATCACCGACCTGCTGGCCAAGCTTACGTAGGCTGTCTGACCCGTTCATGCGCAACAGCTTCTGATGTGTGTGCACAGCAAAGGCCACAGAGACCCTGTGAAGCAGGACGTACCGGCTAAGGTGATAGTGAAGGTACCGGACAACTCGGACCCAATACAGCCATTCTCGTCTTCACCGACGTCATTCATAGAGGACCGAGCTCGCATGCCATCGCGTGGCCGTTCGGCGTCGCTCAAGCCCTCCGCTCGGACGCCGTCACCAGCACTGGCACCATCGTTCCAACCGAATGGCCTCCTCGGCTTCAGTGCGGTCCATGGGGTCGGTGACTCCAGCGACGAAGAGATGCCAGACATTGGCTCCGTGCTCCATGATGACGCGAGGAGCAGAGAAGAGCAGGAGATGAGGCAACGGCTAGCCGAGACCAAGCGGCGTGCTCTGGCTCAACAGCAGAATCGTGCGACCCTGAGCGACGGGGACGATAGCGATCTCGAAATCGTCCAGGATGACATGCATGCTGTCGCCCGCGAAGAAGCTCAGGCACGAAGGGCTAACGCTGCACATGGTGTAAGGCGTTCCGTTGGGAAACACGCTCAGCTTGCTATGGCAGGAGTGAGGCCCCGGAAGAGCAGCGCGACAACCATACCATCCCTCGCCGCCTCAGCAGCAGCAGCCCCAACTTTCCGGAGGAAGGGGACACACGACGGCGTCGATGGTCAGCTGACCGCTCAGCAGCTCAACCAGATGCTGTTCGCGAAAGCGAGGAAGCAGGCCGCTCTCGAGACTCAACAGAAAGAAGAACATTGGAGGAAGGTTGGAGGAAAGGTGAAGAGCAGACCGGCGGATGAGGCACCTGGGTTCCAGAATGCGATACTCGAGTATGCGCAGCGTGTCGCCAATGCACAGGCTAGCGCTGAGGCTGACGAGGAGGACGAGGAAGAGGATGCGGACGACCCAGATTATCATCCGGCCAACGAGGATCAGCAGCCGAGTGGCAACGATGCGGACTCCGACGGAGAGAACCAACAGGTACCTCCGAGCCAGGCCGAGGTTGTGGAGGAGTCCGAGAATGACGAGAATGATGAAAACGCGTCCCCAATCTTGCGTGGGCGCACAGGTCGTCCCCGTCGCTCACTTATTGCCGTTCACTCTGACGACGAGGAAGATGCCCCCTCGGATTCGCTAGGTAGAGTACTCGTTGCCGATAGCTCGTTCGTTCTCCCGACGCCGCAACATGCGTCACAAGGCACGCTGCGTCATCGAGCCTCCACCTCGTCACTGGAGGGCCCCATCGAGGGTGGTACCGACAAAGAGAACGATGCCACTCTTGCGTATGGAGATGACAAGGAGAACGCAATAATCGCGAGTCAACCATCCGCGTTCAACAGGGCAAGCAGCTTCTTCAGCCAGTCCCAGGGCCGGCCTCTCTTGCTCAGTAACGGCGGTCCAATGGAGAGCACGCCCCAGGACGGGCGGCGTGCGCCGTTCCAGGAGCTCCGCACTGATGAGGACGATCTTTCATTGTCCTTGTCCAGCGACCGGCGAGGGCCCGCTCGTCGCTTGACGTTCACCCCTGATCTTCCATTGCACGGTGAGGAGAATGCGGTCCAGCAGATCCGTTCTGGAAGTCCTTCGCCAATTCGTCCGGTTGTACTGAAGGGCGGACTTGCGGATCTGTTCGAGTCACAAGCATCGGAGGCTCCACCGTCGCCAATCGCGCCTAAGGCCATACAAGCCGGCGGCCTGGCGGACTTCTTCTCCCAGGAATCGGTAAGCTGTACTTGCAGTGAGTGCCATACACCTCTGACGCGGTGCTCCTAGGCACTTGATGAACCCGCCGGAATTGTGGGTGCGAAGATCTCCCAAGATCTCGCCTTGACAGAGGACCTTGCACTGCAACCTGCACTGGATATCCGCCAGAGCCTCCTCCGCAAGGCCGACGACATCTTCGAGAAAGAGCAGCAGCTCATCGTCGAAGCTGCCCTCCAGGCGGCCAGCCCTGAGAAGAAGAGTTTTTTCGTGAACGAGCATGGGTATGTTTCAATCACCGTTCGCGACGGGTGAGGACTCAACTAATCACCTTGACAGCTTCCTCACCCAAACACGTCCAATGAAGACACCCTTGCGGAGCCAGCTGTTCACTCCGACACAGGCGGCGAAGATCTCCCAGAGGCCGATGCAAGACGTCTTCTCGCCGCGCTCGGCGGTCCGACAGCCGCTCGCCACGATCGCTGCGCTCATGACGAATAACGATGACGACGACGACGTCGACGCGCACCCACTCATGCGCTTGAAGCGGCGCAAGATCTCGCCCGAGAAGAGTGTCGCGTCGGGCAGCCGTGGCGGGAGCGCGTCGCCGACGCCGCACAAGCCGAAGAACGCGTTCGAAATGATGCGCCAGGCTTCGATGCACCCGCAGAAGCTGCCCGCGCTCCTAGGTGGGAAGACGAAGCGGTCCGAGTTCATCGAGGGCGAGGCGGAGGAGTCGGACGACGACGAGATGCGCGGCTTTGGGCTGCGCAAGCGCGTCGAGGATGAGGATGAGGACGATGAGGCGCAGGACCAGACACTCCAGGAACTCGTGGATGACCAGGACATGGACGAGAACACGCTCGCGGAGGACGCGGTGTTGGAGAAACACAGGTCGGTGTGGGGTGCGCGCCTTGCGTTCGTCGTGTTGACGTGCTCGTGTATAGGGAGCAGCTCGAGCAGGATGACCAAGAGGTCGAGAAGCTGCACCAGGACGCTATCCAGGGTAAATTGCGGATGGCTCGTCGTAACCGGGGCGTCGGGTTTGAAGACGATGATTCCGACGAGGAAGACGACGACGCTGCTAGAGCTAGGCGGAGGATGCAGCGCCAGAAGCGCAACGTCCAGGGCGACTCCCTTGACGAGATAGGCAAGTCTCAAGCACCATTGGAGTCTACTATGCCGGCTAACCGTTCCCTCGCAGCTAAGGATCCGGCGAGCGCGCCCTTCGTGAAGGCGTATCTCGAACCGTTGAACGACGACGATGACGACGATTTCAAGCAGATGGAGCAGAACGACGATACTTTGGTCGATCCGCAGGATATGGACATCGACGGGGACGAAGGCCAAGGCCAAGAGATTACAGCTGCTGAGCTCAGGCAACAGCTCGCTGCAGCAGCGCGTGAGTCAAACGTAAGGTTTCGTTCTCCTCGCCGCGGGAATAGATTCTCAAGTGCTTCGCATGTAAGCATTTTGAGGTCATGGACCCTCACGATGTTTCGTACGTTGAAAACGACGGCGATTCCGAAGAGGACACGCCTCTCGTTAAGGAGTTCTCCGGGCCGTCGAAGAGGGCTGCGTCCCGCAAAGACGGAGATTGGGATCCCGCGATGCAGGTATGTTGCATGCTCCTCCGCTAGATTTGCGCGATGTTGATACTTACGTGAATAGCCAAAACGCGATGGAGACAACGAACAGGACCGCGTTCGCATGCAGAGATGGGCGAAGGGCGAGACGCGCGTCTTCGCCACTGGTCGTAACACTGGTTCTGTCTCCGTGGTGGGAGGCGCAAAGAAGGCGGGCACGGCGACGCGTGGTGTCACTGGGCGCACAGCTGCTCATGGTCCAAAGCAGGCAAACAAAGTTACGAAGACCCCCAGCCTCCTCTCTACTGTATCGACGAGCAGGCGCGCCAAGTTCCAGGGCTGAGCGAGTTTGAACTCGGCCATCAAACTACCACCTACTTGGACCCTCATTGATCATGCACCCAGTTGGTATGTTCCCTGTATCCACATGCTATCCTTGAATATGTCAACTGTAATGTAGTGTAAAGCATAGTCTATCTTGAGCATCGCAATGTCATGGATATCATGTTTGTTCTTGTGTACAGTGTTCCGTTCGCTTCGCCCTTGGCAACAGGTCCGACAGCGTTGAGTCCCGAAAGAACGAATTGGAGGTATTCTACGTCCGGGTATAGGGCACCTAGGGCGCCGAGTACATGATGAGCGTATTAGTGGTTCTGTTTTCCGCGCATCCTGCCAAAGCGCATGAAGGGGAGGTCGCGAGAGGATCGGATGGACGAAATAGAGTAGGTGAAGGCAGCCTGACGGGCACGGCTAACGCTAGCTCGCTTCCGGGTTTTGTCTTGGTTGATCTACGTTCGTGACGCGTGGGGATTCATCACCGGTTGACACGACTCACTGGGCTGAACTGACCTTATGTCTCAGCATAATGAGCTTCGCCATGCATGCTGGGGGCCCCGCCTCGCGGAACGGCGCGCCTATGGACAGCAAGTGGGCACACGAGCAGCACAGAACAGAACACAGAGACGTACGGTAGGCCACCAAAGCAATGCCTGCCTCGTGTGCATCCAACATCTCGTCTCCCGCCGTTATTGAGGTCCATAGCGATGGGAACAGGACACAGCACAAAATCAGAGAGCCGAAGAGGGAGAGGAAGAACATGAATAGCATTATGCGCTGCTAGCGACGGCCGGAACGGCTTTCACTTGCCCAAGAACAGAGGCTATAGTCGCATTGAGCGTACTCGGGAGGTCAAGGGAGCGGGACCGAGAGACGGGATCGTTGGGTGCGACGCGGTTATATATGAACAGTCGCCGCCCGTTCGCTTCCCATCCAGAACCAGCGCCTAGCCCTCTCTAACCCGATCAACGCGTCCCCATTGGCCCTTCCCAAGCCCTTCCCCATCCTCATCAACATCACGCCCGGATTTCTCTCTGCGTTTCAGATGCGAAGTTGCGAAAACTCTCTCACCTCACCTCAAAATCGCACGCAGTCCAGCGTTGTATAAGTACAGGCTCTTCGCAGTCAGCCATCGTACCCGGGCATCGCTGATAGATAACATGGGTCACTCTGGTCCTGCAAGTCCAGGCACGTAACGCCCCACACCCAAAGGGTGCCCATGTCAGCGCAGAATTGCAGTCGAGAGCTGGCGATAGTGGGCTAGGGTATTACAGGATGAGCAACAATGGGACGGCTGTGTGACGGAAAGCGGTGCATGTCCAGTCGTGACGATGTACATCTTGACCAGGCGCTGAAATGCCTCAACACTGCATCAAGTGCAGTAAACCCGTTCGTATACGCCAAAGTGGCTTGGAGAAGACGGCAAGACAAGATGCGTGACGAGACGTCAGCCAAACTGCTCCAAGCACATCAAACAATGTACAGGCGAAGGGCGTGACGAAGGCATCGGCATGCACAAAGGTCATGAATATTCGTGGCTAATGTACAGCGTTGCGCGGCATCAAACCGATGCCAATGGAATGAATCATTCTTGAACGTTAAGTACGTTGGACACGGACATCCAGTTCGGAACTGTCACTAGCGAAATCAGCCGAAGGACACGTACCGTGTAGCCGCATATTTACTGTTCTTATGGGACCTCGTATGAAGCTAGGTCGCAGTGCACGGATACGTCGCCGATACCTTGACACCCCTTGCTGTATGTAGAACTTCGCTGGGTAATGTGCGCCGAAGCCGTAAGGGAGGCAGAGGACACTCCGGATCCGTGACGAGCTCCGCCTTGTGATGCCTATCATGAGCGCACTTGAGCCTTGCAGATGGGAGATGAAGCAGCCCAAGCTGATAAAAATCAGCCGTGAAAGTGGACAACGAGGAGATCGTTGAGGGGATGTATAGGTTAACGTTGACGTTGAGAATCGAGACGAACCAGCAGCCTGCCACTTGCAGCAGGTCCCGAAAAGTGGCAAGGAACACCAGAAGGCGCACGTGATGTGCCTCGATGTGGCACTGGAGCGCGAACAACAACGCCCAAGCCTCTCCGTCCACGACCACCCGGTGCTCGTCCTACCCACCTAAAACCCTTCCATACCTCTCAACGCAGCACTCTCTTCTTGCTTTGCCCCGCACATTCAGTTGTCTTCTAGACTAGCCTACGATCGCGCCACAATTTGCGTCGCGACACGCTCCTGACGCCATGGACGTCGTTGACAAGGTTCAACGATGCCTGTCTAAGTGGGATAAAGGGGGCTCTGAACAATGGTGTGTGCAAGGACGCCTCCTGTTCTGCACACTTATTGAACCCTCGTGTAGCGTGAACGTTTTGGCGGGGCCACATTCCAATCCCGCGGATCCCGACTCTATTGACACACTGACAACAGTATACCACGCGCTGCTTGTGTCTGTCCTCACGAGCTGGCCCGTGCAGCCAGCCCTGACGGTTGATGCCCTCGTTCAATTCGTGCAGTCGATGTTTGAGCGCCTTCCATCGTCCTCGTCGACGGCCACCAACCCGCCGAACGCAGTGCCTTTCAGCGAGGTTCTGGTAGACGTTATCTGGTCTGTTGACACAGAATTGGAGGACTTCATATCGGACGCAAAGTCTGCTTTGGCCGAGGAGCAGAAGGGCGCTGACGCTAGCAAGACCTTTGACCGGGATGCTGTGGCGAGGGGCCTCCGTACCAAGCAGTCCGCGGAGGAGGATAAAGAGACCTTAGCCGTAATTGTCCGGAGATTACTCGTGCGTACCTTTATTGAACCCATACGTCATGTCGTTGGTGAACATGTCTTCAGTCGCTGGGCGTTCTGGATGCAGATGTGTGTAGGGAGCGGCTTGACCTCAGCCTCGTCGCAAACGTTGGTCTGGTCCCTGACAAGCTTGCTTTCGAGAAAAAGGAGATCCGCACTCGAACAGGACTTTTGTGCGTCAAATCACGGCCTCATTATGTCGCCTTCCGTATTGATAGTCGCGCAGCTACAAGCAGAACAAGTTCAACCTTCTCCGCGAACAATCCGAAGGCTACAGCAAGCTTGTCACTGAGCTGACAAGCTACCTGGGCCCTCCGCATTCGCCGTCCACAGGTCACCCGACGGAGCGTCGAGCGGCCATTGAAGCGCGTGCGCGTCCTGCCTGGGAGCGCATTGTCGGGCTCATAGGGTACTTTGACCTGGATCCGAACCGTGCGTTAGACGTCATTCTGGACGTCTTCTCGACGCATTTGGCCACGCATCACGCCTTCTTCATCGCGTTCTTATCCTGCTCGCCCTGGTCGCTTCATCCGCAGCACCTGCGTAAACGGAAGGAAGATGAGATGGTAGTTGAGCCGGACCCTCAGCGGTACCGGGGCAAGGCCCTGGATGAGGTGCTCGCAATGGCTGAGAGCGCCGATGGGAAGGTCAGCCCGCCACCTACGGCGAACAAGGGGACGAACTCGCGCGTTTTGGCGCAGGTCCTGGGCTTCAAGTTTGCTCACTACCAGGTTCGTACTCCTAACTAGGGTTGTGCATTCAATGCTGACTTCGTGATAGCTCCCTGACGTCAATGAAGCGGTGCCGCGCAATCTGTATCTGATGACTGCGATTCTAATACGAGAGGACTTCCTTTCACTGGAAGATTTACTCCTCCATGTGAGCTTGTGCCTTCTGTTCGCGAAGTGCGATGCTAATTGACAATATAAAGATTACACCCGCAGATGACGACATGGAGGCTGTCCACAAACAGTATCTTTCAAAAGTCCAAGAACGGATTTCGAACGCGAAGATCAGTCAGCTCGCTATGGCAGCGCCTCTGGAATCGGCGGGCACAACGTCCAGGGCGAAAGATACCCCAACCCCAGAGCCGAAGAAGGAAGCAAAGGAACCTCCCAACCAGAAGCTCGAATTGTTGAACGCGCTCTTTGCCGTGGGCGCTCTCAGACCTGCGATCTCCCTGCTTTCGAAATGGCCTTGGATGGTCGATGCGTTTCCGGAGATCGCTGACCTCATCATCCGCGCACTGCAACACTCCATTACGCCCCTGTACGAGTCTAACGGCAATGCGAAAAAGGCGACGAGCTTCACAAAGCCACGCGCTCGGTACGGGTCCACAGGCGTCATGCCGCCCACTGAACGGCGGCCGCACCTTACACTCTGGGCCCCTACGCCTCCCAGCACGAGCTACATCGACTTCGTGTTCTTTTTCCCGGATTGGACGCAGCGAGTACCGGTCTGCTCGACGCTTGACGACTTGGTCGATGTGATTGAGCCGTTGATGAGATTCATCGGTCTGCATATCTCGAGGGACCCGTCATTCCTGACGAAATTCTTGCGTCTCGGCCGTACCCATATGATCACAACCGTAGGTGTCTCGGTGCTCTCTTGCCATCCTCGAGCTAATGCCGACAACCCTAGTTGACTATCGACCCTGAGACGAAGAAGCCAGTGGGGACGCCCGACCCGGAGCACCCGGTCCGGCAGTTCTGGTTCAAGGTTCTCCGACTCTATCTGCTCCCGGCCCTCCCCCTCATCCGCGGAAACGCTGTCTGCACTGTGGATGTATGGAACATCATCCGGCAGTTCGAGACCACCATGCGGTGGCAGCTCTACGGCGAGTGGAAGACGAGCACTTACAAGTCACACCCGGAGCTCCGCGTACGGCAAGTCCAGTCCGACAGGGAGTCGAAGGGGATCCTTCGCCGCTTGTCGCACAACACGATCGACTCGCTGTCTGGCACGGTGGCGAAGCTTGCGCACTCGAACCCGTGCATATTCTTCACGAACGCGGTCAACCAGATCATGGCGTACGACAACCTGGCGGGCGTAGTCATCCAGGCTCTCAATTATGTCACTATCATGGGCTTCGACGTCTTGGTCTTCATGATTCTGGACGCCATGGCTAATCCCGACAAGGAGCGGTTGAAGGACGACGGCGTGAACACCTCGGATTGGTTGCAGAGTAAGTGTGATCTACGTAGGTGTGCTCTGGGTCGCTTGCTGACTGCCTCATAGGCATCGCGTCCTTCACTGGCATGTTGTTCCGCCGGTACAGCGCAGATCTGACCCCACTCCTCAAGTATATCGTGCATCAGCTACACAATGGTCAGACTACCGAGATCATCGTCCTTCGGGAACTGATCTGGAAGATGGCCGGTATTGAGCCGTTACCCAGTCTTTCCGACGCTCAGGTAGCTGCCATGGCCGGTGGACCCAGTTTGCGTATCGAGGCAGTTGCGTCGGCCACTCGAGGCGCCCGACTGGATCCTGGAGATGCTGTCCTGAAGGGCCCGCAGAGACTCGGCAAGGCGCTGCTGGAATCCAACCTCGCGCTCCCTTTGCTCATCCAGGTTGCGCAACAACGGCAGTCCTGCGTCTTCCAAGCACCGAACGCTTACCTCAAGTCGCTTGCCAGCCTCTATGATACTGTAAGTGTAGTGCTGATTGCCTGTGCCGCCTGGCTCAACTGCTGCAGACACACGGTGTATTGCTGCAATATCTGGACTTGCTTACGACGCCCACCGTCGTGCCGCCCGAGGACTACGCTCAGAAGATTGTACCGCCTCTCGCAGAGCTGAACGAGAAGTATGGGTTATCTGTTCCAATTTGCATGCAGATCATACGGCCGATGCTCAACGTCTCCATCCGCGTCAGTGCCTATCCTCATGCCTTTCAGGTACTCGGGAGACTGACGTTCCCTGGCAGAATGCTGCATTGGCAATGCAGGAAAAGGAGCGCATAGCAAGTGAGGAGGCAGAGAAGCGATTGAAGGCAGCATTGACTGCCAAACGCGAACCGAACAACGCATCCGGGGTGGCCTCTCCAAGCCTCGGTGAAACCCCCACAGCTGGTGAAGCTTCGCAGGAGGCAAGGACAAACGGAAATGAGCCTTCCAACGGGGATATGAATGTGGACGTCAGTGCTGAGAACGGTTCTGCGACTGTCGCGCAGCCAGAGGTATGTTCAGCTTTCGTTTAGACGCAATCACCGCTGCAGCTCTGTTTCAGAGTCCTTGGTTGCCAGAATTATATGCAATGTTCGACGATGCTCAGAAGATCGCGCCCCCGCTTGCTGCGCAATGGATCCGGTAAGGCGGTCGAGCATTGGTGCGCAGTTGTGTCTCTGACCAACCTTTCTGTAGCCCTGGTTTCTACCTGACGTTTTGGCAGTTGTCTACGTATGAGCTGGCTCCTCCCGCGACCCGATATGATGAAGAGTGTTCTACTTTGCGTAACCTCAGCCGACAAGAGGATTCGAAGTATATCGCAGCGGAGCGCTCATCCGATCGGACCAAACGTCAGACATCGTACTTGCATAAGGACAAACGGAATCGCTACAACCAGTACATTCAGACGCTCGGCCAGGAGTTCAAGGAACAAACGGCGGTACGGGTTTTCACTATCAAGCGTCTGGCACGGGAAAAGCAGCACTGGTTCACACACTGTGAGTTGCTATCCTCTCTCCCGTAACATGTCCACTCAATAGTCCCAGGTGTGGGGGTCTCAGCCATGCCTATTGCACAAACACTGGTTGACTACTGCTTCCTACCCCGTTGCCTTCTTTCGCCTATGGACGCCGACTTTTGTGCCCAGTTCATCAAAGTAGTTCACAACCTCAGTACTCCGGGGTTCCCTACTATCTCGTGTTGGGATCGGGTGAGTTCGATGTTGTACGCAAGTGCAACTTCCTCTGACTGGCGATCCTCCAGATTCTCGGTGACGGTATGAAGAGCATGATATTCTCCTGCAGTGAATATGAAGCTCGAAACTATGGTCAGTCGCCTTTGCACTCAAGCAAAGGGCATCACTGATGCTACTCTCCTAGCTCGTTTCTTGCACGCCATCTTGAGTGATGGGTTGAAGTGGTGGCAAGACGAGGCGCTGTTCACGCAAGAAACCCACACGAAGGCCAATGGGAAGCTGACTGTGCTCCCTGGGTCAACAAGACGCAAATATACCGCGGCTTCCCTTGCTGAACACGAAGTCGTCCCTTGGTCCGACTGGAAGAGGCTAATGAGAAAGTGGCATTGGAAGTTGGCACTGGTGAGTCTTAGTTCCGCCTCAATCCACACTTCGCTAACACTTTTTTGAGGCCCTCGTCCAATGCATTGATAGCGGAGAGTTCATGAACGTTTACAACGCCATCATCGTACTCAAAGAAGTCCTCCCAGTGTTCCCTATCGGTGTTGTTAGCAAAGATTCCGGCCCCGCTATTTGCGATCAAATGGAGAAATTCATAGAAAAGGAGAGTCGTGGTGATCTCAAGATCTTGGGTCGAGCGTAAGGTTATCCCTGGGGCCACCGACTTCGAGATACTGACTTTGATTGCAGGTATATGGCAAGCTTCATGAAGCGTGAACCAATTTGGAGAAGGGTACGTAGTTTGACACTGCAACGTGCCCAGGTAACTAACCGCCTTGCCCTCGCAGCCCGACGCACCACCGCCCCCTAAGGGGCGCCCTACACCAGCACCTACGGAGAACCATGCCAGAGTCGCGGCGCCTATTCCAACTGCTCCATCCGCCCCAAGGGCCCAACTAGCAGCAACGAATGGCACTGCAAATGCACAGCCCGAGAGGGTGCCTTCCGCCACGAAGGCTGCTTTGGCAAGGTAGGATCTGCCTTAGATGTTGACTGCATTTCCTCATCACTCTCACTAGTGTGCCTCGGCCGGAGGTTGTCAAGCGCGTCAGGCCTGACCTGAAACCAGGCGAAGACCGGGGCACCGCATCTCCAAAGCCAGCAGAACGGCCAGAGGCTATGGACGTCGATGTCCCTGCCCCAAGAACAAACGGCGTGCAAGTCGTACCTGCTAAGCCTAGCGAGTCGGCGCGCCCCGACGAGCATCCATCAACTCCTCCTGCAGCTCCGGCTAACAGGGATGTCGCTCGCGTAGCCCAAGAGCCTCGCCCATCGACGCCCAACGGTCGTGCGGGCGGAACACCACAGTCTCCTCGCCTTCCCGTCGCCCCAGAGCAGAGACGTACGGAGTCGGGGCACGCTATGCCTCCGCCGATAACACCGAGTCAGACTGTGTCTGCTCAAGAGCTCAGGGAGACCGCTCGGGGCAGCCGCGGACCGAACGAACGTGTGGATGAACGGCCACTTCCATCGGTAGAAGCGCGCGCTATCCCGAGCTTGCCTGTCCCGCCATCGTCTGGCCCCCGACGTCGCTCTCCTTCGCCGCCGAGCAAGCCAGGTACGCGGAACCCGAGCGTGGAAAGTCGGGCGAGCGGTGGCCGGCGGTCTGATCGTGAGGAACGGCGGCCTGAAAGAGAGAGCCGTGGAGATGGTCGTGACTACGGTCGTCGTGAAGGTCAAAGCCACGCAAGGGAGAAGAGTTCGCGGAGTGCGCGGGACTCTGAACGTGACAAGGATGGCGACAGGGACCGAGAAAGAGGGCGCGACCGCCATGGCGAGCGGGAGCGCGTACGCGACCGCGAGAGGGACAGGGACCGTGAGCCACACAAGGAGAAGGAGTCTCGTCGCGAACGCGAACGGGAGCGCGAACGGGAGCGTGATAGGGATCGAGACCGTGACCGACACAGGGATAGGCATCGTACGGACGAGAAGGATCGCGACAGCAGGAAGGAACGCGATGCTGCCCGCGAGCCTACGACGACGAGCGCTCTTCCTCCCGTGGACGACCGCGGATTGCCGCCACGACCAGAGCCACCGCGGCACCGTGACGGCGACGAGTCCCTTGGGAAGAGGAGACGCCCGACCGACGACGAGGTACGTCATTCGGTTTACTCTCTCACTAGCCGCTAACTCAGATGTAGCCCGAACGCTCCTCGAAGCGTCCTTCCCGGAAAGACAGTCATCATGAAGAGCGCAGCCGTCGCTCGTCCGACAAAGAGGGCCGCGAGAGGGGCCGTGAGTCAGACCGCCGACGCAAGGAACGCGACCAAGCTGAGGGTGACGGCAAGAACCTCTCAGTCGATACTAAGGTATGTCGGTCGGGCTTTGTATCGCGTACGTGTAGCTGACCCGCCTTCATAGCTTGGTGACAAACGTATTCCCGAGGGCCCTGCATCTGCCTCCGTAAGGTCACTGCCACCGACTACGCCGTCCGCACCTCGTGCTATGGCCTCGGGAGATGCGTCTAGACTGGGGCGGGCCGATTCAGGATCTGGGCGGGAAAGAGAATGGAAGAGAGACCAGGGCTTGCATCCGTCCTCAAGTGGTGCTTCTCTTGGGGGCAACGGCCTTACGGACATACCACCGGGTACCGGCAGCAGCCTTCGCTCACGTATCAGCGACAAGGAGGCGCCTCGCTCGCTTCCACAAGCCCCGTCGAGCTACCGCCCCGATCCTGCGTCCGCCAATGACCGCAACGGCGAGCCGTCGGGGCGGGATGACGACCGCGATGGCAGCCGCAAGCGGACGATCTCAGGTGAGCCCAAACCCAATGCCCCGTTGGCGTTTCGCTCACTGGCAGTACCAGAACGGGAGAAGGACACTGGCGACGCGGCGGGTGCGGCTGCGGAGCAAACACAGCCCTCGAAGCGTCCTCGCATTCGGCGCGACCGTTACACGGGCACACCCACTCATGGTCTAGCAAAGAAGCTCCTCCCTATTGACCCTCAGGCAGACAAGACGCGCATGTCACGCAACAGTTGATGTCGCATTCCACTAACGTACAATGGCTAGTCTGTACTATGTAGCATATATTACTGATACTGTATCATTATTGGCCCATCTTGATCCACCGCCCACTCTACTCCTACAGCTTAAAATTGTTGTTAACCTGGGTGACCTCTAAGTATAAGGATATTGCCATGTTGAATTGGGGGAATATGCTTGATGAATTAATGAGTTGAATCACGTCCCGAGTTGAATCGCAGCAAGTTGACGTTGAATAGCCATGCCGTGCCTGCTCAACGCTTGATGAGCGTCAAGAACTCCTCGCGAGTCTTTTGTTGTGTGCGGAAGCACCCAAGCATACATGACGTGACGGTCATGGAACCCGGTTTTTGCACGCCGCGCATGGTCATGCAGAGGTGCCTATATGGTGGTTAGGATGACGACTCGTATCACGAGGCAGGGGACCCACGTCGCTTCCATTACGACGGCGACGCCGCGAGGCTTTATTGCTTCCTGGACAGCAATCGCAATTTGCTTGGTGAGACGCTCCTGCACCTGCAGACGTCGGGCGAACGTCTCAGCGATGCGCGCTAGCTTGGACAAGCCAAGCACGAGGTTGTTGGGGATATACGCTATTGCGATCTAAGGCCGAGTATCTGGTGAGCGGAAGAAACCTCGGCACAGCCGTCCGACAGACCTTGCCCATGAATGGAACGAGGTGATGCTCGCATAAGCTCGCGATGTCGATGTCCCGAACTATGACCATCTCTTCGTGATCTTCAGCAAAAATAGCATCGTGGATGACATCTGGGCACCGGCGATGTCATGAGTACCTCGGGGGCGTAAGATGAAAGGCATTCGCAGCACCTGCGAGGCGTTCTTCGTACCCACGAGTCATCCACATGAGCGCCTGGGCATACCGCTCTGGTGTCTTCAAGAGGCCTTCCCTGTCGGGATCCTCGCCGATGCATTCGAGCATGGTGCGCACGGCCCCGGCGAGCTTCTGCTCTCGTTCCGCCTTTTCTGCGGGCGTGGCGTGTAATCGGGCCAACGTCGACTTCGCTAGGCAGCCAGTTTCAGACTAATTGTCGGACGGCACGTCGTTCACGCGGCTCACCAGGCCAGCCCAAACCGTTGGGGTCGGGTAGTGGGCTGTCCGCCCCCTTTCCGGACGTCGAGGCTAGCAAAGGCGTGGAATGGCCTGAAGGGGGCCTGAAGCCATACCCTTCACGGACATGCGGGGTCCACGCGGATCGCGCGAGGCCAGGGGACGGCAGCGACGGAGCCTGCTCGCTGCCCGCGCCTCGTGCCGGGGGTTTATCGTCGTGGTATGATGGATCGGCGTCGTCGGTTCGGGAGTGGTCGCTCATGGCGAGCCTCTGGAGGCTTTCGGACAGGAGCTGGCCGTGGGCGAGGGATTCTGGGGGGTGCGACATGGCTGTAAAATGGCAAGATGGGTCGCACCGCACAGGAGCATGATGCAAAACTTCTCACCGTCGCGGGCTCGCGGGTGTGGATGGGTCGGCAGGGGCAGGAGGGGCCAGCGAGCACGTGGGAGGCGCTGTTATCCCGGAAAGGAAAGTGCGGAGAGTCAGGTGAACAGAGAGTCTTTGTCGCCTCCTTCGGGCTATCTGAAAGGCAGCCGTCGCCGTGGTTGAGGCCTACCGAGATGAGCGCGTCGCAGAGCTGATTTGTCGCCTGCGTGCGACGAGCCAGAGAGTGCTGTCTCTCTTCCCAATTGCGCTGAGGGGCATTTGATCCGGCTCTTGCAGCTGATGTGATAGCCCCTTCATACCTGCGCAGGCCTCGGCGCGAGCTTCCCATATTTCGCTGCTCCTCTCCGAGAGAATGAAGGCGCCAGGCATCTCATCTTACGGAAGTCCTCCAGAACAAAAAGACGACTTGACGTGGGACCCATGCCCCAACCGGTCTGGCGGCTGCTCTTAAAGCAGTTACGTATAATGTAGCTGTCCGTCGGTCTGCCTCATCGACTTCCGGTATGTCGCTCCGATCCTCTCTCGCTGCCCTGCGGAATCTATGCACTGAAAGCGCGCGGTGTGTCTCCGAGTCCCCTACCTGCCCTCGGGTCCGCCACCACCATGGCGCCGTCCCGCAACACACGGACGCGAGCTACGGCCACCCACAGCGTATATATGCACTCTGGGCTGCTTCCAGAAAGTCCGGACGCACTGGCGAAATCATCAGCCCCGGCGCCCACCGCCCCTTTTGCGCCCGAAGTCTCAGCTTGGCTTTCGACGTTATTAGACTCTGCGTTGCCGATCTCCTGGTGCTCCTATGGACCCTGCACCCATGGCGATCCCTCCTCCTCCTCATTCTAGAACTCGTCCGCGGCGTCTTCCCCGCTTTCCGCGGTTACTCACAAGCCTTGCTAATAAATGAGGTTCGTATATTTATATGTTGTCTATGAAACGTCCTACAGCTACCCAATGATAGCTTCAAGCCCTCATTACCTCTAATAATTTTACATGGACCTGCATAACCCGACACATCGCCGTCGAGTTTAGTCGACTTGCTCTTGAAGCTCTAATTGATGCAATCGCGTGAGTGCATTCATAAATTATACCGTCAACCACTCATTTATGCGCCATTTATTCAGTACAGAAAACGAAAACGTCGTCTACGGGTCGGCGAAGTACGCGCTGGAGTACAGGCAAATGGAGAAGCGTCTCAAACTCGACCTCCCAACTCTAGCAGACCCCCAAATCCGCGACCTCTTCCGCGAGTCCGACCTCTTCGTCCGCTCATTCGGCGGGATGTCGAGCTTCGGCCTTTTCTCCACCTTCGACTTCATGAGGATCCTGACCTCTATCTCCGAGTTGATATCTCATGCCCTCGTCCTGTCGTCCCTGACATTCAATCGCCCCCACCTGACCGCCTTTTGCTTCTCCGTCCTGACCTCTCTACTTCCGCTCATTCTCCGGACGGCCAGGTCGCACGGGTCGTACATGGACGAGGCGGCGGACCCCCAGGGCACCCGCGCCATTCTCAGGCAGGAGAAAATGCGGCACCTTGCGCAGAGCGAGGCCTACCGCCAGGAACTGATTTTCTTCGGTTTGGGGCCGTGGATCCTGCAGGGATGGGCCAAGGCACGGAGAACGGTGCTGGGCTTGGAACGTCGGCAGCTCGAAACCGACCTCTCGCTACGAGGCCTAATATCCATTAATTTCTCAAGTCTCGCGACGTTCATACAAAACGTACCAGTTCAATGCTAACCGCTCTATGCTGCTACTGACTGCTGTTGATATAGGTCCCTCTGGTGCTTCTCTACCGCTCTCCATCCGCTTCGCTCGGTCTCTTCACATTATATCAAACCTCAGTACAGGCGATAATGTTCACAACAGCAAACTTGATTCATTCGACAAGGATGGCGTACCAGGGCATCTTTCTGATGGGCGCATTCTGCGCAGCTATGGAAGTGGAGCCTATATTGCAACCGAGGGATCGCGATGTACCCTTTGAGGTATCCGGTAAGGGAATGAAGCTTGACGTCAAGTGTGTACTATTGTCTGATAATATTTGCGCCTCACTACGTGCTCATCGGCTTTGCAGGAACCTTACTTACACCTACCCGGGGTGTGAAGGCCCCGTACTTCGCGACGTCAACTTGACCATTGGAGCAGGCGAGACTGTGGCCATCGTCGGCTTCAATGGCTCGGGTGAGTGGGCATGGGCACGCGCGAGGGCGAGGCAGACCCGGCCGCTGACTATTTCCCTTCAGGAAAATCGACGCTCGCGAAAATCTTGCTCCGCATATACGACTTCGACAGCGGAGAAATCCTGGTGAACGGCGTCGACATCCGGCGGTACTCGCCCGAGGACTACCACTCGCGCTGCACGGCCGTCTTCCAGGACTTCGCGCGGTACAACGGCTCCGCGCAGGAGAACATCGGCGTCGGGTACGTCGACAAGATGCGCTGCCCCTACACGCTCGACACGGCGATGCGCCTCGCCGGGGCGAAGGAGACCGTGTGCGCCCTGCCCTTAGGGCTGAAGACGAAGCTGGACATCGCGGGCCAGGACGGCAGGTCGTTCGAGGGCGACCAGCTCGTCCAGAGCCCCGGACCCGCGTACGGGTGTCAAGGCCTGTCCGGCGGCGAGGTAGATCATTTCCTTTTCTCCTTACCTCCGGCTCCCGCTGACGAGCCGTACCCCCGCCCTTCACACACAGTGGCAGCGCATAGCTATCTCCAGAGCGTTCATGAGGGCTGATCGGCCAGAAGTCGAGCTGCTTGTTTTTGATGAGCCGGTGGGTTCTCTGGACACCTCCGCCGCAGCCTGATCGTTGGAGCTCACGCTGGGCGTTTCCTCCCCACTCTGCTCTGCGACCACAGACGTCCTCCCTCGACGCGCACGCGCAAAAGCGCATCTTCGACAGCATTGAGCGAATCGCGCGCCCCGCGGGCTCCTCTGCGCGGAAGAAGAGCGTGCTGTTCATCACGCACCGCCTGTCGACCGCGCGAAGGGCGGACAAAATTGCGATGATGGAGAACGGCGTGAGTTCCTGGAGACTGCCGGTTGCGCTGCTTCGCCCAGCTCTGACGATGCTTCTGCTTCCGCTTCCAGACGATCTGTGAATTTGGAACCCACCAGGAGCTGCTCAACCGTGATGGGAAGTACGCAGCACTATATCGAGCATCGATCTAGGAGGCGCGATGACGTAGATTTAGCCCCATATGTTTAGTGAGCAGGCACCCTGGGGCTTGAGCGATGCCGTCGAAAGCCTAAAGACGAAGCGAGATCGTAACCTGTACGTATACTTGTACTTATGCGATCGTAGCGGATTCCCCAGCCTTCTCATTTGCGATGCGCTCTTCCTGCGAGAAGCCGACGCGCGGGGCTTCTCGCTCGTGCCTATATGATTTGACGCCATGAATTTCACCGCAGTGTGGAAACAGGTGAGAAAGTAAACAACATTCCTCGCGTGCATTCTGCCTATTCGATACATCTATACTCCTTATACGATTCCGTACCTTAGGGGATTACTGTATGCGCTTGTAAGAGTTGAAGTATGTCAGTACCCCGTCCTGCAGGGCCGCATCTACGCCGTTTAGATCCGCTCCAGACGAGGTAGATAGTGATACCAGGTCGTCCTGAGTGCCGAACGTACCCACCAACAATCCCAGGTCTTTGACACCCTGGATCAGAGAGGGGACTCGCACCTAATCAATGTATTGGTTCACCAGTTAGCATCTAGACCAGAAATACTGCTCACCAGAAGCCCCGCATCCAATAGGACCCCAAGCAGGTTGTTCGACTTCGCAAACTCGACAGCCGAGTCGAGGCTCGTGAATCGGTAATCATGAACGTCATCCACACCAAGCGCAGTGGCGCTAGGCAATCCGCGACTGTGTTCCCCGCATTGAGTGGCCAGGAAGACGGGGTCTAGTACCAAGACACCAATTGATCAGCGACGCCGGCTGTGGGCACGGTGGAAGCACTGACAGTTGGGCTGTTTCCAATTCAACGCCGCACAGGCGTCCGGCGAAAACGACGTAAAGACGACAGGACGGCGTCCCGCGGCGCCCTCTGGCGCGGCCGTGGTGTCATAGACCGTGCGCAAGATCGAGTCTGTCACATCATTCAGGTCGAGCTGGTGCCTCAGCGCGAGCCGCTCCCGCACGCGCTGGGGCGGATATGCCAATTCGAGGCAGATGCCGAGGGCTGCTGGGACGACCTGCATTCAACGGGGAATTCAGCGCGTTCGCGCGATCAGCGTCACGCCGGGCACACCGAGGATCGGAGAGGAGGGTGACTAACCCTCAGGAGCTCTGCGAGCGAGATCATGCAGCCGGATATCAGCTCTGCCCACTGCCGCGGCGAGAGGGCCGGGTCGTCCATCTGCATCATGCACTTCCCCGCGCGCCGCGCGAGCGCCTCGAACTGCGCGAGGGTGAGGTCCGCGACGCCGAGCGCGTACCCCGCCTCGGGGACGAGCCAGTCCGCGCACGCGACGGGGTGGCCGTCGCGCGTGACCTGCACCGCCATGTACACGTAACTGCCCGTCACCGACGAGTGCGTGAGCGAGTGCCCGGACGCCACCGTGCTCGACAGATTTGATGGCGATGTGTGCGCAGACGTCATCGATCGCGCCGATGGCTGGGATCTCGACGGCACCAGTCTCGACGACTGCGCGGGCACGGGCGTGGCCAATGACTTCCAGTACGTTTCAACCGCGCCCCCGATCTCCAACCTAACTCCCCGGAACGGCGTGATGATGTTCACCTCGAACGCTACCTGGATAATCCACTCAGCCTTATTGTCTTGAGCTGCTTTCCCCACGAGACCGTGCTTACCTCTCCGATGACGTGCAGTCGCGGATCCAGTATCGGGAGGACGTAAGGCTGCCCATTCTGGATGTCCTGGAAGAAGTACGGCAGCGCGACCGCGCGGCCAATCGTCCGCGTCCCAAAGTTCGGGTACAGCGAGAACTCGAGCGAGAGTGCGCCCGCGGCGGAGACCTGGAAGCTGAACACGACCCGCTGGTCGCGCACGGGCAGCGGCACGCTGTACGGCGCGGACGTGATCGCGGACGTCGCGGTCATGACGAGCTTGAGCATCGGGGATGAGTGCAGGTGCCGCTCGTCGTACTGCGAGTCCGCGAGCGGGCGCCGGAGCGCGACCGCCTGCGGGGCCTCCATCCCGAATCGCGACGTGAGGTGCCCGATGGTGACCTGGATGAGCGACGTCTTGTCGAGGTAGTTGTGCCCGTACACGCGATACGGCATCATCGGTGGGGGCAGGTAGAGCGACGGGATGACGTCGATATCCGATTCCGTCCCCGTCGAGCGCTGCGTGTCCGTCAGCGGCGACTTCTGCGTTATCGGCGTCGGCCCCGGCGTGCTGTTCGCAGCCGTCTCGAGCAGGAGCGCGACGCATGGCCGGTGGCCGTACCACGCAGCATAGTACAGCGCAGAGTTGCCTGCCTCGTCAAAGCGGTCAATCCGACTGCCGTTGTCCAGCAGTACCCGGAGGCACGCGTCGTGCCCAAAGCGGGCGGCGTGGAACAGGGGTGTCCACTCGTTGTACTTGTCGGGCAGGTCCCAGCCTTCGTGTCTCGTGAGGATCCGCACGATCTCGGCGTGGCCCTCCTGAGCTGCGAGGTGTATTGGGTATTCCCCGTTGGTGTTCGGCACGCTCAGCGCTCTGTGGCTCAGCAACAGCTTTACAACATCAATGTGTCCTGCCCGGGCGGCGAGCGAGAGGGGGATCAGATCCGAGCTAGGTGTCGGGCTCTGGACAGACACCTTCCCATCTTCAAGGAGGACCTTCACGCACCCGACGAAGCCCCGCAGGGTCGCGTACACGAGCGGCGTGCAATTGTCGACATCAGCCACGTCCGGGGACAGGCCGACCTCAATCAGCCTGCGACATACGGCGTCGTGCCCATACATCGCAGCATAATGCAGCGCGGAGCGGCCGTAGACGTCCGTCTTGCCCGCCTGGACGCCCTTCTCGAGGCAGATGCTGACGAGGCGGAGCACGCCGACGATGGCGACCTCGTGGAGGGTCGTGCGCCCGTTGATATCATCCACAAACATGAAGTCGAACGGGCCGGACGTCGACGCGAGGATGAGGTCCGCGAGGTCGGGCGGCGCGTCGATCACCGCCTTCCAGAGCACGCGCGTGACGTGGTTCCGCGCGCCGCGCGCCTGGGAGAGCGAGTCGGAGTAGCGCACGAGCTCGCGGAGCGCATCCCGGTCGTCGTCCACGACGGCCTTCCGGAGGCTGCTCTCAAGGTCGAGGAACGGCCCGAGGGGGACACTGCGGTCGACGCGCTCGATGCCGAGTTCGCGGCTGATGATCTTCTCGTCGGCTAGTGAGCCTTCGTAGTGCAAGCCAATGGACAGGTCTGTGAGGTCAAGTAGACACGCGGCTACTGTGTCGGACAATTCGGATATCAGCTGTGCGTACGCGGATGCCGGTGAGCATCACGCGAGTAGTGGGCCTCTGAGTTGGCTCTCACCTGTCGGTTGAATACAGGCTGAACCTCAACTTGGCGCGCGAGGTAGAGCTCCTTGGTAGTTGACTTTGAGCGTTTGTCCCACTTCTTGAGGATTTTGCGGAAGCCGGTGGCGTTGATTTCGACGAATTGCTAGAGAGACGGCCGCCATGTGTGCATCAGCTCGGCGGTGAGGAGGATATCATCTACCTGCAGCTTCCCGAGGTCTCGTTCGAGCAGGCGGAACCCCTCTTCGACTGCGTTCCACTCGACGTTGTTGGTGATGTCGACGGGAGAGTCCGGCACGATGCGCATAGCGGCGGCGCGCCGCTTTGAGAGGAGCGTCTCGAGGCGCAGCTTGAGCTCCGCCTCTTTCTCGAGGTAGAACGCGTTGATCTATCAGAGGCGTGATGAGTCATCAGTGAGGCCGAAGGAGCATCATGAGGTCCTCACCTTTTCGAGCTCGCGCTCGAGCTTGAAGAAGAATGCGGCCTTGTGGGCCTGAAAATTGGGCCCCCTCTCGTCATCTTGGCCAAGGGCAGCGAAAATGAATGGCTCCTCAGCTATGCCCGGCGTTGACGCGCTCGCAGGTGGTGCGGAGGGTGCGGTCATGCGAGCAAGCAAGTCTGTTGGCCGGACGCTGCGCGCGATGCTCTCTGCCTCGGAGGGTGGTCGGTTGGCCTCAAGGGAGGATATGATCTTCTTGAGGGACTTGTAGTCGAGGTAGTAGGCCGACCAGCCGGGGACCTGCTCGGACTGGATTTGCTTGCCAAACTGGACGCGGAGCCGAAGTGAGCGTGTGGCAGACGCGGAGGGGACGCGTCGGCGGGTACCTTCATGATGTGCCAGACGCGGTGCAACTAGGGTGTATGCGATGCGGCGGGGAGAGATGTTGGGGGATAGCGGGCGAGCATTGACAGAGACGGCAGAGGGCTGGGCTGGGGCGCGGGGGGCTCAAGTAGGCGGACATGCAGCTGAGCACCATCCGCCCATGGCGCCTCCTGCGACTGGGCGCCCACGTGCGGACTTATCTCTCGATCGCCTCACGAACGTGCGTAGATCCCGATCTTACTGCCCTCTCTCATTATTATGTGACGCTATTTTGCGCCGGGCACGCCACCACGCCGCCACTGCCCATCGTCGACGTCAAACAAGGATCTTTCGCAGCTCCCACACCCGCGCAGGCAGCAGCGTCACAGGACACCGCCCGTGCGCCTGTACATACTCATACGCACACCGATAGCAGAACACATACCCCGACGGCAGCGCCGTCGCGTTCGCCAACCCCTCCCGGCACAGCGGGCACATCCCATACGCCCCCTCGTCCACCGTGATCCCCTGCGGATGGGGTTTAGCCATCCTTGGCGGTGGCACCGCCGGGCCCGACGGCGAGCCTGACAGGGCACGCGCCGGCGACGACGGCGAGTACCACCACTCCAGGAACTTCACGAAGAAAATCGCCGTTGGCAGTATCACGTTCAGTGAGTCCAGTAAGAGTCGGGGTGAAGACAGCAACAGCCGCCGCAAGCTCTGAAGCACTCCTTGCGCACGAGCCGGATCCACTTTCGGTTTCAACGCTTGCTGTGCAGCCCGCTGAACCAGCCAGTTAGTATGCGTTTCGTTCGGCTACTTCACGTTACGCACCAAGTCGTCGATGCCCACGCGCCGGAGGTCCACCCCAATCCACGATAACCACGGCCGGTAGTACGGTGTCTGGTCGAACAGGTACGCAACGTTACGCACGAGGAGCCACGCCTCGAAGGTGGTATTAAGAAGCGGGAAGAGCGTCTTATACGCCCGGCGAAGCCGACCCGCGAACGTCTGCACCGCACCAACGTTCTTAGCCTGACGTACGAGCAGCACAGGTAGGGACGAACGCACCTCCTCAGACAACGCACGCGCCTGGCGGCTCGCGAGGCTCTCCTCGATCACCTCAGACTGTATCCCCCCGCCGAGGTCTTCGTAGTATTCTTGCGCCTTCGTGCGTAGGTACGGCAGGCCCACCTGACGGTCCGACGTTACGCCTGTGTGAACGGGATGCGCGTGCGGCTTACCAGAAATATGAGTGACCGCCAGACCTCTCTATCCCGTAGCCGTTCCTCAGGCAGCACACCCGGCACCGCTGCCTTTGCTCGGTCTGTCTCGAATAGCGGTCTCCGCCGCCTTTTGAGCCCATAGAAGTTCTCGGAGAAGGATGCGCCTAGAGAGCACACTGAGTCGCATCGACGTGCATGCTTACAGAGCACGCACCGTATTTCCGCAGGTAGTGCCTCTCCACGAAGAACATCAGCAGTGCGTAGAACTCCTCGTGCCTATTCACGACGCGCAGGAGGTATCGGGGGTATCTCTGCGCGAAAACCTAGGCCACGCATGTCATCAGAACGTCTCCATGTGAGTCCTGCGAGGCCCAGACGTACGGAGAGCACATACTTGAGTGCAGGCTGCAGGAGGTCGCGCAGCTGCTCCTGCGCGACGAGCTCGAAGAGCGTCGGTTTGAGCGGATCGTCGCCGGCGTCATTGAAGAACTCCATAATGCGCGAGATGCTTCAGCTTGCGTGCGCCCGATCCGTGGTGCGAACGTTGCTGGATAGCCGGGGATGCAGTGCACGGCGGGTGGACGTTCGTGGCGCAGGCGTGAGTGCGAAGCACCCCGATCGTCGCTCACCATACGTATTATTACGCGCCAGTGCACAGATCATGTGATTGTGCTCCGAGCAGCGAGCTCGAGCCTTCCGAAGCGCGAGTTTGCTCTGTGACATCCTTCGCGCAGCTTCAAGTCGACAACGTTGAATGTGCTCCCCATCGGACTGGGTGTTCATATGATCTACGTACACGTCCAATGGATTTCAAACCAGTCCCAAGTCCGAGTCTCCGAGATCAAGTACTCCCCGTATTTCAACTTTATCATGTCCAAGCGAAGTATCTCGCCCCTGCATGCGGTCCTGCAACCCGCGTCGCGACCATCCACTCCATCGTCACATCCCCCGCACTATCCTCGTCCTGCGGACGATGCAGCACCATGCGCATGCGCCCCCCGCCAGCGCTCCCCGGTGTCATCTCCGTGTCTTCGACCGCTGCGCAAGGCGTCCTGTGGGTACGTTCTACGAGCATGTGGCTGTGACGGTGCGTACCTTCGACGCGTGCTGACCACTCGAAGTACTTCTCCACGAAGAACGCGACGGGCTCCCGCCTGCCCGTCGACGGCCGAAACCCGCCCGGCTCGCCCTCCGCCGGGGAGACTGGGCGGAGGATGGGCAGCTTGAGGGCGTCGAGCCCGCTGTCGAACACTGCCAGTGCGACGGGGACCGTTCTGCGGAACGTCGAGGGGGAAAGGCGATATTACAAAGTTGGGACTCACGCTGCGGCGGAGAGCGACTTGACTGTTGTCAGGGCGTGCATGATGAGTGTGAGGTAGGAGGCAAGGCTGCGGACTCGTCACTGTGTGATAGGCGATGGAGGCATGCGCGAGACGCACGTAGGTTCGAGGGACAGAGGTTTGAGCAGGGCGGAGAGCTCGTGTAGGACGAGCAGGGTCGGCGCCTCCGGGAGCGTTGTCTTTGGGTGGTGGAGAGTTCCTTCGTATACGTGCAACATGTTGAGGAGCAGAGCCAGGTGAGTCGGTGTTGGCGGGTAGCTACGCCCTCGGATGAGCGGGGCCTATCGTCTCTGGTGCGAAGACCGGGATGGCATGAACGACGAGTGGGTACTGACTAGTTGTCTATGCGCGCAGCCGCGCCCATTGTCCTTCCGTCTCCCCCTCGTGATTTCAGCCACTCGTCATCGAACTTGGCTAAGTTCGCTAGAAATGTCGGCCGGGAGGGCGAGATGAAGATCGCTTTGCTGCGGGGGTCGCGCCAGTTGTGTGAGAGCATGAGATGGATGGGGGCAGAGGCGTGATACGGGCCGCAAAGTACGACTGTATGGAACTGCGGAAGCTCGGGGGCGGGCGAGGGAAAGATGGTGGCCATCGGAGAGTGAGGAGGGGATCTGCCAGCCTTGCCGTGCGAGTGGGTGAGACGCGACTTCGCGGGGTTGTCTAGTCACGGGACCGTGTCTTCGGCAGAATCGGCACCCCGCACCCGCCGTGGACGCCCACGCGCTACTCACCGCCGACCCACGGTGTTCCATCTCTCGCGGGGACCACAGCGGTCCAATGCATTGATTGCATATGCCTATATTCTTTACTCTTACCTGCTTTTTTGCCTCCTAACTACAGTCTCATCCTCTGCTGCGCTCGTCATGCATCCATTCGCGTCATACGTCCTTCGCAGCTACTACAAGGCTACAGGTTGGAACGAAGACAACATGTACGCCAATCTAACCCGCTCCTCCAATGGTGAGTGCATCTACGATTCATACGCAAAATCTGCTCACCCCCTTTAGCTATTCTCGACTTCACGGTGCCCAGAGGACTGCATTTCTCAATCTCAAAGTCGCCGAGTCCTTTGTTCAAGAATACCTACTCCATGAATGCTCTGCCATCATTGAATGGCTCTGTCGGCTACATCTTCACGTCTTGCAACCTCGACGTGAAGGGCTCTGGTGATGTACGATTCAAGGACATGGTAGACCACTTCAAGGTCCATGACCTACCTCGGAGACCCGAAGGAAAGGACGAGGAATGGCTGGCAGGCGAGAGGGCCGATACTCGGGGTGAGTACGTACTCCATTCCGTGTATGAAATACACACCACTGACCTACGCCGCTCAGACTATCTGCTCTACGGCCGGGTCTACATCCCCACCGGCCGACTCGACGCTCTGTACTCGACGAGGCTATCCCCCACGCTCCAAACCATGATCGCCGCCATCTCGGACCCGCGCGCGAGCCTGTTCGCGGAGTCCCCGCGCACCGCGCACGTCCCCCCGAGCAACATCATGTTCAGCCTGCAGCACGACACGGGCCGGTGGTGCACCGAGTACACGTGGAGCGCGGAGGACGGCATGTGGGGCGTGCGCACGCTGCACAACTTCGGCCGCGCGGGGAGCGCGAGCGAGGCCGCGGACGAGGGCGAGCGGAGTGCGCGGAGCCGGTCAGGCATGCGGAGGGTCGATGAGGAGGAGGCGATGGAGGGTGGGTTGAAGGGCCGGATATCTGCTGGCGCTGAGTTTTATTTCAGTGCTAAGGAGAAAAGTGCTGGCGGTAAGCGGTCTTCCCATGCGTAGCTGTTGGTCGTCGCTCATCATGTCCAGTATCGACCGGCATCCGGTTTACGACTCTGCCTGACGCTACCCCTCCATCATTCCAAATCACACCGTCCCATCTGCCGTCCGCACACCGTGGCCCTCCATCACAGCCACCAACAACGATAACCGCACTGTTCAACCCTATGCTTGGACACATCTCCGGGGCATACACCGCTCGTGTCTCGCGCGACCTCTCGCTCAGTTCTCGGTACGACTTCAACGTGTATAGCTACGAGAGCGAGTGGTGCATGGGGGCGGAATGGTGGGTGCGCCGGGGAAAAGGGATGTTCACATCGGCCCTCGGATCTAGCTCAGATGAGCCAAAGGATGAGCTGTCCGACCACCATGCGCTCACACCTCCACACGAGAGTATAGGTGAAGTCCAAGGAGTGGTCAAGGCCCGGGCTTCCACAACAACGGTACGCGCACTCAAAACTCCCTAGTGAAGAACTGCACTCTGACGTTTCGTCACAGGATATCTCGCTGTTGTGGGAAGGACGCTTGCACAACATGCTGGTCAGCTTCGGTGTTGTCTCGAACCTGACCAGCAGATCAAAACCCATAAAAGCAATAGGGCTGGAACTATCCTACTTCAGCTCGGGATAGATAGATAGCCTCTGCTCGTTGCACCGCTATTATTGCCTGCTTTCACGGCTGAAAGACATTGGGGTTTACGACCAAGCAAGGACTTCCGCACATCACATTCAGGACCATGTAATATAGAGGTACACTAATCAAATTCCGGGAGATTAAAACGAATCGTACCAGGGGGACTGACAGGCCAGTGTACCAAACTGAATGGGTATAGAAGCCATGAGCAACCGCAGACATGATCAAGCGACAAGGTCCGATAGAGAAACCCGAAGCAGAACGCAGGTACAAGCAAAAGCGGAATACTTAGATGCACAAGATAGGGCGGTGTAGATGAGTAGTACAGGAAAGCAAGCAAGCAAGCAATACGCTGAAAGTCGAAAGCCGAAATGGTGGTTTAGTCTTTGGCAGCGGCAGGGACAGGCACGGCAGTCTCGCGTCTCGGCGCAGGGGCCCCCAACGTTCGAGCCAGCCGAGAGAGCGCATCGCCGGTGATCACCGGGCGGGAGTGCACCGAGCGCGATTGCGCGTGGCCCGCGCCCGCGCCTGCCGGCGGGGATGACTGCGTCCGCGCGTGGTGCGCGTTGTCGGCACGCGCGCGATCGAGGTCGGGGTGCGAGAAGCTGGTGACGGAGGCGCTGTAGGGCTGACGATGTCCGCGCAGCGGGCCTCGCGAGCGGAGGTGCGGCGGCGCGTCTGGGATGGGGTGGCTGGAGATGTGGCTAGGCGCGGACTGGGACTCGGACTGGGAAGGCCGGCTGGGGGCGTGCATCGACGCCGCGAGGCCCTCCAACGGTGCCTCGTCTTCCGGGGACTGCTCCTTCTCCTTCGCATCGGGCCCCGCCGCCGACTTGGGAGCGTGCATCGACTCGAAGAGGCCACTCTTCGGCGCATGCATCGACTCGGCGACCCCGCTCTTCAGCGCGTGCACGGGCCCGGTGGCACTCTTCGGTGCGTGCATCGACTCTGCGAGTCCGGTCTCAGCCTTACGGTCGGCTTCGGTCGCGCTCAGCTTCCCCCGCTTGTGTCCGGGCGCGGTGTCCTGCCGCGCGTGACGCTTGGCGGGCGCTGCCTCCAAAGTTACAGTGGGTTTCGGTGGTAAGGAAGGGTGGACCGGGAGCTTGTTGGCTACTTTCTCTGACGACGCCCTCTGAGCGGTGAGTTCAGGCTGCGACGCTGACTCTGCCGCTGCAGGTAGAGCCGCGGGCTGAGGTGCCCCTTTTGGTACCTCCGGCTTGTTCCTCTCCTTCTGAGGCTTGTCATTCGAAGCGTCCTGCGCTTTCGGGGTATTGTGGGCCTGTGCCATCGGCGCATTCACATCCGGTTTCTGCACCTCCCGCGTTTCTTGTATCTCCTCTACGATCTGCGGCTGGGGCTTCGCAGGCGACGCGGTGTGCGGAGACACGGGGTCAGTGATCGGCACAGTGAAGGGGGAGCCAGGTTCAATGTTCGGCAGGGGCCTGAGCGCATCCTCCAGGATGGGAGAAATGATGGAAGCCTTGACGTCCGTCTTGGCATCTTCCTTCGCATTTGTGGTACCCCAGTCCGGCAGGTCAGGAAGGCTGTCATCGTCGTCGCTAGCCCAGTCGAAGTGACTATGGCTGCCCGGCGTGTGAGGCCTGTCCATGGCCACCGACCTCATGCGGTCAACGAGGGCTTCGATGTCCGACTTGATGTCAAATGTGTGCACGTCCGATGGTGTCATGAGGTGAGGAGGGAGATCCTTGCTCGTCGTGGTACGCTTCGATGGAGCAGACTGCACAGTGAGGCTGCTCGAGTCAGAAGACAGGGAGGACTTGGTGTTCAGAGTGGGTAGGTTCTTAGCCTGGGAACGCTTTCGTCTGCCAGTGCTGACGCGCGGTGCTGTCGGTGGTAAGTTGGGAGTGAGTGTGGCCGAGGGTTCGAGTGTGGGTCCAGGTTTACGAGCACTCTTATTGTCGGACGCCTTCCTCGGCTGCTTTGGCCTACCTGACGCTTTGTTCGTAGCGGCAGCGGCAGCTGTTGAGCCAGCGACAGCGGGTGTCGGAGGCTCGACGATCTTAGGGACATCCGAAGCTGGCTTGCCCTTTTGCTGATCTGCCTGCGATTGAGGTGCATCCTCTGGGACTTTCGTAGCATTGTTGGACGGCGCGCCCCCTCTACCACTGCCGCCGCGCCCTCCGCGCCCGCCTCGTCCACCCGATCTGCCTCTGTTGCCTCCGCCTGTGTTCCGCGACGGATTGCCGGCGTCAGGGTGCCTCCACGTCTGCCGATCCGGACCAGACCATGACAGGCTACTGCTGCTGTGTGGTGCCGGAGGAAGCGTAGAGGCCATTGACTTCCTTGCGTATCAGACTAGGTCCAAAATATCCTCCGAATCCTTGATACGCTCGTAAGTGACAAGGAAATGTTCGAGTGACAGGATTTGGACCCTGCGACATTTGACACTCACGGTGTTTTGGCGGTAATGTTTGCTATTTGAGATTGAGTATGGATGGTGGTGGTGTCGTATGAAAGTCGTGAGATGAGACAAGAACGGGTTTCGTGGTCTGATAGACGAGGACGTGAGGAAGTTTATAGCACAGAAAACGATGGAGCGTGGGCTGAGAGACACAACGTTGGTTCTTAGCGGAAGCAACCGCCAGTAGGTCCGACTCGGATGTCCTCACGCGCCAAGCGTGCCCGAGCGGGTGTTCCTCCACGTGCACCTCCCGGCGCTCGTCTCTGCAATCCTTGCAGCTTCAACTTGCAGTCATCCGACTCTGTGCCAGTGCCACCGACCACATCCAAGTCCCCCACCCGGTGCGCATTGAATATACATCATGTCCAAGGCATCGCAGCCAGAGTTGAAAAAGGTGCGGATCCACGCATGACTCGCCGAGGCTTCTTGCTAACGGCTCGCCCGGATCGTTCTAGTTTATGGACAAGAAATTGTTCGTAAATCTCCAAGGCGGCCGCAAAGTGAGCGGAGTACTGCGCGGATACGACCTCTTCCTCAACCTCGTGCTTGATGACGCGACGGAGGAGACGACTCCGGCACAAAAGCACCCCATCGGGACAGTTGTGCGTGCACCGTTTTCTTCTTGCCGACTCATCTATGGTTAACATGACGGCGTGCAAACAGGTCATCCGAGGCAACAGTGTAACATCTATGGAGACCCTGGAAGCAATACGGTAGCCAGGACTGAGAATTGTCGTATGATTTGTGTCTGTACTTGTGTGCTCTAACATCGCATCCTGAATTGTGGTCGCTCGGGACATCATGATCATCGAGCCTGCCCTGCCAGTAGTGTTTCGTACGACGTGGTGCCACTTGAATGTAGCCAGTGAGTTGAGAGTAGAATATGATTGTGTGCTGAGATTGATTGAAGTTTCAACTTGAAGCAAGTAGCTCACGACTGTTCCATCGTCTCATTGGCAGGTGGTCAATCCAGATGCAAGAGAAGACGTCGATAATAAAAATATACACTAAGCAAGGGCGACGAATATACAACTAATTATGTTACAACAATTTTGGATCATCTTCCCATGTACTCCGGTGCACATGATGTGGATATGCGCAAGTCCTTCAAACTAAGCCGGCCCCAGTTCTCCATCGCAGTAAAGCACGACAAACCGCCAGTCACCCGGGCGCGAGAAAGACTCTTCGACCTCGTGCCAGGCGAACGCTCGGCGAGGACGCTTACTACGTCGCATAGCCACTTGCGAAGGGGGCTTGCTGCTGGTGAAACCGAGCACGGCCAATGTATCCCTTAGGGATGTGGGAGGGGAGTGGGCCCTCGATCATGCTGTGGCGGGTACGTTAGACCTGAACTTCGGTATGTTCAGAGACGATACGAACCTCGGCTGCTGGTACCGGGTATAAACCCAAGTCCACATAGCAGTCTGGATGGTACCGAAGAGGAGAAGTGACTACGCAAATCGGTGAGCGAACGGCTCAGACCTGTCGAAGAGTGGTAGTCACTTACCGGAGCACGGGCGCGGATGAGGCTCATCATCTTAGTGAAGAGTGGGGAGTACTAAGAAGTACTTAAGTTGTGAGTGGGAGTGGTGTTGGTGCTCGATGTATCGGCTGGATGCGATGGAGAGCATCCCAGAGCACCCTGATATATATACCTTTTACTATCCCTCAGTCAGATCCGGGGGTCAGACGACACAGAGCGGGGGCAGCGTTGAACAACGTCATCGGTCGTTGCTTTCGAAGCCTCTCGACGCACTCAAGAATTCTGGTTTGGGCTGGAAAGAAGGCCAGATGCACGCCGCGAAGGCATGCTGAGCGAATATGGCAAGTCCGAGCAGTCTGGAAGCAGGCCAGAGGCACTTCGACCTGATATTGCCGAACATTTCGGGTGATGCAGGAAGACGTCGACGGATGGCAGTGGGGAGGAGGACAAGCCCCCGCCTGGACCCCCGCCGCAGAGGCGCAGACCAAGTCTGGATCGAAGCCCAGTTCATCGAAGATCCGGATCGTACGAAACCATCAGAGCGGCTCAGGCGCCACTCAATCTCGAGATAAGGTTAGATCCGCACTGAGGAGGCGACTGAGAACTACCTAGTACCCATCGCAATGAACTCACCCTCCGGCACCCTCTGCGGGTAGTCCGAGCCTTCCTGGCCTATTCGGGGGCGGAAGTAACAACTCGTTAATCCTTACTACCAGCCCTGACTCGGAGGGGTTTAGCTTGAGATCGGTTGGGCCATTTGCAGTGCATTATTCGCCACAACCGGCACACACTAGAACTTCCGCGGTGATCTAGAGCTCCTCGTATCTATGGCCTGCCCCAGTACCGCCGCGCAGCCGGTGTAGTACGCCACAGAATGCACCCCCTGCCCGTGATCGCCTTGGTTGTCGGTCGGGACCGTGGCACATAGAAAATGGCTCTTACAAGCACAGTAGCATTGGTGCAAGCGGGGTCAACAACGTGTGGTACAACCACGCTGTTAGCGCTGCTTGACAGTAGATGAGCTTGTGTGTACAGCCCAGTGTCAGAGGATTGCTCTTGGCTCACTCTGGGGTGAGTCGTGAACTTGAAGTCGGTATTTCCTGTCATTGTTTTTGCGGAAATAATAATGCCTATATGAACAGTTTGATGAGTCCACAGGAGCACTTCGCGATTTTCAAAGGCAAGCATATGGCGGGAGCGGCGAAGCTTAAGTCGATGGCCGCGCCACAGCCAATTCGATCACATGCGCACCTGTTGGGCGCTTGAGCCCTCGATCGGCCAGAATTTCTTGAGCGCCACACCACAACCACTACATACCTTGTCTATACCGGCGCATCATATTCAGAATCCAACTGGGACGGGACAAACCAGACGACGACACATAAACCTACGAGGAAATGGTAAGAAGCATCGCGATTACTGAATTTTTACGACCGACTGACGAGCGACGCTGCCTCAGATTCGCCGCCAAATCCGTGAGCGTCGCCAGTACATCTATGCGAAGTCTCTTGAAGCTCAAGAACGACAGACGTACGAGCGGAAACAGCAGCTCAAGGACGCTCTTGCAGCCGGGAAGGCACTCCCGACTGAACTGAGGAAGGATGCACAGACACTAGGGAGGGATCTAGCGTTCGATGAGGCTCAGGCCGGTGCGTACTCAAACTCGCCCTTCTATTACAATAACAATGACGCTGGCTCTGCTGCTGTTCACCCCGTAGACCCAACAACACACATCGACAATGAGTACTCTATGGCCGGAATCCAAGACCCAAAAATCGTCGTCACGACCTCTCGCGATCCCAGCTCGAAGCTGCAGCAGTTCGCAAAAGAGATGCGACTCGTCTTCCCCAACTCGCACCGAGTGAACCGAGGAAACTACGTCGTCAAGGAGCTCGCAGAAGCCTGCAGAGCCAACGAGGTGACCGACCTTGTCATCCTGCACGAGCACCGCGGCACACCGGACGCGATGATCGTGTCCCACCTCCCGCACGGGCCCACCGTCTTCTTCACGCTCCACAACGTCCAGCTCCGGCACGACATCAGCACGTACAATGAGTCGACCGTCTCGGAGCAGTACCCGCACCTCATTTTTGAGAACTTTAGCTCGCAGCTGGGCGGGCGGATACGAGATGTCTTGAAGTACCTCTTCCCGGTGCCAAAGGAAGACAGCAAGAGGGTTATGACTTTTTCAAACGAGGACGACTTCATCTCGTTCCGGTGCTTATCAGAATAGTTTGATTGTCACTCTTGGTTGCTCACTCTACAGTAGGCACCATGTCTTTGTCAAGGTACCCCCGCGTCAGGTGCAGCTCGCAGAAGTGGGCCCTAGGTTCGAGATGAAACGTGCGTTCACTTAACCCACTGCTATCCCACATCGCCTGAAATTTAACCTTGTGTAGCATACGAGATTCGGCAAGGGACGATTGAGCAGACGGAAGCGGAACGGGAATGGGTCCTCGCACATTACTCAAGAACGGCGAAGAAGCGATCATTACTGACAGGACCGTCAAGATCTCTCCCGAGTGCAGATGATTCAGAACAGCCCAAAAAGAAGAAAGCACGCCGTTAGCCTGCTGAGTTGTACTCCTCCAGTGTTGTCGCATATTCGTGGCCAAGCTCACGCTGTTCGCGTAGTGTGTGTTTCTATTCCTTGCTCTGCACGATACGGTACCTTGATGTATTTTAGTCGCTACGCCTGCTTAATCCACTACAAACTCTGCGTCGAGATCTGCGAAGCCTTCGAAGAAGGCTGTGAACAAGTCAATGTAGCTCTGCACGTCATGAGTACCCGCTGTTTCGCGAATGGAGTGCATCGAGAGCATCGGGCAGCCGATGTCAACCGTCCGAACGCCCATCTTCGACAGAGCGGGTCCCACAGTGGATCCGCACGCCCTAAACATTGCAGCTCGTTCAGGACACGGATCTCACACTTCGGAAGGAAACGCGACGCACATATCATTGCGTACTTCGTACTCCTGCACCTTCCCACCGCGTCTCTCGGCCAGCTTCTTGAGGAGGAAGCGACCGACGGTGTCGGTCGCATAGCGCTGCTTGGCGTTCGTCTTGAGGACGACGCCGCCGTTCACCTTCGGCGCGTGGTTCTCCTCGTGCTTGCCGAGATAGTTCGGGTGTACGGCGTGCGTCATGTCCGCGCTCACGAGGAAGCTGCGCGCGATCGTCTGCGCGAGCGCGCCCGGCGTGGGCGAGAGCCGCGAGAGGAGCGAGGGCAGGAGCGAGGACTCCGCGCCGGTCGTGGAGACGGAGCCGACTTCTTCGTGGTTGAAGAGCGCGATGGCGTTCACGTTCTGCGAGGCGGAGCTGGCGTAGGATGGGTAGGCCGGTGAGGTGGAGAAAGCGGCCAGGGCATCCAGTGCGCAGAACCTGGGGAGAAATCAAAGGATGAGAGCAGATGAAGTGCAAGCAACGTACGATGAGAACTGGTTGTCCATGCGGGGTGAGAAGATGAACTCATTCTTGATGCCGCCGAACTGGGAGGGCTGGGTATCATACAAGTGACTGAGCAAGAGGTCAACTCCAGCACGTGCGAAGTGAATTCGAAGGCATACAGCTCGAAATCGTGGATATCCTCGGGCACAACGGATAGCTCCTGAGAGAGCACCTCCAACAGAGCAGTGTGGTGGTGCTCCCTCACATCTGTAGCCTTAATCTCAACGGTGCTCTTCTTCTCCGCCTTCTCTGTGGCTGCATTGAACTGCTCTTCGGCCATGCCGAGTATAGGGAGCAACTCAGTCTCCTGGTTGAACGTGAAGTTGTCGCTAGAACCCCTCTCCACTGACGATGGGTCAGATACGATTGCGGGGTGCACCGACGGCATGAAGACTCACGGTGGATGGCTAACGAAGGTACACGTAAGAGAGGCCTGTCGATCTTGATGAGCCGCGACGAGAATCCGCCATTCTTGTTCTTCACGATGATCCTCCCTGCGAGAGAGAGATCACGGTCGAACCAAGTATGCCAGAGTCCCCCGCCGTATGTCTCAACGCCAACCTGAAGGTAGGTTGCCTTGGTCTTCTTGGAGATCGGACGGACCTGGGAACAGCGCGATGAGCGGGGGGAGTGGCACACTTATACGAAGATGCATACTCTCAGATTGGGGCTATCAACGTGGGTAGCAACTATGGAAACGCCTCCGCCTGCCTTCCACTTCTGCGGCACTGTGAAGGCAAGGATACAACTCTGATTGCTGACCAACGGGATGAGTATGAACACACGGCGATGGACACGGACAGGGCGCACCGGGTGACATAGAACTTGCCTCCGTCCTTGATATCCTTCTCCCAGTCATCCTTCTCCCAGAGCTAATCCAAACCCGGGGTCAGCCCGCAAGCACTGGAGCTCCCAGATATGCTGACCTTACGGAAGCCGGCCTTCTCGAGACGAAGAGCGGCGGCGGCGACTGCGTGTAGGGGGGTCGGCGAGGCGTTGACAAACTGGAGAAGGCGGGTCGCAGCCTCAGGAGCAGCAGAGCTGATCATCATGGCCGGGCTAGGCGGGTATGTACCACAACAATAGCGATCGTCTGTCTATCGCAACCCAATTGCTGGGCGCAGCACCGTTCACGGGACGGCCCGTTCGTCCGAATTTGACATGAGGCATCAAATTCACTGACCGCGCAGCAAAATTCGTGCACTTTGTGATCGACTAGCGTCTGGTGCTCTCCGCGGTCAGTAGTATGGTACAGACCTACCTCAGACACGGCCCTACCGAGGTGAGCGTGCATAAACTCCTCTGACAACTCGGTCTGACATAGAAGTAGGCGTTTGGGCTCGTATGCAGCTCATCCTCAAACTCGCATTATGACGGCAAGCTCGCGTATGTCCCAGCGCTGGAGGATATCTTGGTATGGGACGTAAAGAAGGGCCAGATGGTATGTTCAGCCATTCACTGACAGTGACATTGTCTCATACGACCTAGCTGGCAATGTGGCACGAAACCGGCCATCGGGGAGAGGTCACTTGCATCGCCCGCTCTCCGCAACGCGATACCTTCGCGGTTGGCTATGTTGACGGATCCATTCGTCTTTGGAGCGCCTCAGAGAAGTCTGTCGTTGCTACTTTCAACGGCCATAAGAAAGCGGTGACCGCGCTTGCTTTCGACGACGCTGGTGCCCGCCTTGCCTCCGGCTCTCAAGACACTGACCTTATTATCTGGGACGTAGTGGGAGAGGCTGGTCTATTCAGGTATGGACTTTCATAACAGCCCATGAATGTCTTCTCACTGACGGCTATCAGGCTACGTGGTCACCGTGACCAAGTCACTGCTGTTCGCTTCATTCTCCCCGAGTCACCTAACCAATCGTCGTCCTCGTCTGGTACCACCCCAGGCTACCTCCTCACATCTTCAAAGGACACCTTCCTCAAACTATGGGACCTTAGCACACAACACTGTATACAGACTATCGTTGCACACCGCTCCGAGATCTGGACGCTTGACGTAGACAGCAAACACGAGCTGGTGTTCACGGGTAGTGGCGAGGGGGAGCTCAAGGCCTGGAAAATAGATCACGAAGCCCTAGCAGCAGGTTTGCGAGAGACGGAGAATGGCGAGGTGCGCTTTCCGAGCTTGACCGAAGGGTGGGGTCACTGATACTTTCTGCAGGTAGCGAAACTCATCCACGCGGTCGCTCCTCTCCCGCTGGCCTCCACGCATCGCGTCTCCCAGATCACCTTCCACCCTTCTCACCCTTACCTTGCTGTCCAGTCGCACGACCGCACTGTCGAACTCTTCCGCATCCGCACAGAAGAAGAGATACGCAAGAAACAGGCCCGGCGCCGCAAGCGGCAGAAGGAGAAAGAGCAAGCTAAGGGGAAGAAGGCTGCCGAGCACGACGACGCACACATGGTGGACGCTGACGCCGACGAAAACGACAAGAAGATCGAGCTCGTCGACCTGTTCACGCCCTACCTCGTCGTGCGCGCGTCAGGCAAGATCCGATCGTTCGACTTCGCAGATGACGAGGCGTCGCGAGCGAAGGGCACGACGCAGCTTTTCACCGCTCTGTCGAACAACGCGCTCGAGGTCTACAACATTCCTACGCCGACGAAGAGCAAGGATGCGGTGCCCGAGGCAACACGCGTTTACTCCGTTGACCTGCCGGGCCACAGGACGGACGTCAGGACGCTGTGCCTCAGCTCCGACGACAGCCTGCTCGCGTCAGGCTCGAACGGGACGCTGAAGATATGGAACATGAAGACGACCGCGTGCATCCGAACGATGGAGTGCGGACATGCCATTTGCAGCACGTTCCTTCCTGGGGACCGCCAGGTGCGTTGGACACGGTCTGAGGGACGAGTGTATACTTATTCGACGCCCGTAGGTCGCCGTAGGGACGAAGTCGGGGGAGATCCTCATATACGACGTCGCCTCTTCCACCCTCGTCGAGACCGTGAAGGCTCATACAGCCACCGTATGGTCCATCCACGTTCGCGCGGACGGGCAGGCACTTGTCAGCGGCAGCGCAGACAAGGACGTGAAGTTCTGGGAATTCGAGTCGAAGCCTGTGGACAACGACAACGTGAGTTGCCTTTCTCTTCCCCATTTAGTCCGGTCTATGAAATGTGTCTCTAGCCTAGGAGCACGCGACTCTTGTCACTAGTACACGTGCGAACACTGAAGATGACGGACGACGTACTTAGCGTGCGGTACAGCCCGAACGGCAAGTTTCTGGCAGTCGCGCTGCTCGACTCAACTGTGAAGGTGTTCTACCAAGACACGCTGAAGTTCTTCCTCTCGCTGTACGGCCACAAGGTCCGCTCATACCATCGTGAACGGTCGTCCACTCTGCTGACCCCACGCAGCTCCCAGTGCTGAGCATAGACATCTCCCCGGACAGCAAACTGATTGTAACATGCTCTGCGGACAAGAACGTCAAGATCTGGGGCCTCGACTTTGGTGACTGCCATCGCTCCATATTCGCGCACGACGACAGCGTTATGCAAGTCGCGTTCGAACGCAACGACGTCCGAGAGCTCGACGCGAAGCCGAGTCACTACTTCTGGACCGTAGGCAAGGATCGCATGCTGAAGTACTGGGACGGCGACAAGGTATGTAAATGGCTGTTCCCCAGCGTCAATGGTACTGACGTCTGCGTGTGACAGTTTGAGAACATCCAGAAGCTGGAGGGACACCACGGGGAGGTGTGGGCCCTCGCCGTCAGCAACACCGGAAAGTTCGTCGTGACAGGCTCGCACGACAAGTCGATCCGCGTCTGGGAGAAGCTCGACGAGCCGGTACGCACCTCTCCCCCACCGCACCCTGCCCAACTGACCCCGCCTTCCCCTAGCTGTTCCTCGAGGAAGAACGCGAACGCGAGCTCGAGGCGCTCTACGAGTCCGGGATCGCGGACACGCTCAACCGGGGCGACGCGCCGATCGGGAGCGGCGCTGACGGTGCGGATCCCGCGCTCGCGCAGGGCGCGGAGGCGACCGCGGTCTCGAAGCAGACGACGGAGACGCTCATGGCGGGCGAGCGCATCATGGAGGCACTCGAGCTCGCGGACGGCGACCGCGCGGCGCAGCGCGAGTACGCGGAGGCACGGGCCGCGGGCGGGCTCGGCGAGCAGGTCGCGCCGCCCCCGCGGCACCCCGTCCTCGCGGCGTACGACGTTGAGCCGGAGGAGTATGTGCTGAGAGTGGTCGAGAAGGTGCCTGGGACGGCGCTGTACGACGCGCTGCTCGTGCTGCCATTCGGGAAGGTCGTGAGCTTGATGCAGTATCTGAACGTCTGGGCGCAGAGGGTGCGTTGCGCGCGTTTTAGCTAGTCCTGGCGGTGTGCTCACCCTTCTGTTGGCAGGATTGGAACATCGTTCTGACGTCGAGGATCATATTCTTCTTGTTAAAGACGCATTACCACCAGATCGTCGCCAATCGCATCATGCGCACTGCCCTCGTCCCACTGCGCAAGCACCTCCGAGAGTCGCTGCGGAAGCAGAAGGACACGGTCGCGTACAACCTCGCTGCGCTCAAGTACATCAAACGACAGAATGATGCCCAGCGGATTGCGGAGTTCTATGAGGAGGAAGGCATGGACGAGGAGAAGGTTAGGGAGAGGATAGCGGAAGGCAAGAAGAGGAAGCGCGTGGCCATCAAGTCATAATACTCGCAACCCAGAAAGTGTATGCGATGTTTATATCACGGTGACAAAAGTACAATACATAGGATGTCAATACAGATCTAGAGTCTAGTGATTCAAACAAAGGGAGTACTGTGTAGCGACGTTGTCCGTTTGTCTTGAATGGTCCATGATCCGTAGTGTCTGGTGCGCACCAGCGCAATGTTGCCTCGTTACAGTCGTGGTTCGTGAGGGATGTTCCTCCATGCGGCACTCACGCCTTCGGTCCCCACAGGTTTTCAAGCCTGTGTCGCGGTACGTCAGTCCACATTAGTAAGTGTATGCGGAAACGACTCACCATCCTTCTAGTGGATCACTGGCTGGACGCATTTGTACCGTGAGCACCCCCTCAGCGAGGTCGGCGAGAGAGGAAAAGGCGGCCTTGGTGAGATCGACGTGTTTCGAGCCGGGAGCACAACCTGCGCAGGTGTCGACGACGCGCACAAAGACGCACTTCTGGGGTGAGTTGCAGACTACGAGATTGGTGAGCAGGCATTGTCGCAAGAGCGAGCAACCGGAACATACGCTCGACGAACTTGAAACACTGTGGTCGGTTCGTCCACCCCTCGAGCGTGACCGCACTGACCATAGACTCGTCCTGATCACGCTGAATCAACGGGAAGCTGGGGCAAGGGATCGCGGCCCCAAACGCACCGTTGGCGTCCAGGAAGTGGTGGACCAGCAACTTGGATTCAACAAGTCGTGACCAGTGTACCAGGTGATGGTGACGGGTTCCGATTCTCCCATGGCTTTCATGGAGTCTACGACAGCCTTGACGGATCCAAGCAGGCCGATACCAGCGCTATTGGCAGTGGAGATAGTTTTTGCAGCCTTTAATGCGGCCTTCGGGGTCTTCTTTGTCGATTCTTTGGACACTTTCTTGCTGGTGCGTTTTGTGTGAGCGCGCGGTATTGTTGGTCCGTCGAGATCGCCCAAGTCGTCAGCCAGGGAGCGCGAGTACTTGTACTGCAAATTCGTGATGTTGACTGCTTCCCAACCGTCCCTGGGATGGAACTGATAGCTTTCGCCGAGAGAGTGAGAGGTGCTGTATCGCCGTTCCAGGGAGCTTTGCGAAGTACTAATGTCGGCGGCACGAGACGTAGTCATGAGCGGCACGAGCCCGAGCGAGACGAGGACAACGCCAGCGAGGAAGGTCAAGCGAGGCATCTTGATGTTGTGGGTGAGCGATAGGGATATGAGTGAGGACGCGAGAGTAATGACAGGCCTGCCTGAGGGCGTGAGGGCGGTAGCTAGTGAAGAACAAGAGGTAGAGGAGAATCCGCGCCGGACCAACTCGAACATGGGGCCGCGTCGGGATCACGTGGCGTGGTCTGTCGCGTCACATCGCGTCTTCGGGGCGCGTTCCCCCGCTCCGTCGTTCCGGGCGCCCACACTCCCTCAGGCGGTCTCTGACTCACATTACTCAATTCTCCACGCCTTCTGGGCACTTACGTCCCTGGGAAACGATACATAAATCCTCCAAGCTAACGCAAGTCAACCCTTTCCTCCGGACTACTATGGCACCCAAGATCGCCCAGAAACTCAGCGGAACCCAGCTCGTTCACGGAGATGATGAGCTCGTACATGGTAAAGAAGTCGCCGCGTCCATCTCAGTCACTACAAGTGAGCCTTTGCCACGCTATGTGTCAGTTGACGTACTCATACTGATGCACGACCTGCAGCCTTCAGAGCTCCTGTTCCCCAGAGTAACAAGCCCATCGACCTAGAAGGGTTTGACGTGCGCAATCCAGAGAGGCATATCTACTCTCGCTATACCCAGGACATCAGTACTCGTGCAGAGAGGGTTCTCAGCAGGATTAACGTAAGCATGACTCTTCTACTTCGCGACATCTACTCAACTGATAGATTGTGCTCAGGGCGGATTCGCGTTGACGTACGCGTCAGGTCTGTCCTCTTCATATGCAGTAAGCACAATGCAGCGGCTGGTCTTCCACGATCATGTTCGGTCAACTCTTCCCGAAAGGCGTTAGTATACTTCCACCCAAAACGTATCGCTATCAGCGGCGGATATCACGGCTGCCATGCCACCATTGAAGTGTACAAGCGTAGCCGGGACGGTGACATTCCCGTCATCAGCATAGACGACGCCTACCAGCCGGGTGACCTTTGCTGGCTCGAAACGCCGCTCAACCCCACTGGCGAAGCGCGGTGAGTGTCGTATACTCGTGTCGCCACGTGCTTCTATACTGAACGTCCTTATCAGAGACATAAAGTATTATGCCGACAAGGTTGGCAATCTTACTCTAGTTTGGCATACCGTACTAGTGCTGATGCCGCTGGGCACGAGTAGGCACACGCTGCGGGAGCGAAAATTCTGGTGGACTCGACGTTCGCTCCGCCGCCTCTCCAATACCCGTTCAAATGGGGCGCGGACATGGTCATGCACAGCGGTGCGTACGGCGGCCTTCGACACATGCCGGCATGCCTGATAATGATATACAGGCACCAAGTACTTTGGCGGGCACTCGGATCTGCTGTGCGGCGTGCTCATCGTGCCAACCGAGGCCGAGTGGCGGACGGTAAGTGCGGTTCGAACTTCGTGCTACCCGATCGATCAGGACAAGCCGGTCCTTCGGTGCGCGGAGGCTCCTCTGCTTCGCGAACTGGGTTGATGTCGGCTAGCACGCGCGAACTGGTGCTTGCTGCCATCCATATGCGCCGCCGATGACCGCCCCTGCCGTACTCGACCTGTCGCTGACGGGCATATATCTGCACAGCTGTGGAACCACCGCACGTACCTCGGGAACATGATGGGCTCTCTCGAGTCGTGGCTCCTCCTGCGCTCTCTCCGCACGCTGCACCTCCGCGTGCCGCGCCAGTCTGAGAACGCGACCGCGCTGGCGGGCTGGTTGCATCAGGCTGCCGGGGTAGGTCCTGGTGGTGTGTGTGCATGATGTGTTGGCTCTGATAGGTTCTTTGGTCATAGGGCAAGGCTTTCGACGGGATCCCTGCGGGAGTTATCGAGAAAGTCTGGCACTCGAGCCTGCAGGGCAAGGATTCTCGGGGCTTTGACCCGAGTGTACAGATGGAAGGAGGGTGGAACGCTACCTTCTCCATTCTGGTTAGTCGTATCCGCACTCACCTCGATGGACATCCACTCACGTTGAGGCACAGTTGAAAGACCCAGATTATGCCCGACTGCTCCCACACTCACTGGAATTCTTCGTCGTGAGTACTCACATAGCATTAATGTTCCTTGCGCGGCAGATGCTGACTCACCAATTATGTAGCCTGCGACGAGTCTCGGGGGCGTTGAGTCGCTTATTGAGCAACGTAGCACGGCCGACGCAAGCGCAGACCCGCGGCTGGTCCGCATCAGCTGTGGTGTTGAGGATATCGAGGTGCGTGCAAGTTCGTTAGTAGCCTCCAGCAGGAAATCATGAGTTGGGGCTATAGGATCTGAAGAATGACCTACGGAAGGCGTTCCAGGCCCTCACGAAGCCGAGGCCGAAGTTGTGAACGTGTGCGCAGACTGCAGCATCTTAGCCAATGTACTCTTCAAATGTAGCATAGGTCTGTGATTTCATTTCTATTGCAGGAACTAGACAGAAAGAGGGGAGGACCATAGCGTCACACTCGGGCCATTCATCTAAGGTGATCCCGGGTCAGGTTGACAGACCTGGGATGTAACAGTGGTAGGATCAATAATGAGCTCAGAGATGCCGTGAAGAGAGACTCCGTAGCAATGGCGTCCGAGTTAGCTGCAAGGCGAGCACTAACTAGGCATGAGACCGTCGCTGTGTCTGCTGCGTTGAGGCTCAATGTCGAGCTTCAAGTTACCGCGGCCGGGGTTTACACGCTGCTCTATAAGCGAGCTGCGACGAATCAACGTCATCAGTAATCACGTGTACAGTGTACCCCTTAGGACCGGCTCGAGCTCTGAACAAGTTTGACACTCCGAGTAGAAGTTATGCAGCTCCGAGTCTCCTGGCAGTTCACTGTAAACGCTCACTTCACAAAAGCCCTCTTAGGTGAGTCCTCAGACGATCCCTTGGCTTAACGTCATCTACTCAGACATTGCCTACTACGTAAGGTGGCTTGAGACATATGTCTTGTATCAAAACATATCGACATTGAACAACGCTTCAAATCGGTGTAGCTCCGGTTTTGACAGGGGCGCTGGCACAAGGGTGCCAGTTGGATCTCGGGTGCACGTGTGAATGGCCGCACATTGAACGGCTTATACTATCGGGCAAACCAGGATTCGGCGCAGTGATCGTGCAGTGATGCTATTGAAACCATCATACCACTGTTCGACACAAACCCTACACGCCTGGACGCGTGGAGGTCTTGTTCCGAGACTACATATCACTACTGTAGCTTCGTCTCGTTACCCACCTCACTCTCGAGTTTGGCGCAACCACGGTCAGAAGGCGACATCTTATCTGACTTAACTCGCTCAGAAGATAAACAATCTTAAGGCAGGAACCCCAGCAGGACCGGTGAGTGACCATCTCCGACTCTCAAGGAAGGTGATTCGTGTACGTTAACCGCAACGGATTCCATGGCATTGTCCGTCAGCATCAGTGGTCTTTAGGCTACGTACTACCACTCCGACGCCCACAAGCTCAATACCTAGCTGCTGCTTGTAACGCATTGAGAATGTCGCTCTCCCATGAGACTCTACGGCCTCTAACATACTCCACCGTGCCATTTGAATACTGCGACGACCGCAAGCTCTGGTCTCTCGCTACACGCTTTGTACCCACTAGCGCAGACGATGGCCAAGGGAAGACAACATGCTCATTGCTACTGTGTGCAGGGATCTCGCTACGTTCGTGTTTTTAAATATGGCCTGTCACTCACTGACGCAGTGCCTGTACACAGAGAAGGAGGCTTGGCTGCCGGTCATCAAGCGTCTTTACAAGCTCGCCTCTCAGGCTAACAGTCGGGTGTACATCCACTCAGTCTGGGTCATCGAGCGACCCAATCATGGTGATGCTGCCCTCTTGAATGAGGTCCAGCTCAGAGAACACTATCGAGTGATGTGTACGTCGTTTCTACTACTCTCAGCCACGGCCCACTCACCATCGGCGTAACATGTGGCCATTAGTCCCAAGCCGACAGTACGCTACTGCTATTCGCGCGTTCCTCGCGTCAGATCATCTCTCTGAACGTGAACGCGCCAACCTCATCGCCGTGGGGCACTCTGGAGGTGGAGGCGCAATGTATGTCATGTTCCTACGCTCAATTTACATCATGTTGACATGCTGCATCTGCTATCCGATAGTATTGAAGCAATCGAGCCGGCCAAACTCAACTTACCTGTATCTCGGTTGATCCTTGCGGAGGCGCCGCACATCGGACAAGAGTGTTGGACTCCAATGAAACAAATCTATCAATCCGTGAAGGCTTCTAACGCGCGGCGCCGGACGAATTGGGCGTCCGTAGACGAGGCAATGTCGTATTTCAAGCAACGTCTTCCTTGCAAAGCATACCACCCGGAGGTATGGCAAATAATGAAGGTACGTTGACAACACGGCCCCTTGTCTGCCTGCGCGGACCAGTCTTAGAAGACAGCAAGGATTGACCCCATGCTCCCGGCCCATTCAGGAGACGTATTTTCGTGAAGATCCCCAGGACCCCAGGCGTGTCACGACCAAGACAACGGTCGAACAGGAGACGGCGTGTTTCCTCGACGACGGGACCCATCTTGCGACTCTGGGATACCTTCGCAGCATGTACCAGATTCTTCCAACGCATCTGATCTTAGGAACGGAGGAGGATATTTGGTACGCACTTTCTGTATTCGAACGCTGCTCCAGCCATGTATGCTGATCCGTGCATCATCACTCAGGCTGCCCGAGATATATCGTCATCAGCGCGAGAACGTCAAACGCGACCACAATGATGTAGCGTCCGTCAGCTACATAGAAGGTGCCGGCCATTACGTGCGTTGGCATTGAACTGCCTCAAGACATGGTTCTCATTCGTGAACTGTGATGTAGTTGCCTTTTCAGATGCCGGAAGAGCTCGCAGTTGAAATAGCGCGTCTGCTGAATGACTATGGGGGGAGTCATGCCGGGGCAAGACTTTAGAGTCCTTTGAATCTACTCATCTCATGTCGTATACAAGACTGATATATGCGCGCTGATATTGTTGAATGCAGCGAAATGATTGCAACAGATAGTTGAGTTCATATCTCGGAATACAGATTGTGAACTCACTCGGCGATTGGCCGCGCTGTTCAGAATAGGGTCGCGCTCTTCCGACAGGACAGGAACCACAATTGACCGGAATGTCGCAAAGGGGATCTAGGATAAAGCATATTGAGGCTCTAAAGCTCTACAGGAAGTCTTTGACCGATCCAGACTAACTGCTTGCATACTTGGCCGGAGGCCTCCCCGGTGGCGAGGCCTCGAATATCAGCGACTCCCAGGCTCTCGTATTGACGTATTGAGTGGCAGTGAGGGTCAAGTGCTCGAACGCGATGATTACCCTTCCAGAGAGCTCGATGACAGCCAGTGAGCTAAAATGACATGGCCATGGATTCAAGCATGTTGCTCCTCTGGCCCTCTTCCCGACCACCACCTCTCTCACCTTTGTCGCTGTCGTTCCTGGTCACCCTCAGTCGTCTGAAACCATGACCGCGGAAAGCCGAGTCTACTTCGGCAGTAAGCAGCTACTGATGGCGGCTCTGTATGCAATCGTGTCTGACTCCAGCAGAGATTCCCCTCAATATTGCTGAAGGGGACCTCCGCAAGGTGAGTTAGCGTAATATGTATTTGGCTCTGGATATATTAAGACTGACTGGCAAACCTCTTCCCGCCAGCACCTCTCCATTTTCGGGCCCATCACTGAATTGACGCTGAGGACAGGTGTGTGGATTCGAATTCGCGCGAGCATATACTCACATATGAGCGGGCGTGACCGTACCCCATACTTTAGGCTATGCCATCGCCAATTTTGAGTTTGAAAAGGTATGCCGGTGCTTCGACTCTTGACATTTGCCACTGAAGGGGTGCATATATGATTGCCTTGAAGGACGCGATGGTATGTCGCAGTGCACATCATTGCACTGGCAGGGCACGCAAGGTTCACAAGCTATCGACTAGGATGCCATCTCAGCCCTTGGGAAGCGGCGCTTTATGGGTGCCGGTGAGTCAAGTTCGCTGAGGGAGTCTCATCATATCGTCTCTCCTTACGGTGCTCCGTTTCAGAGTTGCGAGTTTCGCTATACGTCCCTCGCGTGAAGATACAACCTGTGAAGCATATTCCAGAGCGTGCACCACGCTCTCGGTGAGTATAGTCTAAATTCTGTTGTTCAGGTAGATGATATGGATCGTTAGCATACCCAAACGCGTGTCTCGAGAATACTCGACTGCTGTGGATAGCAAGAACACCGTCGTCTTCACATACCTCAACAAAGAAATCTGTTGGCAGGTGAGGTGGCTCTGGCACCCTGATATCATGACACAGCTCTGACACCCTCGTCAGCAATTGAAAGACTTTGGACGTTCTGCTGGCCGAATTGCGTATTGCGAGACTAGCAAGAAGAACAGACGAGTAGGGTGAGCACATAGTCATATAAGTCGTAGAATCAACACCTGAGTGTCTGGACACCCGCGGTAGTTTCATCAAGTACGAAACAAAAGCAGGAGCGGAGAAGGCGATTCAGATTTTAGACGGCAAGGAGCTTCTGAATTGTCATGTCCGCGCTATATCATTGGTGGGTCTCTGGTCCATATACCCCAGGATGATCACGCCATTGATGACATTATCAGGCCGAGTACGACCGTACCTGCGATGCTGAAGCTCTAAGGGCTAGCCGAATGCGTTCTCGCTCGACTGGAGTTGAAAACAGTTCTAGTATCGCAGACATGGAGCAGGAAACATTTAACCCAAGTCGCAACAAACGTAGACGCATCGACGATGACCGTGGAAGGAGCCCAGTTAGACGCAATGGCCCTGGTTCAGGGCATGCGTTAGTGGCTATTGGCCAGGCCCCAGTGTTTGGCAAAGGAAGCACCGGGGCCGTGGAGCCTGGAGAACCTAGCGAGGACGTCAAGACGGAAGGCATATCGGCTGATTCCCCTTTCGAGGCCCTCTTCCGGCTCACGGCGGGTATCACGCGGCCATCCTTGCCCTCCGCTGGCCAAGTATGAGCTGGTCAAAATAACTGTTTCCTCCGAGTCGGATTTCCTTCTTCGTTCATCGTCAAAGGGTCGGGTGTATCGGGCACTATGCATTGTCATACGGCGGTGCCCCGAAGGCATGGCAATGATCATATGGGTTTCTGTGGCACTCTGGATACTTAGCTTCTCGGCAGCCGGTCCATTATTCATCGTTCAATATGTGATGCACACACGACATATGTCGCCATTTCGCTGATAGACTCGAAATTGCATACGCCTGGTAGTCACCCCATACGAAACTACCTACTTCTTGCTGTTGTAGAACTCCAAGAAAGCGGCTTTATCCTCCCAACCGAAGCCAACGCGCTTCATTTTTCCGATTTGGGCTATGAGAGAGGCACACGTCTCGGTAAGGACGTCGTCGTATTTGCCGTCGGCGAGAAGTTCACTGGCAAGGAAGGAACCGGAGCTCGGCGACTCCGCGGGAGAAAGGAGACGGATTGACATGGTGAATGGCACTAGTGACGTTGTGAGCGAGAAGAGCTGGGGTATGGGATTCAGAGTAGATGACGGTATAGAGTGCGACATCGTCGGCGAGAGCGCAGTAGGAGGGTCATATCTGCCCGGAGAAGTTCGCTGAGACGTTGTCTGGGAAGAACAGACTGCAGCTACTCACCGCACGCACATCACGTAAACCTTGAACTTCGTCACCGGGACAGAGACACCCTTGAAGAGCTCAGCGAATCGCAGCAGACCGCGCCCGTTGCTCGTCGTGCATTCCGGGAACACGACCACCGGGCGGTCGGCATTGCTCCGGATCTCCTCCAGAGACTTGACACCTTGAGAGTCTGGGTGTACCGCCTCCGGGACGTGCCCAGTGGCACGCAGGATCCCGAAGAGAGATACGTGTCTGAAGCCAGCGATGGGCACGCGAGCGGTCGGTGCTCGGGCGGCAGGGGAAGATATGGCGGCGGAGCCTGTGCCCGTGCGCCGCCCTGGTGTCCGAGCCACAGGTGTGCTTGCTCGTGCGGAAGGCTCTGGGAATTCCGAGGCCGAGTATGCTGGTAGCACGAAGATTGGGTTGAGTCTGCGCATATTTTGCATGAGGTAGCGTCGCAGATGCCATGGGGGTGAAGGCATACCGGAAAGCTAACCATAGTATCTCAACAGTGGAAGCCCAGTTGCACACAATGATGTCGCCTGCACCTGGGCTCCATCGCTCGTGTGCCTTCGCTCCCCGCCTTTGTGCGACAATTCAGTGAGTGGTCGGTCGGTGGTAAGATCAACGACTCACCCTCTCTTCCGGGTAACCGTCTCGACGTGTATCCATGGGAGCCCGAGTATCAGCAAGACTATGCGTGCAATGAGTGCAGTACATGCATGCGAGACGATCCGGTGTAGTGGTGGGACTGGTTTCTGGTCTCGTGAGCAAGAATGTGCCCGGCGGATGAAAGTGCACTCACTAGAAGGAGGCAGATCCCTTCAACCAATACGCCATAGAGCACGCCCAATATCAATACTAGCAGTGTTCGCACCAAACCAAGCACATAGCCAAACGGCAGCGAGATGGCTGTCAATGTTCCGGTGCCTGTGGCCGGGACTGGCCTGAGGAATGGCTGAAACGGCGGACGTCAATAGACGTTTGAGGGAATATTAGCATTACTGGAAGGGTGCACACCTGGATGCCTGTCCCAGGATCCTATGGCAGTGGTCATGGGATATTAGTGCCAGACAAGGATGATGGCAAGTGGGCGTAGCGCACCCGATACGCCGAGAACTTCTCCATGACTTCACTCTCAAGTTACGTTGTTTCCCGCTTCTTCCCTCTGCACGCCCGGCCCTATGTTTCGTCAAGGTATTGCGGCCTTACAGCCGGTTCCAGAAAGTCCGAAGCCGACCAAGCAGCAGCTGGCGTAATGCCGAAAAGGATGGTGGACGCTCGTGACGCCTCCCGCGACCCGCAGCGATGATGGATGCTGACAGCACAGGCGCAGTGCGCACCCTCCCGGTACTTATCCGCGCTCTAAGGCGTGCTCTCACTGCACAACCTCGCTCTCAAGCCAGCCCCGGTGAACGGCAGACAGAAGGTTGAGAATGGGACCCCAAAGCCGGGTCAGCATTAGTTGGGCAGTCGGCACGTTCAGATACTATGGCTATGCAGCCTTCAGGCGATACCGACAGCTGGGCATACGCGGCAAGGTATTTGCTGTGAACACCTCAGGTATCATTGAACTGACCAGGCTTTTGGTACATTCAGATATTCTTACTTTGTTCCTTGGCCATCTACATAGCCATACCGACCGTCTTCATCGTGCTCGGTCCGGATCGCATCGGCCAGGCGCTGTATAACCTGGCACAGAAGATCAGTCACTTGTGGTACGGCTGGCTGATCCTCTTAGGTGTCTTAGGTTCGCCCTACTCCATCTGTACACCATTGAGAGTGCGCTCATACGCTTTCTAGTGGTTATTTCATTCCCGCCATGCATGGGCCATTCGACCATATGCACCCTCTGTGGCTTCGCCTATGGCATGAGAGGCTTCCCCCTCGCAGCTTGTGGAACGCTACTGGGCGCCAGCATCTGCTTCGTCGTCCTACGGTTCCTGTTCAGCCGGAGGCTCCATGAGTGGTCGGCCTCCAACGAGAAGTGGCAGGCCCTAGAGACCGTTGTCGTACGTTTACATGGCTCAGTTATCACCGGCACCTATTTATACATAACTATTGCATTATAGGCTGCGAAGGGTCTGCCGCTGATCACACTCATTCGTGCATCGCCTTTCCCGCCTTGGGTCTATTCGAATGCACTGTTCGCTGTAAGCCTCTCGTTCAGCAGTTGCCGCCTGTATGCCTTACGGATCGAGAACAGTCTATTAGGGCAGTTGCCCTATGGCAGTTCTGTATCGCGACCTTTGCCGTCTTTCCGAAGGTTGCGCTCCTAGTCTTCGTTGGCTCCCGTCTGGCAGCATTATCAGATGGTGAAACAAGGAACCACATGGACACCTGTGCGTCTACTACACCTCTAGTGCACAATTTATGCGACGCTGAGCTTGCATTTTGTCAGCTACGAAGTGGCTCAACGTTGGGCTTTCTGTAGGAGGCATCGCGTTGGGTGCAACAGCCAGCGTGTACGTACCCCATACTTCCGTGTCCTGCTCTGTGGCTAATGTTGCAAGCCAGCATTGTGTATCGTGCTATGCAGACGGAGATCCGTCACCTGCAGGGAGTATCACCGGACGTGGAGGAGCTTGCTGCCGAAGCCATCGAGGAGGTTGTCGAGGACGCAGAAGAGGGTGCTCCACTGCTGGGTCCATCACGCTCTTAGACCCTCTATTCACCATTAGATTCCGGAGGTGGCACTACGCACTGTACGAGTAGGATATAGCGGACAATGGTTACATAGCGGAGGAATACGTCTAGTCCCAGGATATATATCGTCTACAGAATGTGTGATCCAGATGTCCCAATGCATAGTTGATCAGTAGTAGTGCAGGAACAGCAGCGATAGGCTGGCCCCGATGAGGAAGAGCAGGATCCACTTCCTGCTGTCGCGTGCCCTCCGCCGCGCCTCCTTCAGCTGCACGTTCCCCTTCTCGACCATCGACGCGGTCGCGATGGCGTCCTCGTAGAGCTGCTCCGTCTGCTCCGTCTGCCGCGTGAGCTGCGTGACGAGCTCCGCCTGGAGCGCGCTGATCTCGAGCAGGCGCGACTCCGCCTGCTGCACGGACGCGAGCGTGTCCTGCACGTTCTGGAGGATGTTCGCGTTCTCCGTCTCGAACTGCATGATCTGCGACTGCGTCAGCTCGAGCTCCTCCTCGTCCGTGTCGCTGAGCAGGTCGTCGGGCACCGCGCCCGGTTTGAGCGTGGACGCGGAGGCGTCCGTCGAGCCGATGCTCGCGGCGAAGCTCGACGCGAGGTTCGACGCGCCGCCGAGCCAGTTGCCGCTCCCGGAGGAGTCGGTGGGCGAGGGTTTCGATGAGGACATGTCCATGTACATCGCTTCGCGTGTCGCTCCCGATCCGAGGGTCCGTGTGCGCTCGAGTTGCCGGTTCATCCGCTCTTCTTGCATCGCTTTGAGCAACTGGCTCGCGTCGGCCAGTCGGCGGCTGAGGTACCATGTGATGCTCGAATGGTGGGCCGCGACGAAATCGGATGCAGCGCTGGAGTCGTCTTGCCGGAGACGTGCAGGAAGAAGTCGGGTGAGAGGGTTCTTGCGACTTGCGACTATTTCCGCTCGTCCTATGATGTGGCATGTTTAGCGTTAGTAGAGCATGAGAGAGATTCTGTAGTACTCACGTTTCTCCACCGCTTCAAGCTCCTTGACACGCTCGGAGCACCGCGAGAGGATGAGTCTGGCCTGCAGGTCGATCTGGTCGCGCTCTGCATCCGTGAGGTACTTGATATTCGACCAGGAATTGTCTGAGGAACCAAGGTCGATTGTTCGTGGCGAGCCGCGAGAAAGTGGCGCGTGTCGAGGATCGACGTTCAAGTACGCTTTCCGTATGGACGAAACCATGCGTGCAAGTGAGTTGATGTGGGTCAGCTAGAGGCGGGTGAACACACAAGGTCGCTTTGGAGAAACAGCGGCAGGCATACCACAGAGTACGCATCATTGATGTACTGCCTGTGGAGCAGCTCATCTCCCTCTCGTTGTCCGTCCGCGGAGGCGCGTTTCGTTCTCTTGCGTCGCTTCGGGTCGGGGAACACATTCTCCTTCTCCTTCAGTAGCTCACGGAACTCCGAGGTGCGCAATGTCGCTGGCATATATTCTGTTTTGTGAGAGAGCTGAGCAGGTCAGGGAAAGTGTGTACTCAGCAAGCCGCGCGCGCTCAGCAGGACTCGGATGTGGCTGCCCGTCGTGCATCATTCGGCGTTCGCGATCGGGCGTGGACCACGTGGCCAGCTCAGCGACGGGCATAAAAAGACGCGTCTTGTGTCCACGGCCTCTATCCATTCACCACAACGTTGCCCTACGCCTCCACAAGACCTGCCCGCTGCGGCCATCTTGTGCAAAGGCCTATTCGTTGTGGGATACGGAACCCGCCGTCCTTGTTTGAGGTGGGTGGTGTTCTTCCACCATCGCCTGCCATAGTTTGCGACGCACAAACACCGCGCCCCTGGCACACTCTCATCGCATGTAGATATCCCGCCTAGTACATGTTCGGATACACGCGCTATGGCACCCGCACGCTGTAGCTTTCAATAATGTTGTCGTATGTAAATCACCGACAATCGTAGGAATGCCCACACAAGGCCGATAGCACAATATACGCTCGTCAACATCAACGGCAGGAACTCCAGAGCACCTGTGCTCGGTTCCACAGGATCGCCACCACTGGGAGGTGAAGTGCCGCCTCTTCGGCCGGTCAGCGCGGGGAAGACAATGGCGAACAGTTGTAGAAGAGGGAAGCCTGCGAGGTAGAGCTTCTCAAGGCCGTCAATGATCACGAAGGGCAGAGACTTCGGGAATCTGCAAAGAAGCATCAGCTAACGGGAACGCCCCATTCGGTTAGCACCAAGCTTACTCGTATACTCTACTATGTAGAGGGGCAAACGTAAGTGTAGCCCAAAGTGTTGAATAAACGACCTTGACAAGTGTCTCTGGGGTTGCTGATCAGCTGCGCATCTACACAACGAATAGGCCGACAGCGTACCCGCAGGTGTGAACAGCAGCGGGAAGAGCGAGAATACGCCAGCCGCGGAAGCTATCATAAACGTGCGGAAGTATGCGTGGTTGTCTGCTGCGAGTAAGCTGTCGTTGGGTCAGAGACTGAGTCGCAATCATTGCGTGATGAGCGCACCTGAGAGGCACCAGGACGAGTAGGATGGCCTTCTCATGGACATGCCAGCCGAACATGAAGGACGTCCACCCACATAGCGTGACTGCCGTCACGAACGACTTGTAAGTTGGTGCACGCCAGAGCTTGATTAAATACACCTGTAAACGACCAGGAGTAAGCCACTTTTTTGTTGCTTCCCAAGGATCCCGTACTGAGTGGTGACCTACCACTTGGAAAGCAATCGTAATGATGAACGTGTGAATAGGCTTCACATTGGGGAGGGCAGCGAAGACGGTGTCACCCACGAGTCCCCTCGACGTGGATGCGACACCCGACTCGTTGATCACCATCACCTCCAACGCACCCCGCCTCACAACTATCGCAAGGATTTCGAGTGAGTCAACCGTATTTCCTGTGAGAGTCAGCGAACCCGACCTTTCAAGAGGACTCGGTCCAGGGCGGTGACCAGCGCCCAGACGTTCGGCGCCCAGTACGCGTGGTTGAGCCCGCGCGTGAACGGGAAGAGGCGGCTGAGCAGCTGGGGGAGCTGGCCCATGAGGAGGAAGGGGCCGAGCGAGACGAGGAAGATGGCGATGACGGCGTTCGCGAGCGAGATGAAACGCGTCGGGAGGAGGGCACCCGAGGGCGCCATGCAGAAGGAGCGGAGGAGGTAGATGAAGTACGCAGGCTGCGAGCGGAGTCAGGACACCATGGAAGACGGGCAGGAGAGGGGACGTACGGCGAGGTACATGTAGATGTGTTTGAAGTTGAGGAGAATGGCGAAAAGGACGCCACTAGCTAGCTTTCTATCCTGTCTAGGAGTTTAGCACTCATATGTCTTATGTACTCGGTGCATCGCACTCGCCTCACGAGCCATCAGGATAGACCACAGGAGGATCCCGAACATAAAGCCATTATACTGAAAGTGTATGTGATCCACAATGAGGAACCCAGGATGCAAAAACAGCGACGCAGATATGATTCTTTGAGTGGTAGGGTCAGCCGCCCCCCGCACGAACCTGAGGCACAGTCAACGTCGCGTTTGAGTAGAATCAGGTGCGCGATCTGACCTCAAGAGTACGGCGCCGAGAACGAGCTCGGTCACAATGACCGTGCTGCGCTGGTACGCGATGACGGACCAAGCGTCGTAGTTCAGATTATTCAAATCGACTATGCGAGGGTCGATGAAGTATGCCGGGATGGACATGAGCTTCTCGAAATAAGCGAAGAAGGGTGGGTAGTCCAACGCTGCCAGTGATTCCGTCGTGCCTTAGTGTGACTGAATAGTCTCGCGTGGATTGCACTCACTCCATTCTGATGTGGTCTAAAGTCGAGTTAATGACATGAAGTGTGGGTAACAAGGTTCGATTCGGACATACATCGTAGTACCATTGAGATATAGGTAGGGTATTAGTTATGGCCAACCAATTCCGGTGCACCTCGAAGTCGGTCGACCGGCTACATGAGAAATTGTAAGCAGCATGGCAAGCCCCAGACTCTGGCACGCACTATGCAGGGAAGAGGAGCAGCTTCAAGCACGTCGAAGCTATGAGGACGTCCCACTCCGACGGCTCGAGGCGTAGCCATGAACGCCAGTGCCCGGCGCTTGTAGCTGGCCCCTTGTCTACAGATTTGGCTTCCTCGTTCTCAGGTATCGGCTCCGGATGGCTCTTTGGTACGTGGATTTCGGGGAAGGAGCGGCCTGAGGGCGAAGAGGGTGTCTGAGCTCGACGCTGCATCTGCGTCTATAGCCCCGACTTGAATTCCTGTATCCCGGACTAGTAGAGACGAAAATCAGGACGCACACAGCACACAGAGAATGCAAGAGCAAGGAGGGACGTCGGCGCGGGTGTGCTACAGCACAGAGGTGATGAGGTCGGAGGGCAAGAGTGACCGTTGACGCGGACGGGATGCGGTCGTGGCAGAGGCCGCCACAGCGGTAACTCGATCGCGTACACGCGACACAGACAGGATCTCAGATCCTCCCCGCGCGCGTCACTGGCCCTCGCCCTCCCGGTTACAGCTTTCCTCGTCCCCCCTACCTCGCAGAGTCGCATTCACACACGATGAGTGAACAGGCCGCAGCCGCGAACATTACAGGTCAAACCGCTCAGCAGAGGTGCGTCCATCTCATCGCCGGAAGCGGCGAGTGGTAAACTGTGCTGACCTACTGCCTTCGACTCGCAGCGGCATCCTCATCAAGCTGCTCTTCTTCGCAGCAGCACTGGCGGTTGCACCCGTCTCCGCCTATTTTTTCACAAAAGACTACATCTGGAATGGTGCGTAGTAGCGTCCGCCCACCTGAGGAGCGCGTGCTCACTCCCTCCGCAGGCAATGCCGTGCTCGCTGCCATAACCGCCGTCGTATCCGCGAACATCGTCTTGGTGGCGTTTGTCGTCCTCTCCATCCGCGAAGAACGCGCTGCGCTGTCACAACCTGCACAACAGGAGTCGAAGAAGGACAGATGAACACATACGTCCTGCTACTACGTTTGCGGTTTTGGAGGTTCGTGTTCTAACATGTTATATCCTGCATCTACTGCCGAAGCCCATTGTCCAATATTGTGATGCGACACTACTTTGTCCGGAAGGAAACATCAGCACACAGCCTCTTCAATTAACGCCGCATGCCTCAATATTTAGTAGTGAAGGGTACCGCGCACAATGTCATCACAACGGAGGCATTCACTCAATTACCCCCATTCTTTGTTTCGCTTTGTTCACACCATGTGATTCCTGAGGAAAGAAAATGCATTATGAACGGTGATACATCGTAGGAGTACATCTTCGTAATGGTATGCATGCTTGCTAATGATAACAATCTAGAGTGGTGGTCGACACAGGAGTTGATGTAGCCAGGAGTCCGTTAGAATGACAGGGTAACAGCATAGAATGTGGGTAATGAGTAATAAAATATGTGAATGCAACGGCTGCGTCGACGCCATGCGTTCAGAAGTCCTCGTCGAGCGAGAACGACTTCACAAACACCTCGGATGTTGCGCTCTGCGCCGACGTGCTGACACCCGCCTTCCCATAGTCAGAGACGCGCTTCTCGAAGAAGTTGGTCTTGCCCTGGAGCGAGATCATGTCCATGAAGTCGAAGGGGTTCGTCACGTTGTACACCTTCGAGCCGCCGAGCGCGACGAGGAGCCGGTCAGCGACGAATTCGATGTACTGGCACATGAGCGTCGCGTTCATGCCGATGAGGCCGCAAGGAAGCGCAACTGCGGCCCGTGTCAGTCAAGAGCAGAGTACACTATACTTCCAGAAGACTTACCCGTCAAGAACTCCTGCTCGATGTCAACAGCCTCGATGATGATGCGCTTCACTGCGTCGGGGTGAGGACGGCGCTTCAGGTGGGTGAAGAGCAAGCAAGCGAAGTCGGTGTGCATGCCCTCGTCACGGCTGATCAGCTCGTTGGAGAACGTGAGGCCAGGCATGAGACCACGCTTCTTGAGCCAGAAGATCGACGCAAAGGATCCAGAGAAGAAGATACCCTCGACGGCAGCGAAAGCGACGAGACGCTCGGCGAAGCTCGACCGCTCGTCTGCGATCCAGCGGAGGGCCCAATCCGCCTTCTTCTTGATGCAAGGGATCGTATCGATGGCATCGAAGAGGTGCTCACGCTGCTTCGGGTCCTTGATGTAGGTGTCGATGAGGAGCGAGTATGTCTCGGAGTGGATGTTCTCCATCATGATCTGGAAGCCGTAGAAGCATCGCGCCTCAGCAGCCTGCACCTCGTTGGAGAAACGTTCGACAAGGTTTTCGTTGACGATACCGTCAGAGGCAGCGAAAAAGGCGAGGACGTGCGAGATGAAGTGACGTTCGTTGTCGTTCATACGGTTGTTCCAGTCGTGGAGGTCCTTCGACAGGTCGATCTCCTCGACAGTCCAGAAAGAGGCCTCAGCCTTCTTGTACATCTGCCAGATCTATAGCCGGCTATGAGCCGAGGTTGGCTAGCGACAATATAGAAGTTGACCAACCTCATGGTACTGGATGGGGAACAGGACGAAACGGCGCTTAGACTCAATCAACAGAGGCTCCATGTCTACACGGTCATGTGAGCACGACACGTCGCGACGCGTGCACGTTTAAAGTACTCACGTTCAGGGAGATCAACCTCCCCGACCCACTTCGACCTGAGCCCGTCGAGCTCGGCGTCATGGTCCTCGATCTCTTCAACGAGAGACGCCGGCGACCTGGAAAGACGCTCGTCGTCGATGAGGTTGAGCGCTGGTAGCTTGTTAGCCTTCGTAGGGGTCGTGAGGGACATGGCATCAATAGCGGCAGCGGCCTGGTGGCCGAGAGTTAGCAAGAGTCGAGCCCAGAAGTTGGACGACGGGTCAAGACGCGCTACACACCTTCTTGCTCGGGGTGGGAGCAGGGGACGGGAGGCGAGGGGGAGTGCTCATTCCAGCAACAGACATGACGATAATAAGAGGGGGAGGATAAGAGAGATATACAGAGAGGCTATTTGAGCCTAGACGAGGAGTCGCAGGTGGAAGAGGTAGCTGAGGTCGCTGGTGAGCGGTGAGGAAGAAGGGAGGAAGATGCGGGCGGCTTTATACCGGTGGGCTGTTGTCGCGTTGTTTGGCCGCAATCAACAATTCAACAAGGCGCGTCGCGTCGCGTCGTGTGTCGTGACTGATTAAACGCACCACGCGTTACGCGACTCAGCCAATGATCGAGCGGCACGTGACTGATGCCTTTACAAGACTCGGCCGCCGGTCCAGACAGGAGTCCGGCGTCCGCCGTGCTGCGCTGAGGAGCGCCCGCCGGTCGCCATCACGTGCTCTGATTAAGGGACGCGACCGTGTTTTCTTCATCCCGAATTGTCAAAGCCGCTTGGATGACTGAGCCATCGGCTCTGCTTCGAACTCATTAGTACACAGGGCTAGGCCTCTGTTGAGTCTAACAACGCACTCTTTCCTACAAAGCACTTTCCCTCTTGCGATAATATGGGCAAAGATACCAACGGATACGCCAGATATGGCGAGGAATCGTCTGCGAGACAACCAAAGTTTGTCGGCGATGTAGATCTCCCTGAAGGTGTGTACAAAGTTTGCCTTTCTCCCTCCTTTCTAAGCCTCATTCTTTTGTAGACCAGGAGCCATTGCTGGTCGAATCCAAACGGCGCTTTGTCCTCTTCCCTATACAGTACCATGACGTACGTTACAATACTTGCCATCCGTCTATTTGTTGAAGACATACCTCTGCGCAGATATGGCGCATGTACAAGCAAGCGGAGGCCTCCTTCTGGACAGCAGAAGAGATAGATCTGTCGCACGACCACTGGGACTGGAACCATCGCCTCAACGACGACGAGCGACATTTCATCTCACACGTCCTCGCCTTCTTCGCTGCATCCGATGGCATAGTGAACGAGAACCTCGTAGAGCGCTTCTCGAACGAGGTGCAGGCTGCGGAAGCACGGTGTTTCTACGGCTTCCAAATCATGATGGAGAACATACATTCCGAAACATACTCGCTTCTAATCGATACATACATCAAGGACCCGCAAGAACGCGACCGTCTATTTGACGCCATCGAGACAATACCATGCATCAAGAAGAAGGCGGACTGGGCTCTCCGCTGGATCGCAGACAAGCGGTCGAGTTTCGCCGAGCGACTGGTGGCCTTCGCCGCCGTGGAAGGCATCTTCTTCTCCGGCTCGTTCGCCGCCATATTCTGGCTCAAGAAACGCGGCCTCATGCCTGGACTGACATTCTCAAACGAGCTGATTATCCGCGACGAGGGTATGCACACGGACTTCGCATGCTTGCTCTATCAGCACCTGAAGCGACGGTTACACCCGAAAGTCATATTGAGTATCATCACTGAGGCCGTCGCGATCGAGCAAGAGTTTCTGACAGGTGCGCGATATATCTTCAATCCCGCGTCACACACCTGACATTCCAGCTTGCAGTTGCCTTGCCGTGCGCGCTGATTGGCATGAACGCGCAGCTCATGCGCCAGTACATCGAATTCGTCGCCGACAGGCTGCTGGTCTCGCTGGGCAACGAGAAACACTACCACGCAACGAATCCGTTCGATTTCATGGACATGATCTCGCTCCAGGGCAAGACCAACTTCTTCGAGAAGCGTGTTTCAGACTACGCCAAGGCGGGGGTAAAGACCACCGCGCAGGCCAACGGGAGTGAATCTGCGCTGGCGCCACGTCAGAGTAGAGTCTTGTGCGTATCTCTTGTTCTTCTGTGTTAGGAACGGGATGCTTACGACTCGACTAGCACCCTTGACGCAGACTTCTGAGAGCATCATTGCCTTGCGTTCTGCCACATACTGTAACCTATCTACGTATAATCTGGCCCCATTTGTATCATCGGAGGACTGTAGCACTTGTGGTTCCGAACCTGTCCATCCCTCGCCACTCTTATATTACTATCTCATATCCTTATGGTTGTCTCCGAACTGCTCCTCCACTCACACACGATCAGCCCCTTACCTATCTACTGTCGTATAATTTGTGGACGTTGGGCAGACTATAATAGGCAGATTGCTACTAAAGACATAATGGAATTGCGAAAGCTATAGCTACATGTGTGCAAGGACGACGGCAGGAGCAGATACAAAACGACTACTTTTTGGCGATATGGACGACTGAGGTTTAGAAGCGTGAGCATAGGTCGCATACGTTTGAACGCGTTTGGAAGAACATACCATCCTCGTCATCCAAAACGTGTTCCAGTCCGACCTTTTGCCCACGCGCATGCTTCGCGCTTGCACCCCAGACAATTGCACTGCACCTGATGAGAGACAGCAAGGAGAGGAGGCGAGTGAGAACGCTCACTATTTCATCTGTTTCGCAATTTCCTTGTGGATCGCGCTACAGAAGTCTTCCACAGTCGATTTGCCTCGTCGAAGTACGACGGGCGAATTGTAGTCTGGTGGTGCTCCACGTGGTTTTGTGTATACGCGCACAAGATCTAGCTTCCTCCACATGACATCGATTAGCTCGTCGATGTTGAGCCATTCACGGGATGATATGGGGACACTGTTGGGGATTTTGTATAGGAGGTCGAGTTCCTCTATTGAGATTGCGTCTATCTACAACGGGCGGTCAGCGACCCAGCGCGGCGGCAAGAGGACGGCCTACCTTATTGAGTACCTATAGCAGGTCGCCAGTGCGGGAAATAGTCAAATGTATGTCACACGCGAGGACCTTGAGAGTGCTGCTCACATAGATGGCTGGGATGTACACTCTAAGCGAACTGTGAGCAACTAATTAGCGGGTAGGTCAAGTGCACCTTACCTGTTGCCCTCTATCACATCCACCAAATCATCCGCTGTCGCATTAGGTTCCCGGATGGCCACATCAGCATTGCTTAGCTTGTATTCGCTGCACACCGCCTTGATCTCATCATGATCGATGCTGGTGAGAGGCACTGTGTTGGTGATAGCTATACCACCCTTGTCTTTCTTCTTCACAGTAATGTTCGGCGGCCGCTTGTTAAGCCGTATACCGAACGCCTCCAGTTCCGACTCGATGGTTTTCTTGTCACCGAGGGGCTTGAGCACGTCGAGCACAATGAAGATGAGGTTACATGTTCGCGCGACTGCAGGGGCGGTCTTCAGTTCGGCCGGCGTCCGGACGGGCGAAACGGCGTACCGGCAATAACTGTGCTGTGTGTCAAGAAAACACGACATATCAGTCGTAACATGGAACACACCTTGGCGACCTCGACCTCGGCCGTCGTTTGCACCTTCAATAATACCGGCTGCACGGCCATTCAGTCTGCGCTGCCTGTGAACAGAAGTAGGGCTGGACACTCACGCAGGTCAAGGATTTGGATGGGCGCCCCATGCACCTTCACCGTGCCCGGAACGGTCGTGAGTGTCGTGAAGTCAATCTCCGAGGTTTCAGAGTGCGTGCCGGTAAGCTTGGACATAAGTGTGGACTGATGAACAGTGTCAGCTACCGCATGGACACCTCGAATGCGGGACGCATGCACCTTCCCGACTGACGGGAATCCTACGAAGCCGACAGATGCTATACCTGTCCTGGCGACATCGAAGCCGATGCCTCCGCCTCCACCTCCGCCACCCTGGGGACCAAGTAGTTCGCGGCGAAGCTTCGCGAGCTTGGCCTTGAGCTGACCCAAATGGTAGCTCGTGGCCTTATTCTTTTGGGCTGCGTTCCCGCGTTAGTTGCTGCCCGCGATGTCAAATGAAGCTCAGACGCACTCCTGGCCTGCAGATCGCCATGAGCGTCTCGTGTAATAATGGGACCGCACAACTCACCATCTCATCTTCAACTTCCTGAGAGCGAGTGATATGGGCAAGAATCCATTGAACCATTAGACAAACAAACGCACCTTGATCTTCTGTACGGTCGTCATTGTTGCTGTTGCTGGTGGTAAGTGAAGAAAGCTTTTGTTGCCGAAAGAGGCAGGTGGGAGAAGTGATGGGCGGCTAACAGCGGGGTTGTAGCAACTCGGCTGCCTGCGCAACAGGTTCGCCGCTTCGTGAACCGCTCTCTTCTGCTTTCCCAAGTCCTCGCGACCACCTCCCGTCCTTCGACACCAGCCGCTCTTTGCTCCTCAGCGACTGGCTGGCCCGGACGCTGCTTGACTTGCAGTGTTGTCCCACGTCGCTGCCCCCTCATTATCAACACAACAAGCCCTCACACTGTAGTCCCTCACTCAACAAGCATGTGTACAGGGAAGAAGAATTGGAAGCGAGAAGTCGTTCCGGACCATAAGGTAGACGACAGTCCTTGCTCACTGCGCAGCGCGTTGCTCAACATATACCGCGTAGTTCGACTTCGTCGACACGCGAGACTTTGCGGACCATTCATGTGGAATGCGCATGAAGTAAGTCGCATTTGTCATATCTCCTCATCCTCGCAATGCTGGCTACTCGATCCTTATACACTGGATGCCTGCTCGCCGTCCCTGCCGCCTCCACAACCCGTACCTTGTAATATGGTATCTCACAAACACGGATTTTCAGGTATTTGTGGCTGTACATCACAGTCTTCATCTCGTTCCTGGTCTACATATCCGACATCTTCACGGCTGTAACCATGTTGACATCAACTACATGGTCCAACGAAATCTACAACAGTTGTCAGCAGAGTGATCACAACGGTTGCGTCTACATCCCCTTCGAGGTCGGCAAATGGCTCTTCTTTGGCTGCATTGTCTTCTCCTTCTTGCTGGTACGTGCCTTGCGCATTCCGTTGGGGCCTGTACTAACGTACTTCGAGCTCGCGTACGAGGCGCGCAAGGCGAAGAAGATCATTGCGAGTCGTGACATCTCATACGCCTTCACCAACATCATGGCTAACCACTATTACTCCCTCCGTGAGTTCGATTATGTTTATCCATCCGTAGTCTGGTTGCTGAGCTGTGTATAGGGTCGTACGACCACTTCTGTTTCTTCAGTCACATCTCCAGTTCCACCAAGAGGTCCGATGACTTCGCCTTCTTCGTTTTCTTCACCTTCAAGGGTGTGTGATAGTTTGTCTTTGCTGTGTATGCGCTGTCTGATGGTAAACAGGTTGGAAACGAGTGATCTTTGCCGAAGGTCCGCGTCAGTCAATCAACGCGCTCACTCTCTATGCCCTCTTCTTGTCGAAGGAAGGCAAGGGCCACTGGTACGACATATCGACGTACTTCAACGGAGTGTCGTACATCAGCGCTGCCCTCACCATCTCCACCGCCTTCACCACATTCATCTTTGCATTGTCCCTGCTCATGCTCATCATCGCTGGCGTCTGCTACATTCCGCTGCTCACGTACATTCAGGGTAACCTGAAGGTCCGTCATTCGTTCATAGTGGCGTCGATGAACGAACGCTGACTTCGTGGCCTTGAATTTCAGGAATACTGCTGCCATAAAGTTGACAAACGCATCGCCGAGATTATCAAGCGCAGGAACAAGCAGCGTCTTGCTAAGGCTGCAGCTCTAGCCAAGAAAGAAGCTGCGGGCGACTACTCTCATCTCAAGAACAGGAAGGGAGAACTCATCGCGAAGCCTCTTCCCCAGCCGACTCTACCCACTGTTTCACTTGACGACGATGACGACAAGGCCTCCATGCGTTCCCGTGGACCCCCCGCCAGCACGATCAGCGCGAATCCGTACCACTACGAGACTAAGGATGCTTACAGCCCAACGGAATACCCGCCTATGCCCGCGTTCAACCCGGCGTATGGGCATCAGTACAACCCGTCTGTGGGCACCTTCGATGCGCCGTCTCCGTACGATGACGAGTATGGAAGTACGGCGCATCTGACGTCGAGCGCCGCTCCTTTCGCTCACGCAGAACCCGATCGCGGGGGCGCAGCGACTCCGTTCAGCTACTATGGCGACAGCCCAGCCGAGACGGACTACCAGCACCAGCAGCCGCAACATCACACCGCTGACGGCGCTGGGTACGGTGGTGGCATGGACAACTATACCCACCAAACGGAGAGTTCACCATACTTCAGTGACTCGCAGGCGCAGCAACACGGCGCACATCACGACGCGTATGCCTACGACTCCCAAGGATACCAGGGCGCACCAGGGTACCATGAGGCGCAAGCGTACCATGAGGCGCAAGCGTACCATGAAGCGCAAGCATACCACGACACGCATGGGTACCAGGACGCGCAAGGTTACCAAGAGACGCATGGGTACCAGAATGGCCAGGCGAATCATGGGGCGCACCACGCGGGAGGGTATGACTACTCTGCTGGGCAGGCTATGTAGTCAAGTCCGTTGTATTGATCCCGCTTCACTGTTCTTGTCAAATTGTGTGACCTCTCCGTCTCTCATCTCTCTTTCTCTCATCGTATCTTCGTGGTTAGCACTTACATTATTACAGTTTGAATGTCAGTGTACATCACAGCCTAAAGGCACGGACATCATCGGTGTATCAGCGAGTGCCACTGTAGAGTCTAGATTGTCCAGCTACAATGATACGGTGCGGGCCGTCTCATACTACTCTTGTACTCAGGTCTTCAGACGATGACGGCTTTTGTTGTACGACAGTGACGCGTGAGTTCCTCCATCGTGCCTTGTCAGCTGCGGCCTTCTCCACTCGCCAACTAGGTCCTCTCGGGAGTCTAGGATCCGGTTCTGATGGTACTAGCAAAGGGCCAAACCGATGCTGTGGCCAGACAATCCACACAAGCTTAGAATCAATGAGGGCGAGAGGTACCTGTTGACAACGTCGGTTTTGAACAGCCAAGGAAGAAGGCATGGACATTACGCACGGGTCCGAAGGTATTGCTGTCTTCTGAGTGGAAGTATTCATCGCCTAATGAACAGACACCCTCAGCGCTCTAGCGCGTCGTTCAGCTCCCACGTCTAGCATGCTCACCTTCCACCCATGCGTGACCCACAGGAACGCGCACCTCAGCATCAGGGTATGGGGGTAGTGTTTTCACCTGCAAAAGAGGACAAGCCTGAGTCTATCACCTTTCCGCACTGCAAACGGCATGTACGCACTGTATCCCCTTCGAGAGCAACAACCCGCTTCACCAAGAGCTTCGAGTCAAGAGGTGATCTGTGCATACTCGTGAGTGTGGTCATCGCACATGTGCATAGAAGTGCGTACGCTAGCGCAACAACGTCTCCTCGCTCATACCTACGTAATGTCCGTATTGAGAGACGGTCAAATACGACCAGGTCCCTCCAAGGAGACGTATCAGGATTCAGTGTGGGCTAGCTAGTTGGAGCATTCAAGGCAGAAAACAGCTTTGAAAGGAAGGGAACAGACCTGCATACTTCGACCGTTGACCGACTTCACTGTGTAGAAGAGCTCGGTGAACACAATGCCAGTGGGTAGCCAGACGAGTGGATATAGTGCTCGTTTGAGCGTGCGGTGTGCTCCCCAGAACGTACGCCAGGACTGTCGAATGCTTGACCATGGTTTCCGCATAACTCGAGCGTAGAGAAAGAAATTCGGACGGCTCCTACTTACACGACGCGACGGTGGCAGATCAGCCATGCGGCCGTGGGACACGCGTCACGGTCGCGTCGACCCGGCCCGCGTCGGGTCTCCCTCAGTGAATCGCAAACTCACCCCCAGAGTCAAGGTCACCCTCGACTTGCCCTCAGCATGCTCATGAGGCTATATGGCATACGGACAGCATTGAACACGACCGTCCTTGATGTCAAAACACCAAGTAATCAGTACAGCACTCGTTGTTCTACACCGTTGAGTGACCTTTGAATCCTATGTATACACACAATGCCAGTGTAAGTTGGCATGCTAGTTCAGTTCCGTATTCACCACAATCGTGGGCTGGAGGCCTCAAAGTTCGTACGCCATGAACAACAGCACTTCACAAGCAAGCTCAGGCCCTAGAGCGTTCAGTAGGGTGGAGATAGCGATTCTCCCGGCTGGTCGTTTCCATTCCGGGGAATTCTAGCGGCCGACAAAGGAATCTCAGCTCTGACGCTGCGCCATAATTCGGAATCGATACTTACTGCTACAGGTATAGCGACCGAACCTCCCCGTGCGCGAGTCTGTATGGTCTGCGCACTCGACAGAACAGACGCGGGAACTTCTGGCTCCTCGACCGGATCTGCAGTACGCGATGAGGATCTGGCGCGGGGTGGAAACAGTACCAATTAGGACGGCTGACCACGTTCGGAGACATTTGGTGGCCCCTGGAGGTTATGTTCCGGGTGTTCGAAGCTGACGTATCTGTACTTGTCCAGGAGAGGCCGACACTTCTCAAGAGGGTGCCAAGTGTAATCCTCAGGATCAGCCAGATATGACGGTGCGTAGTCCCCTTTGTAGCGCATCTTCGGGCAGGATTGGATGTAGAATCCTGAAAATAATGAATGAACGAGCGGGTCTGAACACACGACCGAACGTCGCTCACCCATGTACAAGTAACCCATGTCGGCTAGTCCAGCGTCGTGCATCTCTTTGGCAAGAGAGACTTCTCGGAGTGCACTGAGCTTCAGCCAAATCAGCCATGACGTGCGTGGCTGTGACGTATTGTCGTTCACCTTCCCGAGTGAATGCTTCTCCCACTCTTTCTCGTACATGAAATACACGCTCGACACACAGTTGGGAAGGACGTCTATGACTCCAATCGCGATAAGCTTCCCGTCAAGCCTGTATAGCTGGTGATATGAGCCGTATCTCTGTGGTAAATGTGAAGGAGGTTGGGAAGAGTATGATATGCCTTCACGCTGGGTAATTCTTGCTCAGTATGGGCCGGAATTACACAGGCTGTTACTCACCTGTAGCGGTGTTGCAACGAGGAAATTTCTGAAGCTACTCGGCATCTTCTCTTCTTCCAGATGAATGTTCTGCTGATAGCTCTGGTACAAGGCAAACTTTTCATCCGTGAATGAAGACGGCTCCAGCGTCACCTGTTCACAAAGAGAGGTGATCAGTAGTGATAACTGTGTACGCCACGAAGGAGACGCCTTTCCTCGAAGCGGTGCTTTGGCTCCTCGCTACCTGTACCTGCCGCGAACGCGTACTCGGACGCGTGGATTGCACTAGTAAGGGAGAAAGGAATGTCCATTTTCTTTCCCTTCTGTTTATTCTGCGTACTGCATCGGTATTTTCGTCAGTCTTACGTATCCGATGTCCTGTCTTCGTCACTGACTTCTTGTGAGTGGCTTCCTCGGCGTTCTCGTCATGGTCTCCGTGAAGCACGAATCGATTCCAGCTATAGCATTAAGTGAGCTACCCACAAGTGGGACCCCGAGCAAGGGAATGGGCTGACCGATTCAGCAGTTTCCGCTGGCTCTTTGATGGTTTAAATTGGCCGGCACCGAGCCTTGAGGCGACTTTATTACTAAAACAACGCATGGGTCTAGGGATGGAGACACCTTATCGTGTATTGTGGGCAGCATGACCGCTTGAGATCAGGCTTGTAGCAGTACTCGCCCGATCGTCTCCAACCGCGGTCGATCATCTTCTGATACACCTTTGTAATGGACAGTGTCAGCCAGATACGCAAGGAACTTACCCGGGTCACATATACGATTTTACCTTACATGACATCCGCAAAGGTATGCATTCCGCAGCATGCCAGCTAGACTTCGCCGTACTTCTAATCCCGGGTGGCCCGCAATAGCCACAAGTACTATTATGTGGCGTGAGGGGGGAGAGAACCGTTATGGTGGGCTCCATAGGCTGATGCCCTCTGAGAGTCAAGTAGTAATCAGTATGCGAGCAAACACACGCAAGACCTCAGCTGGAGACACGCCAGGTTCCACGTACTCCTGCTAGTGTCGCGGATATACTACTTGAATGGGGCAAGTACTAGATGCACTAGTGGTGCGATTGGTTCAAGATTCAATGTTTTCAGCAGTTGAATGGCGCAGCTCACGGTCACGGTGCACACTCAGTGTCCTAGCGTGGTATCTGTGGCCTGAAGCGAAGTAAGCTGTAGCATCGCGTACACCAGCATACCACACAAATAAGGTCTGCAACATACTTGGACTGCAGTATGAATCTATGGTGTCTGCTGCCGGTATGTATGGCTGTCCGGTGGAGGTAGCTGGAGAAAGACGACGGACGTCGTCATATGCCGAAATATTGACCACATCTCCCTCAAGTCCGATCAATCGAGATCCGCCACATTCCAGCCACCACATTCCGGGCCAATTCCGGGCACTCATGCAACGGTGTAGTGCATTCTGGGCATACATTGGATTCTGGCCCATATATGTATATCAATACAACATTAGTACAAGCAATGCATGCATGGCCCTAGATGTACAAATGCATGTGGCGAACGGTGAACAGCAGAAGATGCAGAGCGCGCGAGATCCAATACGGTATGCTGATGAGTCCATCCGATGCAATCCATGTCCTATCCCCACCCATCCCACCGACCGAATCGTCTAAACTCGCGCAAGACGCATTCATGATTTGCACCACCCTCCTTCTCACGTTCCACATCCTTGCCCTTGTCCAAGCGCCCTGCGAACGATGACCCACTGGATGACCGAGGGCGCGACATGGGTGTGGCTCGAGGAGGCGAGCCGGAGACCACAGTCCCGGCGGCGCTGGCGGCTGTGCGTGTTGGCGTCGCCGTGGGCGCGGATGGCTTCGGCAGAGATAAGCGGTACCAGCCGCCGGTATAGGTTAAGGCAACGAGCTGGTGCTCTACAGGGGGTTCACCCAGTCGGTCATCGTAGTCGTCCGATGGTGCTTGTATCCAGCCCACTACGCACTTCTCTTCGTCGACGACGTCTGCTGTCGAGGGTTTGGACGGCCCGGCGGATAGGGATATATGTGCCGATTGTGAGGGTATCCGGTATTGCGCGTAAGACCATTCCGATTTGAAGTAGCTTGGGAGCGGGACAAATGGCTTTAAGGGAGAGAAGGTGGATTGCCGATTCCTGCTAGTAGTCACAATCGGCTTATTGAACACGGAACAGCGTTACTCACGAGGAGCCGGTGTCGTCCGCAAGCGCGAAGACATGTATGGTGCCTTTATCACTCCATACACACACCTCTCGCTCGTCAGGACGGAAAGCCACACCGTAAATCTCGGCTTTGTCGGTGCCTCTGCGGAATTCCCGCACGCGTTTTCCCGTGGTAGAGTCCCATATTCGAATAAGTGTTCCGCGGGAAGAGCTTGTCGCGACGAGATTACCAGACGGTGGAACGGTGAGTGTGGTGAGCGCACTCTCATGTGCAATGAACATTGATACTGGATGTTTCGCCGGCCGTGAGGGTGGTCTCGGGAGTGCGGAAGTTGGTGGGCCTAATGGTTCTGGTGGCGCGCACGGGGGGAGATGGATGAGATGGACATGCCCCATTTGGCGGCCGGGTATCGCAAGTAGTGTAGAGTATGTGGCGGTTGCCATTGCAAGCAGACCTAAGCGGATGCATGTATGAGATGATGCTCTCTGACGATGGAAATGGAATAGAGCCAATGCAATTGACGAGAGTAGACACAACGGGGATGCATATGGCGATCGTACGCACCTCTCGGGTTATCACAGGTATCCCATTCGCCGTACCGGGACACTGCCGTCCCAAGCTCGAATACCACGACCCTCCTGCGCAATGCTACCGCCAGCCAGCCTTTCCGGCATGCGAGCCCACGTACACGCTCCCTGAACTCGAGCTCCGCAACCTCCTGCCCCAGCGCATCGTCCCATAGGATAACCTTATTCGGTGGATACCGCGGGCTACGCCCGCCCCCGACGAGGAACAGGAGTGAGGATGTGTGCAATGGCACGGCAGCAGCGAGGGTGCCCCCCGTGATCTCTGCATAAGAAAGATGTTCTTCAGTGCTCTAGCCTTAACACGAGGCAAGAGGTGGGATGACCACGTACCGCGTTTCCGAAGCAGCTGCAGCGGGCGCGTGCGATACACTGCGAACCCCGCCTGGGTTGCCGCAGTGAATAGTTCACAGCCAGAGTCAAATCGCGCGTCAAAGATGAGTACGGGTGCTGTCGAGCTTATTGAATGTCGGGCGAGATTCATGGAGAGGGGGAGGGAAGGAGCGTGTAGGGGGCGGTCAAGTAGCGTTCCGTCTAATCAAGACGCCTTGCGCGTGGAGAGGTATGATACCACGTGACAGGCGTACAACTGAAACAGAAACAAGCCTCCGCGGCCATGTTTAATGTTGTAGAGGAGAGCGTAGAGCACACAATAATCAATCCAAAGAGAGCATAGCATAGGACCATAGAACCAGATGAACCGACATTGCAGTAAATACACATGAGTACATAGATGCAGCATGCCCGAAATCATCACAAAGCTACAGAGTTGCTGGTGAAACAGTGAAGGAGTATCGCTGAGCATGTTATCAGTACAACGCCAAACACCTTGTTGTCCCTCCAAACATCGCATAGATCAGCGCACGGACCTAGATAGCACACCACACTATTCGTCAACCCCTCCCCTGCGCAACACCAGCCTTCCCAGACGACATGTTGTAGTCAGACGTCTGCCGGTATGTCGCCGTCGGGGGACGTGTAGCGGACGCCTGAGAACGAGGAGTGGCAGTGTTTGTACCATTCCACGACTTGGGGGGACGTAGGTCAACGGTCGCGAGCTGCTGACGGGCGACGCGGAACTCATGTTCCTCCGCTTGACTCTGAGCTAGCAGCGCTGCCTTGACCTCTGCCTGCCGCTGGAGCTCTGCCTCTGATTCGTCCGACAAATAGTCGGTGAAACCTCCCTCAGAGATGACGGTGGTCTCGGAGTTCGTGCTGCCACTGCTGCTGCTGGACGCACTGGAAACGTTCAGTTCCTTCAGCGACTTCTCCAGCGTACTGGTGGAGCGCTTGAGAGCAGCAGTGGAGCGCTCGCGCTCGCCCTTCGCGGAGGGCGTGACAGGAGGAGGGGAGTCTGATTTGGTCGTCTGCGTTTGCGTGCGGCGTCGGAGAGGTTGGGCTTCGACTGCGGCTTTACCCGCCGATACCGCCGCAACATTAGAGACGGAAGCCCTGCGTTCGGTGTTGCGACGGGACACCGATCCGCCGAGGTCAACGTTCCTATGACCAGGAGAGTGCTGGGAGGAGTTGATAGACTCGGAGCATCTCTCGCCGTGCTCTGCATTCGAGCGGCGCGAACCCTGGCTCTGATCCATGGCAGATCGATTCGGCAATGATGATGCATCTCCATTCCCTGTGGCATGTCGGGAGGCGCTGTTAGCGAGAGCTATCGCCGCTTGCTGGGGGCTGCCACCGGATCGACCTCGAGGAGAGATCGGCAGCGCTGCGCTTCTCGCAACCGCAGCATCTGCCCTAGTCGGGCTAGAGACTTGATAGCTAGTCCTCCGAGATATCGAAGGGGCAGTCGCCGCTACATTTGTGGCGCGGCTGCCCCCGCCGGGACTGATCATGTTGGACCTCGTAGTAAGGCTATCCAAGACAGCCTTGATATCCGGCGGGATAGGAATGTGGTGTATCAAGCTGACAGCGGGCCAGTCTGCTGCCCCGATCGTCTTGTGCTCGTCCAATTTGGGAGGCCGGCAGCAGCCCGGCCAACCGGGGTTCTGGTAACCAGAGTACGCCTGAGGCGGATTCGTGTTCGCCCACTGTGTCGCATACAGCTGTCAACACGAGCCTGATCGACCACGTCATACAAGTGCACATACCTTGCAATACCCGCACCCACTGAAGGTCTGCACTATGCGCCACAGATGTTTCAGGTCCGCTGTGGCAGTGCGAGATAATGCAAGAAACATACCCTCTGCATTCTTCAGGTAGACTATGTCGCATCGGGGATGCGCAGCCCTGTTGCGGCAGACTTCCCTCACATGGGGACATCTACAATGGAGGAGATGGGCGCTCTAGCACGATGGGACACGAGAGATCGACGCACCGAGCCCCACTGAGTGGCTTGAAGACCTTACACATGGGGCAGACCCCCGTCGCCTGTTCAATGGAGCCCAGAGCATAGCACATCTTGAGAGGTAGGCTGGGATAGGTAGAGGAGGAGATAGTCGGAGGCGAGCGAGACGGTGCTATAAGGGGGATGCAAGGTTGTCTTGGCTGAGAACGAACTCGAAGAAGGCATCTGCATGCGGTTCCTTTTCACGCTGATCAAAGCCATTTAGGCCGATCATGAGTTTACGAGGCGAAGTAAAGCAGCGGCAGGGACACTGGCGAGGCGGGCTCGTTGGCGTTGACCGTACATGGTGGCCATGGTGGTTCTCTGCAGCTCAAAATCTCACAGGACTCGTTCTGCATGTCCCCGCGGCCTCGAGGCTGCATCGTGCACGGAGGGACCAGCACGGATCACTTCTCGTAACAATTGCCTAATACCTACTTACCCAATATGACCTACCGATTTCCTTTCTGAGCAGCCTTCGGCCAAATTCTCGTTTTCAATGACGCAGGGTGTTTCAGCGCCTGTAGGCACTGCGGGCGCGGTCCAGGCGCCACCGCCAAGTTCGCAGTGCGAGTACAGTGGCCGGCTGGTCAACGACTTGTCGCTTGTTCCCCCCGTCATCTGAATCCCTGGCGTCTGTGTTGTGCGGCATTCATCATGGGGAAGTCACAAAGTAAATTATCCCCCGAGCAGCTCGCGGATCTACAAAAGCACACGTATTGTAGGTCGCCTCCCGTTCGCTTGTGCACCGAGATTGACCCAGAGAACTAGTCGATAAGCGCGAGCTACAACAATGGTGAGCCAGATTGTGTCTCCGCGCGACATCGGACTCAGGTCAGCTTCCATACCCAGGTATAAAGGCTTCCTCAAGGACTGCCCGTCTGGCCAGCTGGACAAGTCCGAGTTCAGCCGGATATACAAACAATTCTTCCCCTTCGGCGACCCTGGCGAGTTCGCGGACTATGTGTTCAATGTCTTTGACGAGAACAAGAACGGGACAATCGACTTCAAGGAATTCATTTGCGCCCTAAGCGTCACGAGTAGAGGGAGACTGGACGAGAAGCTGAAATGTGAGTCCATGATCGGAGGAGCGTTGATGTGCGTGTTGATCGCCGCGTACGTGCTTGCTCTTGCGCGACCTAGGGGCGTTCCAGCTCTATGACATAGACGGAGATGGATTCATCACCTACGACGAGATGCTCAAGATCGTTCAGTCGATCTACAAGATGACGGGGCAAATGGTGAAGCTACCTGCAGACGAGGACACGCCGGAAAAGGTGAGCAGAGTCGTTGCGCAACATACCGGACATTCCCAACCACGTACGCCTTGTCCTAGCGAGTAGACAAGATCTTCAGAAACATGGATCGCGACAAAGACGCCAAACTGACCTACGACGAGTTCGTTGAGGGCAGTAAGCAAGACCCGACAATTGTGCAGGTATGCTCTTCGTCCGCGTGCGATGCGCGTATTTTGACATGCTTCTAGGCGTTATCATTATATGACGGCCTCGTATGAAACATGGTTAGTGCACGCCGCAGCACGTATGTCTGCATGTCTCCGCATTGTACCCGGCACATGTACTCATGTACGTACGGCTTATTCGCCTCCACGACGCGTCACGGACCCTTGCTCTCAGGATGCACGATGTTGTAGGAACAAGTTGTATTTGCTTGCACATAGACGATAGTGTATACTTAATATCTCACACTCAGCTTGGAGGGGCAGAAGAGAATACATTAAAGCAACCACACTGCTGTGCTCAAAGCCTACTGGCCATCAGGCAGTCTACCGTACTTCTTCAGTACCGCAGTTTCTATGTCTTTTCCAACCCATGAGTATAGGCCCTCCGCAAACTCAAGGTTGTCGCGCTCCGCCTTGAATAACTTGTTGAAATCTTGTGCTTGTGGCCCTTGTGGAGCTGCAGCGGCCGCAGCGAAGGGTGTGGTCATGTCTCTTGACGAGTCCGCAGCTGGTACCATTCGGTTCAGAAACGTATACACCGCGAAAGAGTGGGGGAGGGACGACTTACAGTTGTCATTACCAAGGATCAGGCGGTACAGACCGTTCAGCCCAAAGAAGTTCAAGAAGTACCAGGATAGTGAGGAGACCCATCGCACGTCCATGTCCGGTGTCTCTACTCCACGTTGTAACATGGACTTGAAGCCCAGGGTTAGGGGGAACGGCAGCTTGACTGCGAAGCCTTAGGTGAGTGTTCGCTGAATCGACGGACATCACTCACTCAAGACGAAGCCTTGGAAGAAGAAGTTGATCCACCCCATTATCACCATCTGTGGAACCATCATAACCATCTGGGTCTTCATTCCTGCCATCATTCCGTCCATTTGCGAAGGGTCAGCTAACGGGTTCTGAGGCGCGGACGGTGTATCGCCTTTCGGCGGTCCGTCCTTCAGGAATGTACCCTCAGCGAAGGCTTGAGAGAGATTTTGTGATATTGACTGGTAGAATGTCGGAGGGAGTGGAGAGTTGGCAGATGAGGCACGGAGTATGTTTGAGCGCATGAGAGCACGCCTGCGTCGACGTGGTCAATACGAAGACGGAGTGCGTACGAGCAATGGCAACTCACTGTTCTCGGATAGCTGCTCGCGGGAGCTTCTTTGGTGGGGACTGAAGAAGCAGAACGATATAGTGTCTAAGAATACCCACGAGAATCTAGTGGCAGTGGTCAGTAGGGTTGGCGTCGGGGCTCGTGGTGCAAGGCTACGCGACTCACCATGACCACCGTGATTGGGAAGAGGACCCAGTCGCGTATCTGTGGGTCGAGATACAGAGATGCCCTGAAGTCGCTCGATGAGTCTCTGCATTGTCCGCTGTCGAGTAGAGGAGAGTACGTACGCATTGCTGAACATGGTGGACGCGCTGTAACCTCTCTGGATCGGGCGGTGCCGATCTCGTCTTGCATACGCACTGAGCGTCTCGGCGTGATCAAGATCCTGAGTCTGATCTCCCCCGACCTCGTTTCCGAAAGAGTCACTCCTTGAGCCGGGCCTCAGCGTACACGCTGCCCGGCCTGCCACAGTACCAATCGAGCATCTTATCACCTCACTTGCGAAATTAGCTCTTTGGGCGATGTCTGAATTCTTGACGCATATTCAACAACTTACAGGTTCGGCAGTCGAGTCGTCCGAGGGACGTGTTGCAGAGGAATGGACTAGGTTGGTACACGCAAAGAAATTTTATTACCTCTCGCTAAATTCGTCTTAGAGGCTGGGGAGTAGACAAAGGTATGGTATGCATACCGCACATACATCAGGTACACTCAATCAGTGTGTAGGGGATGCGCAAGACGCAGCGAGCCTGCCCGAGGACATTCCCGAGGCCCAGCCCATCTGGGATTCGGTGTTAAGCCTGTATTCGACCCCAGATATTCATGATAAAGAAGCATATCCTCCTGTTTTGTCAAAAATACTGTCGTGCGTATGTCCCGGGAGCTTGCTGTATTTCGTCTCATCAACGGCCGGGGGTCAACTCAGGAAGGCAACCTTACGAGACGTCTTGCCAACGTTGTCAACAATTCTCAGCTCCAAGGACTCGGATGAGTCGATTTCAGAACAGGTCTTAGAAATCATTGGCTTTGATGACATCGAGCTAGTCCCAGAGATACTGGCCGATCGAGCCAATATGGCCCGAGCAGTGAGCACCCATGACTTCCTGGTACTTTAGTGTACTTATTGACAGACTGACACAGGTATCAAATTATATAGAAAAGGGGCAAGCCGGACAAGCATACCATGGCGACGGCGTTGACAGAAATTGTAAGTCACGAAACCATGTTTGCTGGCAGGGGCTCATCCATGTAGCCTATGACCCTGGCAGCCTTGATTCTGATGCAGCACGGAGGCGTATGGAAGAAGCTTTACGCGTCAATGCTGCGCGTCCATTATTCACCGGGACAGCGGTGGGTCATTTTGTACCAAAGTAAGGAATGCTGGCTTACACTTGCGCAGCATGATGCGCCAGAGGTTCTACCGCACGTATACACCTCTGCCTCCATGGCTCAGGGAAATGTATTATCAGACCTCGGGACACGATACCTGCTACCGCTTGGTACAACCAGGGAAATGAACGAGGTATTGTCTTCTCCCCACCATGCCAGCATGCGGAGCTCATGCCATGATAGGACTACGACGAAGTCACTGTTCCGCCCGCGAAAACAGTCCCTCCTCGTGTCAACGAACGCTCTATATCTGTAGCTGAACTGGAACCCCTCGCCAAAGGTTCATTCTCTGTCAGTCTCCCATTTGGCCAGCGGGATATCAACTGATGTATGTGACCGTAGGGCTACACGTCCCTGAACAGATTACAATCCATCGTGTATCACACTGCGTATCGGTCAAACGAGAACATGCTCGTGTGCGGTCTGTTGCATCCTTCGTTGCCAATGGACTTTGCTGACCAAATGCGCAGCTCCCACTGGTGCCGTGAGTATTTATCTAACACGCTCAACGTACATCCTTCATACACATAGGTGTAGGGTAAAACGGATGTTGCCATGTTGACGATCTTGCGAGTATTGGATCAACACAGGTCTGCGAACACGACCACGTCCATTGCTGCCTCCATTGAACGAGACAAGTTCAAGGTCATTTACGTGTGCGTTCAACGCCGTATCACTCGCTGCTCGAACTTACAACGTCATCAGTGCACCAATGAAAGCGCTGGCCGCTGAAATCGTCAGGAAATTTACAAAGCGGCTGAAGTGGCTGAATATCCTCGTGCGAGAGCTGACGGGTCAGTAAACGGCTTGCGCTGCAAGGTTCGAAGCTGACATGCAGATCAGGCGACATGCAACTGACCAAGGCCGAAATCGCGGAGACGCAGATTATTGTTACCACGCCAGAAAAGTGGGATGTCGTTACGCGCAAGCCTACCGGCGAGGGAGAACTCGCATCGGTTTGTTTACAATCGCTTCACAGCGGTGCCCTCAGCGTTGACGGTTCAGATCTGCCATAGCAAGTGAAGCTGCTCATCATCGACGAGGTCCACCTGCTCAACGACGATCGCGGCGCAGTCATTGAAACGATCGTAGCTCGTACACTGCGACAGGTGACCCGCTCCACGCATATGCACGCCCGCAAACTCATTCTCTGTCTAGGTCGAATCATCTCAGTCCGTCATTCGTATAGTTGGTCTCAGTGCGACTCTTCCGAATTACATAGATGTCGCAGATTTCCTCCGGTCCGTTGCTTCTGTACGATTACAGGCCTTGACTGACTGTGCCATTTGTAGAGTGAATCGTCACAGGGGTCTATTCTACTTCGACTCAGCCTTCAGACCTGTACCCCTTGAGCAGCACTTCATCGGCGTCAAGGGAAAGCCCTCTAGCCCGCAGTCTCGCAGGAACCTAGACCGAGTCACCTTTGAAAAGGTATCCGAGCTTGTACATGAAGGCCACCAGGTGATGGTGTTCGTGCATGCAAGGAAAGAAACCGTCAAGACGGCGCTCGCGCTCAAGGAAGCTGCCCAGACCGAGGGTTCACTGGATGAGTTCAGTTGCCAAGATCACCCTCAGTTTGAGTTCTTCCGGCGGGACATCGGTACATCGCGCAACAAAGAGATGAAGCAGCTCTTTGATTGCGGTTTCGGCATCCACAACGCTGGGATGTTACGAACGGATCGGAACATGATGGAGAGGATGTTCGAAGCTCGGGCGATCAAGGTAGCCGCCTTCATAACGGGACCCCATGGCTCGCTCATTGTGTTGGCAGGTCCTATGCTGCACAGCGACATTGGCGTGGGGTGTCAATCTTCCGGCTCACGCAGGTATGCACGCTTATTGATTTTTTTCTGGGCCGGGCTAACTCTATCTTTGCAGTTATCATCAAGGGCACGCAGGTTTACGACTCAGCGAAGGGTTCCTTCGTGGACTTGTCCGTACTGGACGTGTTACAAGTCTTTGGTCGCGCCGGTCGCCCGGGAATGGAAACCAGTGGTGTTGGATATATTTGTACGACAGAGGACAAGTTGCAGCACTACCTCGACGCGGTCATTTCTCAGGTTCGTGGCTATTGCATATATTCCTCGCGGTTACTTAGCAATCCGCGCAGACCCCGATTGAATCTAAGTAAGGGATACGACCACAAGTTCTGCACAATGCTCATTAGCTCTACAGGTTCCTGACGGGCATAATCGATGCTCTAAATGCCGAGATTGCATTGGGTACCGTGGCCAACGTCAATGATGCCGTGCAGTGGATGGGTTACACTTACCTCTTTGTTCGAATGCGCAAGAATCATTTCCAGTACGGTAAGTGCAATAGACGATGACACCGTTGTTTGGTGCTCATAGCCGTCCGGTACAGGGCTTACGCGCGACCAGGTGGCAGAGGATCCGTATCTTGGAGCTAAACGCAATCAACTCGTCGTGGAAGCCGCCACCACGTTAGCCAACGCCCGGATGATCACCTTCGATAGGATCAGTGGTACCTTTACGATCTTGGACCTTGGTCGAATCGCTGCGAAGTACTATATCAGGCATGCATCCATAGAGACTTTCAACGAGAAGTTCGAACCCAAGATGACAGAGGCCGATGTCCTGAAGATGCTGTGCATGAGTACAGAGGTGAGAGCGTTGCACTCACTGCCGGGAATGCGTTTGAGACATCCTGCAGTTCGATCAAATACAAGCCCGAGAGAATGAGATGAAGGAGCTCAAGGAGCTGCTTGATAACCACAACATTGTTCCCTGCGCCGTCGACGTCAAGAGTTCCCGCGACGCCAACGTCAAGGTTCCCCGCGGCGCCAACGTCAAGGCTTCCCGCGACGCCAACGTCAAGGTGAGTCTCATCTTCCTGAATTTGGACGCAACACATATGACACGGCCCCAGGATGTTATTACAAACCAAGCAAAGGTCAATATCCTGTTGCAGAGCTACATATCAGTCACACGTCCAGAAGACTTCGCGTTGGTGTCCGACCAGGTATATGCAGCACAAAACGGTGGTCGCATCGTCCGTGCCCTATTGGAGATTGCTATCAGCCGCAAATGGGCGTACGTCAGCACGGTGTTGATGGGCTTGAGCAAGGCCATCGAGAAACGCCTCTGGCCATTCGACCACCCTTTGAAGCAGTTCCAGCTCAAACGAGAAGTGCTTTATAACCTTGAGCGATGGGCCGACGAATACTCTGTGGCGGAGCTAGCTGCTTTGTCCGCCACGGAGTTGGGTCAACTCGTCAGGCTAAACGAGCATCATGGGGCGGCTATACGTGATGCAGCCAAGCAATTCCCCACAGTGAGGCTCACTTATAAACTACGCCCGCTCGGCTCGAATGTGCTCAAGATCTCCGTCCGGGTCGCGAAAGAGTTCAACTGGAGCTCAAGGGTCCATGGTGCTTCGGAACCGTTCTGGCTATGGATCGAAGACGACGAAGGGATCAATATCCTCCAGATGTCGCATCTTGCCTTCCGACAGTCAACGGACGCCCTCGACGTCGACTACGTCATCTCGATACCAGAAAGTCAGCGCCCTCCATTTGCTACTATACGCTTCGTATCAGATAAGTGGATGGGAGCCAAGGACGAGATTGAAATACCCCTCGATGACCTGGTTATGCCATCTGCATGCGGCTCTCATGCACCTCGCCTGGATATCCCATTCTTGCCCGTCTCTGCACTCCATAATCCTGCTGCCGAGAAACAGCTGTCTCGACGTATACACAGTTTCAACGCCTTGCAAAGCCATGCTTACTGGAGCCTTGTAAATACTCCCTTACACGCCCTGCTCTGTGCGCCTACGGGCTGCGGCAAGTCTACGCTGGGATATGCGACGTTATGGTGAGCTGAAGATCATTCTATCCGCCCTCAGTTATTCATGTATCTTCTCAGGAATACACTTCAGAGTGCTACGAACGATTCGTGGGCCTTGGTAGTGGCTCCGCGGCGCAGCGTAGCCATCGAAGCGGTCACAGAGTTGCGTCCGGTCTCGAACGCATTGAACGTGTCTGTGGACCTGAGCACTGCCGAGAATCTGTTCACGGCACCGAGAAGAAGATCCATCCGTGTCGTGACTGGCGCCGAACTTCTGCGATCAATGTCTCGCTCGGGACTCCCGCAAAATGCTCTGTCAACACTGAGGTTGGTCGTATGTGAGAATCTCGAGCTATTGGACGCCCCATACGAGCTCGGGATATCGCTCCTCATCCACGCAGCACAGACGTATCCCGTACGGTTCCTCGGCCTCTCGAATTCCCTGAACGACCCAGCAGACCTTGCCGCATGGCTTGACGTCGACCCACTCGCCTTGCACAGCTTCCGGCCAAGTGATCGCGACCAGTCATTGACCGTCCACACCCAAACCTTTACGATCCCGCAATCCGCGGCGCTATTCAAGGCCATGGCAAAGCCAGTACACATGGCCATCCAGAAGGTGCCTGACGGATCAGCTATCGTGTTCATTCCCTCCCGGAACCTTGGCCGAACCATCGCCCTCGACCTCATCACGCAATGCGCCCTGGAAACCGAATCCGACAGGGGATATCTCCCGGGCCACGTCAGCGTCGACGCCCTGGCGCACTACAGGCAGCGGCTGAAGGACGCCGAACTACTCGACTACATCGCGCGCGGCGTCGGGTTCTTCCACGAGGGCATCGCAGCAGAGGACCGCAAGCTGATGCTCGAGCTCTACGCAGAGGGTCTACTCCGCGTCCTCATCGTCCCGCGGGACGCGTGTTGGGCGCTCCCCGTGCGCGCTGCAACCGTCGTCGTCGTGGGTACGCAGTACCTGCACGTCACCGACGAGGAGCGCCAGATGCGCGACTACGCGCTGGAGGACCTCGTGCGCATGCAGGGGCGCGCGGTGCGCCATGACGGCGCAGGGCACTTCCACTTGTTCTGTCAGGTCGAGAGCAAGGACACGTTCCTGCGCTTCCTCAATGACGGCCTTCCTCTCGAGTCGAAGCTCCTCCAGACGGACGTGCTGCGGGCGTGGTACCGCGATAGACGAAAGGATGGAACGATTGCGGACAAACAACAGGCGGTCGAGGCGCTTTCCTTCACATTCCTCGCACGTAGGTTGACGAGCAACCCGATGTATTATGACTGCTCTTCCACGTCCGTCAACGAACTCCTCTCACGCGTTGTAGACAGCCTAGATGAGGAAGTAGCAGGGGGATAGTTTACGCACGGTCTACTATCGTAGCTCTCGAGAGACACCAAGAACACGCAGACAAAACAAGCAAACAAACACAACAGCTACAAGGTAAACGCGGTCTCACTTTTCTTTCTTCCTCTCTACACCGAGCCCTACCGCAGGTATTGCTGGAGATTCTGCAGCCGCTGAGCCGCCGCCTTCAACGTGTCAACGTCTTTGCAGAACGCGAAGCGCGCGTAGTTCTCGCCGATGGAGCAGTGCTGCTCACAGTAGAACTGACGTGCGATGATCAGATAGGGCGCGAGACACGGTCCAGGGAATGCTCTCACCTCGCTCACGGGTATCGAGGACACGCCCACTTCCATTGCGATGAACCAACATGCCCTGCAGACGATGGGTGAGAAACGGGGTATGCAACGAAAGACATGGAAATTCTGTACTTGAAGTCTCGTCCCCTCCCATGAAGGCTCTCTGGGAACGGATAGTTTTCGGGCCAATGCACGGTGGAGATGTCCTGCCATGCATGTGAGTGCCTCAACGAGAATCTGAATCACAGACAATACGCACAAGAAGCACGAAGTAGGTTCCATGCGGGCGCGAGTACTTCATCCCGAGCTTGTCGAAGGCATCCGTCAGCGTCAATCGTCGCTCGTCGTAGTCTTTCACAGTCTGCAGTAGGTAGCCGCGCTCCTCCATCTGCTCGAGCCCGGACGCCGCTGCCTCCTGCAGCGGGGAGTTGCTGCAGAACACGATGCGCGTGCATGCCGCGAGAGTCGGCTTGATGATGGACGGCGGCCCGATGAGCCAGCCCACCCGCCAACCTGTCGCGGAGAAGAGCTCTGGAACGCGTCAACGGGTGTGAGACACATTCTCAGAGCGCAGTGCGGAGTGGGAGGACACTCACTGCCCGCGGAGCCAACCGTGACGGTGCGGTCCCACATGCCGGGGAGGGTCGCAATCCGCACGTGTTCCTTGTTGTCGAACACCAGGAAGTCGTACTGGGCTTCATGTCAATTTTGTCTGATCGACAGCGCGGATGTAGAGGGTGTGTGGCTTACCACTTCGTCGGACATGACGAGCAGGTTGTGTTGTTCTGCGAGCGCGGCAATCTTCTCGAGCTCCTCGCGGGTGAAGACCTTGCCGACGGGGTTGTGTGGGGTGTTGATGATGATCATCTTGGTGCGTGATGTAATGGCGCGTCTGCCATACAAGTAAGTATGCTGAGGGGCAAGCTTGTCGGACGACTCACTCAAGTTCGGCAAAGTCGATCTTCCATTCGTCCGCGGTCGGCTTGTCTGCAGACAAGTCTGGATGTAGTGGCACGTAGACGGGTATGCCGCCGTTGAAGACGACAGATGGCAAGTACTGGTCGAAGAACGGTTCGAACATGATGACCTCATCGCCAGGCTCAAGGAATGCGGTAAACACGGAGTATTGACCTAGTATGTCGATGAATACGCGCATTTAGCCATACGATTATGCGGACGTGCCTTCGTTCGCGCCGCTAGTAACTTGAATTTCGTTCTCGACGTCAAGCTCCCTGTTGAGCAGGGGACTGTAGACCTTCTTGATGGCCTCACGAAGACGTATCCTGCCCTTTGGATGCGAGTAGTGATTGGCCTGGGTAGTGGCCAAGGCTTCTTCCGCAGCATCCCTGACCCATTGCGGGGGCGGGAAGTTCATGTAACCCTGACCGAGGTTGATGCAGTCTGCAGGTAGGTTGACGGCGCTGCAATATGACTCGTTGAAGAAACGCGTCACACAGGGCAGAAATTGAAAGCAATGACGTACTTGAAAATAGACCACACATCCTGCGCCAATGCTCGCCCATCTCTCAGTCGGGAGGAGAAGGGGATCAGGTTGGAGCGATCCTTCTGCTTCTGGACGTGACTCAGTCCATTGGTGCCGTTGATCCCGTTCACTGGGGTGGGCTGCAAGTCAGTCGCGGAGGGTGCCATCTGGGTTGCGGAGGTCGTTGTGAAGAGGTGAGGATGGGCGGGGTTAGAGTCAGTGGTCAGACGACGAGTGGGGCGGCGCAGGCGGGTCAGCCAGGAGCCTCGGGAGAGCATCTGAAGGTGCCATGAGTTTTATGGGGGGACGAGCGCCTTACGGGAGATTGGGTCATATCGGCGACAGTGTGGCGGCGAGAGGTTCCGCGAAGACCAGAGTGAGCGATGCACTCAACCATCTGGGAATGAGCAGGTCGTCGAGGGGGCGCCAATCGAGTCCATGCTCGTGCGACCACCGTCCGTAGCCGTGAGCCAAACGACTACGATCCGTCCATCCCCCGCCGGACGGACCTTGCCCTCAGATCCACTCCCAGATCTCTCTCTATCACCTCCACAAACCACCTTTGCACCAGGGCCGCCTTCATCGCATACACAGAGCCTCCACCCAAATGCATCACGAAGCGTACTCACCTCACTTCTGCTCGGGTAGCAAGACACAGTTGGAAGGCAGGATACGAGATGTCGCGCCCGGGCAGTACTTGTCCCCAGTGGGAACTTAGCTCAGCCTCTCTCACACCGACGTAAATCCACGACACCGCCGCCGCCGCCGCTGTTACAGTAGTGACGCTGTGCCGAAGAGCGTACCATCGGCCCCCTCGAACCCCCAGAGTCGCAACGACGAGCTCGTCATCCCGCCCGATAGTGAGCAATCGTCGGACTCCGGCTCATCCGGCGATCGATCCGCCGCACGCTGCTTAACATGATCAGTACTTACTTGTTCCCGACGCAGGCGTTTGATCCTAGGTTCGACACAAACCCTCCATGTCCACGCTAACTCGACGTGGCTGGACTTGTATCGAGCCAGTCCGTGATCCTACATTGTGCTATCCCAAACTGTGCCTGGGACTTCAACACTTGAAGCAGCCGTGGATATCACCGGTAGCTTCATACTCTCATCAACGAATACGCGTCACATCTGAGCTGATTGCATAGGTGATCTTCTCCAAGCACCCGTAATGCCCTGATCTGATTGGTTATGCTTGATCTCTGTCTCTGCGAACCCAACATCGGATGCCCATGTAAGGGTTATGTCCGTTCACGTATGTGAGAAACATCGAGAATGCATCCCGTGTGTCCATTCTCTTCGAGACCTTGCGGCGTACCCCACCTCCTCACTGCTCGCGGCATCGCATGGAGTCCCCCTGAGCCCCCCTGCATGTCTCATCTTCCGTGTGAAGTCCTGTCATCTCCTTGCCTCTCGGACAACGAAGGTGTTCTCCGGAGACCTGTCCACAAGCAACCGGTTGTTGTCTGCCATCGCACGACCGCTGCGGCTGTAGCCTACGATAGCGATGGCCCCGCGCTTCACTTGATCACTTCGGGTGAACAGGCTCTGAGTTGTTCAATAATCATGGCCACGCATCTGCCATGCATTGATCGTTTGTCTGCTGCATTACTCACTGCCCCCACGCCTTGGGAGCGTTATGATTTGAGGTCGTCTGCCTTTCAGCTAGTAAATAAATATTGACTAACCCCGTTTGTCTCAGACCTGGAAGAGCGGTGTAATTACTGCAATGTTGTGGTCATTGATCGCACACAGTACCTTATTCAGAATTGTATGAATACCCAATGTATGTTCCCCCTATCCCTCGAGTCCTGGCGTCGTACGGGCCGCCTCAAGCTACTAGTAACGTTCAGCTGAGATTCTTTCACGAGTGGCAGACAGCATTGAGGGCGGCTGGCGAAAGATCACACAGATATTTGATGACTTACCACATGTATTGTTCGGAATAGAGACCCAATTGTTCTGCTTTCATTGAGAGAAGCATTCAATTGCGCCCAATACCGGGCCAGGCCGAATCATCAATACATACTACTACACCTTCTAATTGTGGCCACGATGCCGCTTGATGAGGTAAGCCAAAAAGTTCAGTGGCATGAGGCCGCTTCGCGCGAAGTGAGGCAGCCCTGTGGCTGAGTGCGTCCAGCAGACTATCTCTGCCTTCCCCCGCATCCGCATCCTCCAGCCATGAGTGACGACTCCGAGTTCTTTCTGGGCACCATACAAGAGTACGTGGCAGATATTAAAAGAGCGTGTAGCCCTCTCGTGTGCGCTTACACCTGTTTGTGCGTCATGACAGAAACGGGAGCGGCGCTGTATCGCCCGATCCCAGCGAGCCTGCCAGGGATGAGGACTCGGACGAGGAGGAGTTCGTGTACCCCGGCGTGGACCACCACACGGAACAACTTGAGGTTGAGGAGGAACCACCACAGCCCGACCCGAAGCCAGAGCCCCTGCCAGTGGCGGCTGCTCCGGTCCCTACCAAGAGTCCGCCGTCCCCTGCCCAGCTCGAGGCTCTGCACGCGGCCGCCACGTCTGGCGAGCTGACGCGCGTGCAGACCGTGTTCAGGTCTGCGCTCAAGTCGGGTGACGTGGAGTCGTTCGCGCTCGCCAATGACGCACCGTCGCGTATCGGACAGACCGCACTGCATGCTGCCTCGAGCAGGGGCTACCTCGACATTGTCAAGTGGCGTACGTGCTCAAACCATGTCATCTTAGGAGATTTAATTGACAGTGGCTGCAGTTGTGGAAGATTGTGGGGCCATACCTGACATCGAGGACAGGGAGGGCGAGGTGCGGGTGCTCGTTCTGGGTCGTCTGACGTGTACTCATATATTCCAGACTGCACTGCACAAAGCTGCACTTCATGGACACCTACATGTCGTCAAGTACCTCGTTCCGGACGAGGCGGATGTGCACTCCCAGGATGCAGATGGCTGGACCGCGCTGCACAACGCATGCTCGAAGGTGTGTATGTACTCATATGTCGCAGCGCATACATGCTGAATTGTGATAGGGATACCTTGATATTGTGAAATACCTGTGTGAAGAGGGGGGTGCCTCTGAGGCATTTGATGGCGTACGAGGTGTAGATATACGTAGCAAAGGCGGCTGGACCCCTCTCAGTGAGTCCTCTGGCCAGCATCATATCGTGCTGCAGTTGATGATAAGTTGCCCTACTCCAGTGAATGCAGCCTCGAAAGGTCATCTCCCGGTGGTGCTGTACTTATTAACGAAGCAGAACGCTGACCCATTCGTGCGGAATAAATGGGGCGAAACGGCATATGACGCTGCTGCCGCTGTCTTTGAGGTCTGGATCTGCGAAGTGAGTGGGACGCGTATACTACAGGGGCCAAGGTTGACAGATACTGCATGTAGGTCTTGCAGAAGGCCGAGATCGAGGATTGGCGCAACAGGCATGTACCCTACAATCCGCTGTCCGTCCATACTACAGTACCACTCGTGCTCTATGAGAACCAGCGCCTCGATATCCGGTTGAAGACTTTGGCCGTTTCGGGTGGTCGTCCGCGGTTCTCAGCTTCTGGTCTTGGCAGGCGGGGTCGACGCGCTCCATTTGACCTTCGGCTACCCATGCCCGAGCAGAGTACTGGAAAGAAGGAGGTTGCGGCATGGCGGAGTGACGTGCAATTGCCGCTCAGAGAGGATCCCTGGACATTGCCCAGACCAGGATCGTCAAGAGAGGGAACAGAGAGGAGCCACTTCTGGCTGTGCGTCTGCCTACATAATTGTTCTCACTGTTCTGAGATTGATTTCTGTATTTCAGGTCCGACTGGACGCTCGACGTCACGCATCCAGGTGTCGACGCAGAGGACGGATGGCAATATGCACACTCATTTGATGATCCTGAAGATGCGTGGACCGCCGAGCAGCCCCCTCAGCTCGAGCGCCTCCTAGACGGCGCCGGGGCTGTCAGCGCGGGTTTCGGTGGGAACAGGTCTCGCAGCGCAAGTGCTGGAAGTAGCAGCTCGAGGCCCAACGGCAACTCCGCAGGCTCGCAGACTTGGGTCCGCCGCCGGCGCTGGGTGCGGGTCATGCGACGGCGCCTGGACATCCCTCCCCTTCCATTTTTGCAACCCGACGGTCAGCTCTACCACTTGGCGGCCGACGGGACGCTGATACCTTATGTGGAGAATGACGACGACAACTTCAGTGACGCGGACGGCCAAGAGCTGACGTCTATGCCTAGTAGCGGCCTTGCTGGCCAGGACTACGTTGCGCGCGCGAGGTATCTCGCTGGTACTCAGTATGGCGACTCGGAGAGCATCAGTGGGGATCGGTCGCCTCTGGACGCTCGTAGGGCGATTGCCAAGCTGGAACGCGCCACGAGTGAACTGAGACAGGGTATTTTGGGTCCATGGTCCTTATGTCTTCGTGTTGCATTGTCGCTGATGAGATGCTAGGCGATTTGGATGTTGAGCGGAAGACGCAAGCAGAGGTCCTGTTGAACGCTTACAGCCGCGAATTGGATAGACGGAGGCTTTCAGCTGGTGCTCAGGGCCTGTTCTCCTCAGGCAATGGTTGGCTAAAGCCCTTTGTTATGTATGTCGGCTTACTTACGACTGTTTCAGACGATGACGAATATGAGGATGACGATTCCGACGAAGAATTTGTCTATCCGGGTTCAGAAGTCGCGGATACGCCCCGGGCGCCGTCGCTACGTTCTGCCGCCACCTCCTACTTCGGTCGCGGAGGGTCTCGGGGGCCCACAGATCTCACGCCCCATCTGGCACAAGCTCCCGACTTCCGTGTGCCTACGCATGAGGCTCCCCGAAAGGTCCTGACCCCCGGATGGACACAGCCTACTCCTCATCAGGTCCATGCCCAGTGGGAAAGAGATGACGCTGCTGCCGAGTGTCGGGAGTGCCGGCGGAGATTTACCTTCCTGGTGCGAAGAGTGAGTGCAAGTTCTACGACATGTTGAGTTGTCACTGACATACCTCCTACGCAGCATGTGAGTACTGATTATCATCTGCATGCATGTGTGTAGGGCTCACTTCCCGCAGCACTGTCGACGGTGCGGTCGAATCTTCTGTGATCGGTGTTCTGCTTGGAGAGCGCTCCTCGATCCATCGGATGTCGTACGTGACCCAGCAGACGCAGACGTCGTGCATGTACACGCTCTCCAAAGGGTATGTCAGGCGTGTTATGAGCAAACGACCGTAGTCGTACCAACTGGTCTGCATCCCGCCCGTACAACCTCCATGGAGCGCATCGTGATTGACCAAGCGAGATTGTCGACACCGAGCCCGTCTCGACAACAATCAAGTTCTCAGCTGAGTGACCTCGCCGAGTAAGTGCAGAATTCCCCGACGGCGCCGTATCGGTGGCTTAACGCGCTCTTCGCATCAGATGCCCTGTTTGCAACACAAATTTGGCGGACCTTGGGGCCCCCTTCCAGCAAGAAGCCCACGTCAAATCATGTTTGGAAGGTGGAAATGGCACGGTGCCTCAAACGGCCAAGTACCTTGTTTACAAACTGCCCGCGGAGAGCGCCCTCATCGGCGTGGAATGTGGGTACAGCTTCTCCGCCATCGCCGAGGCTCGCTCATGATGTACTGCTAGGTGCGATCTGTTTGGAGGAATTTGTCAAAGGTACGTGGACAAATGACTTAACCTTCGTTCTTGTGCTGACATTCGACCAGGATCTACTATTGCTCGGCTAAGCTGCCTATGCAGCTTCCACAATGGTGTGTGAGCTTACCTAGTCGTATTGTTTGCAAGTCTGACGGAAGACATAGCCTGTCTATCATCTTGGTTGCAACGGGGCCGCAGTTGTCCAATTCATGCCCGCTGAGCATACCCGAAACTCACATCACTAGTTCCTGCCACGAAGAGTTGTAGATCCATGCGACACGAATTCTGTCATCCACCGCGATCTCCTCCTCGATCTGTTACGTTCTCTTATGCTACTGATACGATTATGGCTAGATTCCGTATTGTTACACCATTGCTACACTGCTGCTCTGCGGAATCACGACTGGATAATGATCATTCTATTCTTCACGTGGTATCGACCAAGGGATTCGACTGTCATCAATGCGGATTATACTTGAGTAGTCATCAAGGTCGGGCTCGATAATGTCTTGACCTTTGCGACCGTCGTCTTGGTCGTCATCGAACCATGTGGCTGGATCGTCGTCGTCGTCGTCGTCACCAACGTCATCTTCCATATCTGAGTCCGTGGGCTTGTAGTTCCTGTGGCGCAGTCAGTACGTATTTTCAGCAAACAATGCGGGATTACATACATGAACGCCCACATTCGGGCTTCCCTTTCGGCTCTTGTCAACTGCTCACCAGCAGCAATATGGCCTTGCCGTCGTCTCTTCTCAGCGAGTTCCTCTTGTCTCTTGCGATCCGCAGCATGCGCCTCTTGCTCAATTTGAATGGCCTCTTGCAATGACAGACCACTGGTTGGACCCTGTTGACGGGCCGCATGGGATGCCTGCAAAGCTTGATGTTCAGACGAAATCTCTCACACTTCGACCGGGGTTCAAACTACTCACGAACTTGGCCAACGCCCGCTGCTTCGCAGAGATGGCTTTGTACTGTGGGAGGGGCGGAGACTCGACTTCTACATTCATCTTGACATCGGGGTCGCTCAATTGCGTACCCTCCAGCCGGCTCTGTATCTCCTCGATGCCGACAAGTTCAATAAGGCGGAATTCGATTCGCGCCTGCTCCTCGGCTACCCGCTGGGCATACGTAGAGGTAGACGCTGTCCTGCAGGGCTCGATATCAGACGGACAGGAGAGAATATAAAGTGTGGGACGTACGGCTCGGTGAGTACGCGCGCATTGCGCGCCCGGGCGTCACGTAGCTCGCGGACCGTCATTCGTTCGATCGGGGTGTTACGCGGCTTGGGTGGCACGAGGAAACCGGGCGGTGCCGTACGACGGGTAGGCGACGGGTGGAAGGTGTGATACTGCGGTAGTGTAGACATATCTCAAACAGGTCTGGGGCTATAGGGAGAAACAGGGGGATGCTGAGGAGACTCAGGAGCCTGAGGGCGCCGCTTTTATAGGTCTTCTGCCGCGTCTAACCTCGCGTGTCTACAAGGTGTGATCTGACCGGGCTGCTTCCGAGAAGCTATCCAATTATGGAAGGTGTTGTGGAAGGCGATCAACTTTGGCCTTTGTTTGGCCCGCTCGACTATTGTTCTTTTATCACGCAAAATTCCGTGAACAGTGGACAATACGCGGAACCGATGTTAATTGATGCGGTCATTGCGCAGCAGCAGTGGTGAGCCACACATTGCAGAGCTAACTCGTATTCGTACATGTACATGGTAGCAGTCCCATCCACAACCCTTCCTATCATATCGTACAGTCGCCTACCCAAGCGCATGACTACATAAACATATCTCCCTACCAAACAGGTTGTCAGATTTCACCACGTATCCATGGGCTGAGGAGGACTTACTGCGCCAGGAGGCATAAACTCATCATTGTCAGGGTCATGCGTGTTTCCGGAACCTGGCATACCCCGGAAGGGGCCCCTGCCAGGCATAGGGAGGGGGCCAGGACCGATGGGGTCGAATCGTGCGCCCGGAGGAGCTCCCATGGGTGGTAGAAATCCGTCACCACCCCACTGTCCTCGTCCTCTCATGCCCTGCCCGAAGATAGGGTGATTCAGCCCAACAAACATCCCATCGCCTCCATTGTCTGGGAACAGCGACGGAGGCTGGAAGGGGTTGCGAGGCAACGGGTCGAGGTCCCGTCTGCCGATCTCAAGAGGATTCCTGGGAGGAACCGCGAGCGGCGAGCGCTCCGGAGCGTACGGCGGTGCGTACGGTTGAGGACGAGCAGGCGGTGGAGCGTCAGGCCTCGGCCTACTACCACTTGCGCTCGGCGCGACATCCTCCGACTCAGTATAACCTTCCTTGCGAAGCCCAGGTACCAACTTCTGTACTGTGGTAAGCTGGAACCGAGATATGAGGTCCGCTACGCGGTTGGACGAGATGAATCCATGGATGAGAGGCGGTGCTCCCTCAGCAGCCAAATCGCAAGGGAAGAATGACGGTGAAACGAAGTCATTGGTAGAGATGTCAAGTGTAGCAGCCTTGTCGCTCTGCAAACTTGTCAGTTACAGTCATATTGAGGCTGCCAATATACACACCTCTAGTGCAATGGAATTGATCATCGTACGTGATCCTAGCTTCACAACCTTGACAATAAACTCCAGACTACTTTGTTCGTGCTTGTATCTGAATGTATAATGACTTGGACCATGTTGGTTCCACTCGTCGGGAAGCACGTTACTGTCGAAGGTGCGACCAGGGGCGGTCTCATCGACTGCGATTAGACGAAAGCCGAGCGCAGCGAGAGCGGTGTGGGTGAGTACTGCGATGCCATCCTGGGGTGATTCGAGACGCTTCTTGGTAAGTGGAAGCCTTGTTGGAATGGCTTGGATCAAGGCAGAAGGATCAAGGATGTTTGCAGACATGGTGAGCTAGTCGTGGTCGTAGTTTACGACGAAGGGCACGCTGAAGCGCGTCAGTCAGTGAACGCCACGATCGAGGAGCTCGCTTACGCGTGGCCTTCCAAACACGGCATCTCATAACCAAGCACAAACAACGCTTTCCTCGGTCCAGGCGCACAACAGGCCTGACCTCTACTTCCTTCGTCTTCGACTCCCATACCCCCAATGGCGCGACGAGACAGATCGCACTCACCGGACAGTCCGAATAAGAGGGTAAGACCTTCCCACCGCTCTTCACCGCGGTCTCCGTCGCCAACGAGGCGTCGGCCCCCCAGGTCGAGGTTCGACGACGAGAGGGACAGAGACAGGGATAGGGACCACAGGGACCGCGACCGCGACCGCGACCGCCACCGGGATGACCGGTATCGCGATGACCGCGACCGTGACCGCCGGAGGGATTACCGGGACGACCGCAGAGATGACCGCGACCGCGACCGACGCCGTTCACGCTCTCGGGACCGCAAACCACGCGAACGCTCACCCCCAAAGGCCCCTCTTCCAGAGCAGAAGACCGCGACCCCTCCCGTCGAGGACGAGAAGCTCAAGTCGAAACGCGCCAAGCTTGAGGCTTGGAAGAAAGAGCGGGAGGCTAAGAAAGCCCTCGATGAAGCGAAGGCGAAGGCTATGGCACTGGCTGGAAAGTCGGCGCCAGGTGCGTCTCTTCGTCATGCCTAACATACTTTCGTGATTTCACATCACTTGATCGTATGTCTAGTGCCGGCTGCAACACCCGCGAAAACCACCGTCCAACTGAACCGGTCTGCGCTCAGTGGTCTTGGGTTGAAGGGTTTGCCGGTCAAGACAGACGTCTTAAAGGCATCGAAGCTGTCTGTCCCCGTCCTGGATGACTCGGTGGAGACTAAGCGTAAGCTGGAGACGCTTGACCTCCCGGACGTCGACATGTCCATGACTGATGGTCAGGAGAACGTCGGGAACCTTGAGGGTGACGATGACGAGGACGAAACCAACGCCAAAGAGAAAACCGAGCCCGCAGACGCCATGGACGAAGATGAGGATGAGGTTGACCCACTCGACGCCTTCATGAGCGGCGTCAAAGAGGAGGTCAAGAAGGTCAACTTGGAGGACTTGAAGAAGATGAAGGCAAATGGTAGTGGTCGCATGCGCCTAGATAGCAGCGCGTTGGACGATGGCGTCGACGATGTTGATGGCCCCGAGGTTGACGAACTTGATGCCACGGACCTCAACCCTGAGGATATCCTTGCCCTTGCCGCGAAGAAGGCGAAGAAGAAGGAACTCGCCGCCGTAGATCATTCGCGCATTGCCTACGAGCCTTTCCGAAAAGAGTTCTATATCGCCCCACCAGATGTCGCAGCGATGACCGACGAAGACGCCGACTTGTTGCGCCTCGAATTAGACGGCATAAAGATTCGGGGTGTGGACTGCCCAAGGCCCGTGACAAAGTGGAGTCACTTTGGCCTTCCCGCTAGCTGGTGCGTGTTCGTTTTGTCCCCTCAGTTGCAATGGCATTCCGACTCTCGTTTCAGCTTGGACGTCATCAAGAGATTGAATTACACAGCTCCTACCCCCATCCAAGCCCAAGCCATCCCCGCGATCATGTCTGGTCGCGACGTCATCGGCGTCGCAAAGACAGGGTCCGGCAAAACGATTGCCTTCCTCTTACCGCTCTTCCGACACATCAAGGATCAGCGTCCGCTCGAGCAGATGGAGGGACCAATGGCTGTCGTTATGACCCCAACGCGAGAACTCGCCGTTCAAATCCATAGGGAGTGTAAGCCGTTCCTTCGTGTCCTGAATCTTCGTGTGAGTGCTGTCTATACGTACGTGCTCCAGGCAGAACGCTGACCATGTACTCGCAGGCCGTATGCGCTTATGGTGGCTCCCCGATCAAAGACCAGATTGCAGAGATGAAGAAGGGTGCGGAAATCATTGTCTGTACTCCTGGCCGCATGATCGACTTGTTGACTGCCAACTCCGGTCGCGTTACCAATCTCAAGCGCGTAACGTACCTCGTCCTCGACGAAGCCGACCGCATGTTCGATATGGGCTTCGAGCCTCAGGTCATGAAGATCGTCAATAACATTCGGCCTGACCGGCAGACGGTCCTCTTCTCCGCTACCTTCCCGAGGCAGATGGACTCGTTGGCACGCAAGATCTTGCGGAAGCCTCTCGAGATAACCGTTGGCGGTCGGTCTGTCGTTGCGCCCGAGATCGATCAGATCGTCGAAGTGCGCGATGAAGACTCGAAGTTCAACCGGCTGCTAGAGATTCTCGGACAGACGTACAACGAGGATCCCGAGTCACGGACACTCATCTTCGTCGACCGACAAGAAGGCGCCGACAATCTGCTTCGCGAACTCATGCGCAAGGGCTATCTGTGCATGTCGCTGCATGGTGGCAAGGATCAGGTCGATCGTGACTCCACCATCGCTGACTTCAAATCCGGCGTCGTTCCCATCGTCATCGCGACCTCCGTCGCCGCTCGTGGCTTGGACGTCAAGCAGCTCAAGTTAGTCATCAACTACGACGCACCGAATCACATGGAGGACTATGTCCATCGCGCGGGCCGTACTGGTCGTGCGGGCAACAAGGGTACATGCGTCACGTTCATCACGCCTGAACAAGATAGGTACTCCGTTGACATCTACCGCGCGTTGAAGGCTAGTAATGCAAATATGCCTAAGGAGCTCGAGGATCTGGCCAATGGTGAGTCCACTTTCCGGCCTACGTTTATCTCTCGCTCAGCATTCGTGATACAGGCTTCTTGGAAAAGGTCAAGTCTGGAAAGGCCAAGGTGGCAGGCTCTGGTTTCGGTGGGAAGGGTCTTGATCGACTCGACCAGGAACGCGATGCGAAGGAGAAGGCAGAACGCAAGGCCTATGGTGAACCCGAGGAAGAGAAGGCCGCCGCCACCGAGGAGACCACCACCAAGGTGGCTGATAAGGATGATATGACCTTCGGCAGCTTCAAGGTGGAGGTAAAACGTGGTCCCGCGCCGGACTCGTCGAAGGGCCAGCTTGGTGTTGCAGGCGCCGCGGCCGCTGCTCGCCGTCTCGCACAAGCCAAGGAGGAGGAGAAACTGCAGAACTCCCTGCGTGCCGCAGAAGAGGCTGCCGCGCGTGCTGGCAAGGACACCGCGGTGCATAAGCAGGCGCTCAGTGTGGTCGCGAAACTCAACGCGCAACTCAGAGCGCACAAGCTTGTTGCACAGTCGCAGCTTGCGCACGAAGGGGATCCGGGGAAGAAGTCGAACATCGACGCGACGGAGTTCCACGCGATCATCCCTATCAACGACTACCCACAGAAGGCAAGGTGGCGCGTCACGAACAAGGAGACCATGGTGCAGGTGCGTCGCACGGGTGATGTGGCATCTAAAACACTGTCTAACTCGACCGTAGCTCATCGATATGACCGGTGCCTCAGTAACCAACAAAGGTAAGCCGGGGACTCTGAATAACCTATCGTCCGGGATGCTCAATGATCTGCGACAGGTATCTATTACGAGCAAGGTAAAGAACCTCCTCCGGAAGGGCCGCCCAAACTGCACCTTCTCATCGAATCAAATGAGGAATGGAGAGTACGTTCGCCACATCCACAAATCCTTGCCTCTCACTAACACACTGGCGTAGGTTGAGCAAGCTGTACGCGAAATCAAGCGCCTGCTTGTCGAGGCTTCTGCCGCTGCCTTACAAGCGGAGATGCGCAACCCGACCGCCACTTCTGGTCGTTATAGCGTCGTCTAAGTTCGTTGTATCACTCTGCTCGCTTACTCTGCTATACATCTTTTCTTCTCCACAGCAAGTACCCATCCACCTACCGAGGAATATCCGATAAACCGATTGTGCTCACAGTCAGCCCATGATACTTAATGGTTCACCTGTCCTCTATCGGTCGATACTTCCGGAACAAGCCAGAGCTTAGTGGTTAGCCCTCATCGACTGATTGCACTGAACATCCAACAGCACTCAGCTGTTCATGTCGGTCTTACGGCCGTTCGCAGAATGATGCGGAATCGCGCGCAAAAAGAAATCACGCTGCGGGCATGAGTCGGGCTTGCAGTAGATCATGCCAATGACCGCATCAAACGTACTTTGAGGTACATGCCAACCCTATCGTGGATACTAAGTACCTCTAAGTACAGTATACAAAAGCAGGGGAACCGCCTTTTCACCAAGTATCGCGTTTAGCTCGTATTATGTAATCCGGCTCGGGCGCTCACTCGATGACTGAGGACATCCGTGTTATGGAAAGTACGTCCCTACGGCGACGCGTACCGTACGGGCCGTACGTCCGGATCCATCCGGTGCGTGACATTGGGTCACGCGTATTTCGCAGGGGGTACGGGTAATATGATACAGTGAAGAGGTTTATTTGAGTTTCTATGCTTAATGTCTGTTATTGTCGAGTGGTGGTGCCAGAGCGCTGCGTGTCCGACAACTGGCGCAGCTCAGCGTACCCAGTGTCGGCTACTTATGATATCAGCACATGCTCTTCCTCCTTTATCACGCTCTGGAACGTCTACTCAAGAATCATTGGGAGTACGTGACATCACGTGACACAGCCCACCTCCGGGGCGGACTCCGGTCCGGACCCGTGGGGGCGGAAATCCCAATAACGGCATGTCCTCGAGGCGAGCCGAGGCGCGTTTTCATTGTGCGCGCGATTCCGCATCGTTCTGCGAAGACCCATCCACTTATGCACGTGCCTGAAATTGCCTATTCAGAACTGTTGAGTATCGGCTCGATTGACAAATCCTGTCGACGTAGTGTCGACGAAATGTACCGTGTCCGTCGGATGGCGGTGCTCACTGACTCAGCTGTTCGCACACACTGGCAGTACGGCCCCACCTGCGCCGGTTTCCGCTAACGACCCCCTGACGTTTCATATTTTGTTCAGAACGGCCGATTATTTAACACTTAAGCCTAGCCTGATCTCGCGAAGGACGGATATCCATTCGTGTCTGGCTGAGTGTGCGCGGAGGAACTCCTGGCTACGGTTTCTATGCCACTACGTGTGTGTGTGTGGTGAACAAGTCGTCCGACTGACTGTGCATACCTCCACAGCTTTCCTATTTGAGGTACAGTAGAACATATGCAGCATTAATATTTTACAGACCGAATGAATCGGGTACGCTCGCGACAAGTACTGGAATTGGAGTGATGGGATGCGGTATGTAGATCTGGGAGATCTGGAGCATAGATGGGCCTTGTGCTGCAGTCGGAGCGCTCGTCCGGTGACTTTGCCCGCGACAGTCATCGCGACAGTCCTATATATTTCATGCGATGTTCTCGGCCATGTCGCCCTCCAGGCTCCCGCTACGTCCTTGATCCTCCCTCCTCGTTACGATGTCTGACAGCCAAGTTCCAGCATCTCGGGCGAGCAGGGCGTCCAGCACCAAGACGGTTGCCGACGCCGACGCCGATGGACGCATAAAGGATACACCCATACCCATACCTAGCTACTCTCAGGACCTCAAGGGTGGTGAAGGGCAGTCTGCAATCCCCGAGGACAAAAAGGTCCGTCAGCGGCGGTAGAGCACGTTCGAAGAGCTCACGACCGTGTCGCACCATAGGAAGAGATACTAGAGAACGAGGAAGATGACTGGGCGCACGACCCCGCGAATCCTCGCAACTGGAAGACCAGCAGGAAATGGGCGATGACCGCTATCGTATGATTTCCGACTTAGCAGTACGTTCAGTTCGTTGACGTGTTGACTATTTGACGGCAGGTCTCGTTGTACACTTTCATCACGCCTCTCGCCAGTTCCATGATGGCTCCAGGTCTCCCGCAGATAGCTGAGCACTATGGCATTACAAGCGAAACGATCACGGCCTTGACCCTCAGTATATTCTTGTTGACTTTCGCCATCGGCCCGCTGTTTTGTGCACCGCTCTCCGAGATGTACGGTCGTACGTGGGTGTACCATATCGCGAACTTGCTTTTCTTGGCATTCAACCTGGGGTGTGCGTTCTCCAAAACGGTGGGCATCCTCCTAGGCTTCCGTCTACTTGGTAAGCATGGCTAGCTAAACCGCCAAGTTCAACGTTGCTGACATACCGACCTAGCTGGCTTCGTAGGTAGTGCACCTATCGCTTGTGGCGGTGGCACTATCAGCGACCTGTTCTCCGAGAAGGACCGTGCCTCTGCCATGGCAGTTTTCTCTTTGGGCCCTCTCATCGGACCTGTTGTGGGTCCCATCGCGGGCGGCTTCATCGCGCAGACCATAGGCTTCAAGTACGTGTTCGTCGTGATCGCAGCGCTCTGTGGTGTGGGCGCTGTAGCCGGTATCCCATTCCTCCGAGAGACGTACCATCCTATAATCCGACTGCGCCGCGCCAAGCGTACGGGGGATGCGGAAGAAGCAGCAAAGGCACACCCGCACCTCGTTGAGGAACATGGCTCAAAGCTGCACAGACTCTATGTCGACCTGAGCCGTCCGTTCATCCTTCTGACGAGGAGTTATGTGTGCTTCTTGCTGAGCTTGTACATGGCTCTGTGAGCGTCTCCACTCCACTCAGCTACGCAGCATACTGACCGATGTTTTGCAGGATTTATGGTCAGTTCATTGTTCTGTGGTACGACCTGCATACACTGACAGACAGACAGGCATATACTACCTGATGTTCACGACCTTCCCCGGTAGGCCTTCCGGACATGCCTCCGCGCTTTGTCATTGATATTCCCCTCAGACCTATTCACGGGGATCTACCACTTCAGCATTGGGGTCAGCGGCCTAGCATACATTGGCTTGGGTTTTGGCTTCGTGCTGGCCACCGTAGTTGGTGCGAGTGTTGCTGACGGCATTTACCAAAAGGTGCGCATTTCGTACACTCCTCTCACGAACAGAGCATACTCATAAATGCCCTCGCCGGACTTAGCTTTCCAAACGCAATGGCGGGAAGGGTACACCCGAAATGCGCTTACCTGCTCTGGTCTTTGGATCCTTGTTTGTACCAATTGGTCTCTTGTGAGTGGGACACTCTTCGCATGCGGTGTGTATCTGACATCCCACGTGTAGTTGGTATGGCTGGTCGGCGCAGGCGAAGACTCATTGGATCATGCCCATAATCGGGTCTGGTATCTTCGGTTTTGGCATGATGACAGTATTGTAAGCCGCATATTGCCCACACAGATAAATTGCTGACCATCCTTTGAAGCCTGCCTATACAGCTTTACCTCGTAGACTCATTCACCTACGCTGCTAGCGCGCTAGCGGCTGCCTCGGTTCGTGCTTTGACTTGCAGATTTGATGGTTCAATACTCACCTTTAGACTTGTTCTATAGGTCTTCCGGTCCATGCTGGGCTTCGCGTTCCCCCTGTTTGGCGAACAGATGTTCGATGCACTGGGCTACGGTGGCGGTAACTCACTGCTTGCTGGCCTGGGCATCGTCATCGGCATACCTTTTCCTATTTGGTTGTACTTTGCGGGCGAGCGGATACGTGCCAGAAGCTCGCTTTCGCGGTAATGTGTGGTTCGCTGTGATCTACTTGGAGGAAGGACTTTGATGATAGACTTCGCGTGCATAATATACGTTTGCGTTGTAGTATGGCCAAATTAATTGGTTGATAATGGAAACGTTCGTTACCCATCAGCCGTGTGTATCAGGTAACACTCGTCGGCCGTCACACGTCTTTACATGTCATGATGCAACTGCATGACTAGGACTTTTTTTTTTTGGTGGAGCGTTACACCTCTTCCGAAGAGACGTTGGTTCTGGCAGCCGGCAAAGCCGTCTCCAGGTGACCCGCTGACGGCTTGGGGGGTTCAAACCCCATGAGTAGTTCGAGTACTACCGTTGTCAAATTATTACCGCTGAGGAAATGCCGTTACGCACGCTGTGTGGGACTCAGTACTGCGCCGTGCATGTCAGTTTGCCCACCATCATCGCTTCAACCTTCTCCGGTGCGCCTTCGTCCCCTAACTGACTGCACGTCTATACCCACTAAAACCTCAGTTTTACCTCTCGTCCAATTCGGAGGTAGTCCACTCTCATCCTTTAGAGTGTTCATCCAGGTCCGCGCCACTAGCGCGTCCCGTACGGCTTTCTTGCCATACTTAGCAGAAGAGAAGGATGCAAGGAGGGTACGAACCTGCGCTCTTTCGATTTGACTGACCAGCTAAGTCACTCCAGTTCAATTCCCATCTGAACGCTAGAGCATCTTGACGCTTGAGCGCTTGAGCTTGGGGCTTGAGTACTACTAGTAGCTTGAGTACTTGAGTGGGTTCCTTCCCTACGCCTCTAGATACTTGGATCCCATCATGATCAGCCGGCCGAGCACCGAGTCGGAAAACGAGTCCGTTATTCGTTAAGTACTAAGGTATCCGAGAAACGCTGACACCAATACCGTCTTCTTTTGTGGAGCTTTGCGCCTGTTGGCGCTGGGTCTGGCAGTCGACTGGTCGCCTCCAGATTACCCGCTGTGGGTCGGAGGGGTTTAAACCTCCTAGTTTTACGGCACGTTGAGTTTTGTTGTTGTGTTAGACATACATCATTGCATATGCATGTTATACCACCACTGAGGAAATGCCTTTACGCACATAGTGTGGGACTCGTTACTGTCTTGCTCACAACATATCTGTCAGATTCAATAGCCTCCATGACAAGCGGTTCGTAGATTATATGCTCACCTGGATCCAACGAGATACCACGGTACTGGATACTGACAGATCCCAGTACGCAAACCTTCGCGATACAACGTGTAGACTCAATGAAGCGTGTCCAACAGTGACATATCGGCATCTATCAACTTACACCACTTGTGTGTTCGGGCAATCCCATAGTTTCACTTTGACGCTGTACGAGAAGATGATCTAGTGCATGTTTGCCCTTGCCTCCGGTCTATAAGTAGTGGGGGGTGCTCATGACTTTCATCCGCATTAACGCAGGAGCTCATAGCACCTCCGGCCACTATGCAAGCCAAGGTTCCAGAGACCGTGAAGGCCGAGGACCTTGTCCACAAAAGACACAGTAGATTCTACTTCGCCGACGGCAACACCATTTTCTTAGTACGTGACACCACCCATTCACACTGACTCGCACCCACCAGTGTCTTGCACTAGGTCGACGGCGTGCTGTACAACATTCACAGATACTTCCTGCAGCGAGACTCCCCTGTCTTCCGGGACCTGTTCTCGTTGCCGGAGAGAGGCTGTGGCGAAGGATCAACCGACCAAAGCCCCGTCTGCCTCGAGGGAACGCGAAGCATCGACATGGAGCGCTTCCTCTCGATTCTGTACCCACCGTGAGCGCCCTTGTCCAAAGAGTGCACGACACGCGCCGCTGACGCCGACCCCAGACGCATCGGCCACTATGACCTGCAGACGACAGAGGAGTGGACCTCTGTCCTTGAACTAGCCTACAAATGGCAGTTCGATTCGGTCTGCGAGCTTGCGGCAGACAAGCTCTCGCACGTAGCGTCGCTCGTGGACCAGGTCATTTTGGGCCGCCGATACGGGCTCGAGAAGATGCTCCTCGATGCACGCGTGCGCCTATGCGAGCGCGAGGCTCCTATATCTTTGGACGAAGGGCGCAGGCTAGGCTTGGACGAGTGCATTGTGATCGGCGAAGTCCGCCAAAAGGCACGAGCCAACCTGTTCGCCACGGCTGCTATGAAGTTCGACGAATGGGATATCCGGATGCTACAGAAGGCGTTCCAAGCCTTAGACTCATGACAGACTCAATGCCAAACTGTACTCACCTCTACTGACTTGGTAGTCCACCCATTGTTATTACCAACTGTGTATGATATTGGTGCATGAAAACGCATAAAGTAGACACAAGGCTGAACTCCAAAGCATCTGAGCACGAGAAAGAGGAAATCATTTGCAGCCTTCTTCGACAAACAAGGAAACATGTTACGTGGCGTCATGTAGAATACAATGTCGTGAGTCTTGTCATAGATCGTTGGATGCGCTCTACAAACGCATATCAGCCAGCCAACGCACTGGAATCCAACACACCACCGTACCTACCAATACTCCCCGACGAAGCCTCACCGGCCGCCGCTCAGCCCCCTCCCCTTGAACCCCGGCCCTGCGCCGCTCTCCTCCGCAAGCCGCACGCGCTTCTCCACCTCGTTGATCCTGCCCTCGACCTCCTTCACCGAGCCGTCAATCCACAGCAGGCTCATCAGGTGGCTGCTCAGGATCTCGCCGATCTGGCTCAGCGCGTCCCCGCCGCCCGGCGCCGCGCCGTCCGCGGGGAGCGCGAGCGCGTTCACCGCGTCGATCATCTGCGTCAGCGAGCCGGACAGGTCGTCTAGGTGCCCGTGCAGCTCGGTCGCGAGGGTGAAGCTACGGGGACGAGCCAGTCAGTGGGGTTGGGTGAGACTCGAGGGGGTGGTACTGACTTCTTGTCGCGCTCGGTGTCCGCTGGTCCCGAGTCGAGTGCGCGCATGTTGCTACCCTGGCCCCCGCCAAGGATATCTTCTGTTGTCCTCTCGTACGCGTCAAGCGTCGCGACGAGCTCCTTCTGTTGCTGCTCAATATGGTCAAGCGACTGGTCGATGTCGTTTTGCTCTTGCTCAGCCGCAACGACAAGGTTGTACAGTGCAGCGAGCTTACAGCGCACAGGCACATTTCAGTCCACTCAATGCTATGTGGACCCGATGGACGTACATTGTTGCCGTTCTCGATGAGAGAACGATCCCACACGGCTACCTCGCTCGCAAACTTGCTGAACTCGCGGACGTGGCTGTCAAGCTCGGCCGACCACTTGTTCACGATCTCCTCGATCGTCTTTCCCCGCAACATGGACGGAGGCGGCACTGCTATGGCGGTCGATGTCGCCGCGGGTGCAGCTGCAACGGGTGTGAGTAGGAAGAAAATATTGGAGGGGATGGCATGCCTGATGATGTTGCATCCTTCGGTTTGTCGCCCTCCTTTGGTACAAGGGAGAATGCGGAAGGGGCAGCTATCGCCAATTAAGCCCCGTAGAGGACAATATGTCTGTGAGTGAGCCTACCTGGTGCCGCGTCTTTCTTCTCCGCGCCGGCCGCATTTGACCCCGCGTCCTTAGGGGCGCTACCGAAAAGGCTGGACGCAGGGAGAGTCGTTGTCGTTGCTAGACAAAGGCCAGTCAGAATACGTGGATATATGCGCAATATGAAGAGCGTCACAAGCGGCAGGAGCATCCTTTTTGTCGTCGGGCTTCGCGAAGAAGTTGGGTATCGCTACAGACACTGTCAGGGGCGCTCTCGCCTACGCAGTCTCTGACGCGAACGTACATGACGTGGTAGTGGTCTTCGACGCATCCTTGTCTTTCTCGCCCTCTTTGTTCGCTGCCGCGTCCTTCGATGCTGTGCCGCCCAAAGAGAAGAGTGATGGGGCTGTTGTGGTTGATGCGGGCGCAGGCGTGCTGGGCTTCGCCCCGAACAGTCCTCCACCGAGGAGACCACCACTAGAAGGGGCTGCCGTAGTCGTCGTCGCTGACGCAGCCGGTGTTGGCGCGGAGCCAAACAAGCCCCCTGATGGCGCTGTGCAAAGCAATGGGAGTGAGCGACAGGCAGATCCTGAACAAGCATGGACGCACTGGTTGAAGATGCTGTCGCCCCAGTTGTGGCAGGCTGTGCAAAAACTAGCAGATCGTGGACTATCGGTATCACGAGCAATCGCTGACAATCCACGACTTACAGTTGTTGGTGGCGGGCTTGGGCGCAGAGGCGGCTGTCTGGTCAGCGGGCTTCGCACCAAACAAGTTGGGTGCAGCACTAGCAGCGGCACCTTGTGCAGTGGTAGCGGCCGGAGTAGAAGCTCCTTGGCCAGCCGGTTTCGTGCCAAAAAGGCCGCCCCCGAAGAGATTGTTTCCCGACGCCCCACCGGCAGCGTTACCTCCTGCTGAGGGTGCAGCGCCAAGAAAACCTCCACCACCCAATGTATTCGGGGCAGCATTGCCAAACAATCCGCCCGACGGAGCAGAGGTAGTAGTGCCACCTGCCGCGGACGTGCTGGTGGTATTCCCAAAAAGACCGCCCCCAGCTGCTGGAGTTGTCGATGCACCAGTCGCCGCTCCTTGACCAGTTGTGTTGCTGCCTAGGGTCCCGAACAAGCCACTACCTGCAGCAGGAGTGGTTGTCTTGTTGGCAGTGTTCCCAAAAAGGCCCGCACCTGGCGTTGTAGTCGTCGTGCTGCTTCCCATATTTCCAAACAGCCCACCCCCACTTCCGGCAGCTGGGGTCGCAGCATTTCCGCCTGTGTTGCCAAATAGGCCACCTCCGGAAGGCTGCCCTGCTGTATTGGTGGTACCAAACAATCCACCGCCGGTCGCGGGCTTAGCGGTGTTGTTTCCAAAGAGACCGCCTCCAGAACCTGTTAACAGAGTGTGAGCCTACTCGGATGAAGAAACAAACAGGACTCGCACCGCCCCCGAGCAAGTTCCCGCTACCTGTGTTCGTTGTATTGGAAGCGCCGCCAAACAGATTCCCACCACCGGCATTGCCTGCTGAGCAGATTCTGAGGGTTTCATTCCAGTTGAGACACCGACAGGGACGCACCTCCGAAAGCTGAGCCTCCGAACAGACCGCCTGAAGCGCCACTTGCGGGTGTCGCCGCACCCGTCGTGTTCTGGTTGGGATTGCTGCCGAAGGCACTCATCGCGGCCTTGCCTGTCGTATTTCAGCCTCGTGAGGGACACGGAAATGCGGTGTGCGGTGAGGGGCTCACGGGCAGTGTATGGAGGGAGTGAACGTTGAACGCGAAGGGCCGGCGCGACGCGAGTCGAAACAAGAGACGCGGTGGCACGTGTGGAGTTCAAGCGGCATGCATTGTTCGCGTCGCGCGCTTCGCGGATGATGGTGAAGATGGCCGCTCGACTGCGATGTCCCAGTGCTGCTTCCGAATCCCGCTGCATCGAACAACTGTCACCCAAGGGATCTGGATCTTTATATATATATTCCACTCCGTCTGGTGCCCACGACTTCATACCCCACTTCCCACCACCTCAGTTCCTCACGCTTATTCGAGTTGTACTTACGCTTAATCGCCCGGGCTCGGAACGCCATGACCACGGAGGACGTCGACGACTACAAGACTGGGGCCTCGACTGCCGTGAACTCTACGGACGACGCGTACATGTCCCTTACTCACACACGTATCCGCACGCCCTCAGGATGGACCAAGTACATCCACCCCCAGAGCTGGGCATACTTCCGCAACGACGAATACAAGCTAGTTGTCGACGAGGATATTCGCAAGCCAGAAATCATCGTACATATAAACGATTACTACCTCGCGAACCCATCGTCTACGCTGCCGGACGGCATAGAAGCATGCTTACTGGGCTCCGCGGGAGCCTACTTCTACCTCATCGTCGACCATATCCAGTGTGTCGCAGAGCATGCGAATGACAAGCGCCTTCGGGATTGGGCGGACTTGGGCGAGCGCAGCCTCGACAACCGTACGTTCATGTGCAGCTATTGGGTATGCTATTCGGCTCATGCACAACAGTACTCCGTCGGCGCAGGCTGTATTGGAACTTTATTCAAGGGCATCCCTCACACACCGTTATGCCACGCAGAGCATTGACAGAAGCCATCGACTCCATTCGAGCGTACTACTTTGGTAACTCTCAGTCTCATCTTACGTGGTGACAGAGACTTATCGCGGTGTAGACAACCTGACGAATGGCCAACGCAGCACCGTGCCATTCTCGAAAGTTGAGTGCGATGACCTCCTTCGGCATCTCGAGGCACATCAAGGTTAATTTTCGTGAACTGCGCTTGAAAGTTCTGGGCTCATTGATATCTAGGAGCCACCATCCGCGAGACGTCGATGGTGATCCTCATTGCATGGATTCTTCGTGAAGTCTGTAAGTCAATCCCTTTCACCTTCACCGTCGCGCGTACTAAGGCGTCACTTGTCTGCCCGCAGACAGCTACCGTCATGCGGAGGGCTACGGCAAGCATACATTCAATCAGTTCCGGACGCACCAAAGTGCACTCAACCCGCCAGTCTATGTGCCGAGGCGCCCCTCCGCGGTCGCACGCAAGTTTCTCAGCTTCCTCATCAACGTACCATTCTTTGGCATTCCCCAAACGTATCTCGAGCATATTCAGCACGCGAGTGAATTCCGGGGTCGTCTGTCAAGCCTCCAGAGTAGCTGGAGAGAGTACACTGAACAACTGATCCGAGAGTACTCAGACTTCATTCTGATCGTGAGTGATGCTGCGGGTTCTTGATTGCCTCGAACTCAGAGGCGTATACAATATACTCCAGGCTACCGTGCTACTCTCGTAAGCTAGCTCATCATCGTCTTCGTGAGATCCTTGCGCTGACCCCGAGGAAGGGCTACTATTGGCATGCTGTCTGTGGGCGATATCGCTCAGGTGTCGCGCGCATGTTCCATCATGGCCGCCTTTGCTGCCCTGGGTAGTATCGCCACCGGTGTCTTCTTCGTTTGGCGGCACCAACGAGATACACGAGTCTCGACTACACGCACTGTGGGTCGCTTTGTTCCTCGGTGCAGTTGTTCGGGCTGACCTCGCATTGGTAGTTTGCGTACATGAACAACGCCCACCGCAACTTCTTTGGATTGCCCGGGCACGCGCTCTTCTTGAGCTTACCGCCTGTACTGCTGGCGTGGTCCATCATCGGCTTCACTGTGGCGATTGTCGCATACACCCTACAATCCGTCACAGCTAGCCCGACGTCCGACGTCGCGTCAACATCGATTGCTCTCGCTATATTCCTGCTCGTACTGCTCGGCACAACAATAGCGATATACATCTTCATCAGGATGTGGAGATGGGAGTCGCGCACCTGGACAACACAAATAGTAACGTGATATGTAGTACCTCTATCAGCAAATCCAATAACACAATCATCAGCAGGGCTCCGTAGGCAAGGTCTTGACCGCCTGCTTATCGCGGCGGCCCAAGGCGGATGATGAAAAGTACTGAAAGCCTCCCGTAAGTCGCCCGGCCGCACTACAACACGATGCCCTCGTTCATCCTGCTGAACAGCTGCTCCTTCCACGGCTCGCCTGGCCGGACGTCCTCCAGAGACTCGCGCGAGAAGCCGACGGGGATGACATTCATGATGAGCGGGTCCACGCAGCAGATCATCACGAACGCGGCGCCGAGGCCGCCCTCGCGCCGGCACAGGTCCGCCGCGTACTTGTGCTGCGCCTGCATCTCGTCCGTCTGCCCGGGCTCGAAGTCGTCCAGCGGCGCGACCTCCGCCGCGGTCGCGTAGAAGTCCGTCTCCGGCCGCGTCGACCCCGGCCGCGGGCACACGACGATCGTGAGCATGTCCGTCTCCGCGCGCGACGCGTCCACGACGAGGTCGAGCGCGCGGATCACCGCGTCGGAGAGCGCGGGGCGGTGCTTCTGGCAGAAGTTGCGCAGTTTCCGGTACTCCTGCTCGAGGCCGGAGCCCGCGATGCTGTTCGACCGCTGGTTGAACTTGCAGCGCGCTTTGTGCACGGGCCAGGCTGCCTTCTGGCACTCTTTACTCTAGAGGATCGTGCCATCAAGTCGTGTACATGTGTTTCTGGGATACGCGTCGATGAAGTTAGAGGCTTACACAGTACATATCGACCCTGCATGCACCACATCTCGACATCTTCACCCCGTCCAACTTGGACTTGAAACAGTGCTGACATTGCGTGTTCCCTTTTCGCAATGTCTCTTCTGGGTCGGAGGCTTCATGAGGAGCCTGGGGTGCAGGAGGCGGCACACCGCCCGACTCTGCGAGAAACCTGGAGAATTCCTCGATGATAGGCATATTGGTTGTGGGCTTGGACTCGGGTATGAGGCGGTATGGCAATCGAAGGAGAAGACTCGGATGTGGTCGATCGCAGAGGTGCAGACGATCGAGTGCCAAGACAACAGAAAACGATGAGCCCCAGACGCGATCAGGTGATTTCATCTCATCCTAGCGCGTATGGTGAGGACGCGACGCGTGTTGATTCGTAGTCAATATGAAGGCCACGGTCAAACAACGGTAATGCGACTGCTAAGTATACAACACGTGGATTATGTACAGTATTTCAACGGAAAAAGTCCGCCCACAAGGGAGAGCTACAGGCATCATGCATTTGTGGGCTCCTTGAGAGCGGGAGGTGGTTCCAGTGTCATGTCCAGTTTCGAGGCAAGTTGTGTCAATTCCTTCCTCAGCTTTTCGATCCTGCGGCGCCTATGACAGAACGTCAGCAAGTACCTCGACTTGAAAGACAATGACTTACTCCTCGTTGGATCGCTGGCGGAGCTCCGCCGCCTGGGTAGCTCCTAGCGAGTCTGCAGGTAGTATTTGTTGCCGTCTCTGCTCAACCTCTTTCATCTCCCTCAGTCGCGGCAGAAGCCGGTCCACCTCTTTCGATAGCTGCATAGAACAATGAAGGCCGTGTTCACAGAGCAGACAGATGCAACTCACCAGCTTCAGCCGGGCGGCCAGCGACCGGTCATCGTACTTGCCCACACCCACCACCTCCGCCTTCATTCGCCTCAGCTCCCCAAACCACTTCGACTCGTTCTCGCTCAGCTCGGGCGACGCCTTCTGCACCATGCTTTGCAGAACCGCGTCCGCCCGCGCCATGATCGCCTTCTGGCCCGTCCGGAGCGCCTCGATCTTCTTCTTCGTCCGCTCGTGCTTCTCCCCGCGCAGCTTCGCGACCCGCTCAACGATGATGCTCATCCGCTGCCGCTGCCGCGTCATCTCGTGCAGCTGCAGCTGCGCGCGCGTCTCCGCCACGCGGTGCCCCCGGACGACGTCGCGGATCAGGGACGTCACCTGCTCGACCGCCTTGCCCAGGTAGCGCAGCGTCTCGGGCGTAACCACGAGGGCCGCGGAGGCGTTCGGGGGCAGAGACACTCGCGCATAGGTCGGGAGACCGGTCGGGTTGGAGAAGATCTCCGGTATTGTGTACTGCTCGCTGTACAGAAGGTTGTCCGGCTCTGCCCATGGCCCCGAGGTCGGCGGCGGCGGCAGCTTCGGTGACGGTGAAGGCGTCTTGGCAGTTATGGCCAGGGCCGCGAAGTCCGACGGCGGGATATACGGTGTTTCTGAGCGTAGGCTGAGGGGAAACACTGTAAGACGCCTAGCGGCAGTCAAAGTGAAGATGCTGTATGTCAGGTAGACGTCGTTCGGCACCGACACGCCTATGATCGGGCTTGAAGACCTGTCTCATTGATGAGAAGAGATACAAGTGGATTCGATGCGTCGACTTACCTTGACTGGATATCGAGTGTTGATAGCAAGGGCTGAACATCAGTGCCCTTGGTTTTCTGCAGCGACTCGTCTAAGGGGGTGCCACCCTTGTCAGACGAGTCATCGCGCAATGCGATAGCCAAGCTCCGAAGTAGCGATTCGAACTGGAGAGCATGGATCCCGAATGCGTGATGGACATACACGGTATCTTGGTTGATGGGATCTGCGTATAGCACCGGGTGGTTGCCCTCAATCAAGTTGAGGAGTCCCTCGGACCCTGGTGTGGATCCCTTCTGGAGCATGGAGACGATCCCCAGGTCGATGGTTTCGTACACGGCGAGCATGGGCAGACCGCTATCAGGGCGCTAGGAGAGGTGGCGTTACACAGTGTTCGCCCTAACAAGAGGAACATCACCAACCTCCTTGTGCGCCCACCGCGCTTCGACCTTCTCCACATCGAGGTACACGTCGACTCTCCCATCCTGGAACACGGCAAGAACCAGGCCCAATCGCTCTGTTTCCCCTTCGACGCCCTCCTCAACATCACTTCCGAACGCCACGTACGCAATGTCTGTGGCATCGCCTCCCTCACTACCGTCGATTGTTCTCGGTGAAGGCTGAAGTAGAAATGGGCCCTGGCGTACTGGGGGTGACTTGGTGCTCCTCGGAGGGTGCATTGGGACAGGGCGTGATATTGCGGGGTAAACAGTACCCGGGGGCAGCTGCTTCAGTAATGCTGTCACGTATCGATGCTGGAAGTCGTAGAGATGTGCCATATTCCGTGACGAAGAGCCTTCACTCTGAGACTGAGACAGGAATTCCTGCTTGGCTGCGACGAAGCATTCCAGCGCGTGCACATATGCGGAGGGAATGGACCTGCAGGGTTTCAGAGAATGCGATCCATCAAGGCATGCGACACTCACGCATTCTGCGGCATGTAGGGGCATATTGCGTAGATGTCTCCACTTCTCATGATGGCATAAACTGTGAGAGGGCCCCAGTCTGCTTTCCCCTTGCCGAAGGTGAATGATGCGACTTCCCGCTCCGACCCTTCTTCAGCAAGGTAGCTATTCTTCTTCTTGTCGGGAACAAAGGATAGGACTTGCTGGGGCTCTTCAGGATCTACGGAGATGTCGTATTCCCTAATTATGTTGCGTCAGACTGCAGCAACGCGTTGGTATAGTGAACATACCTGAGTTTCCCATCAACGGTCATCACCATAAGCGTAGTGCCACCATCACCCCATGGGTGCCATTCAATCTTCGATATGGGCGCGGAGGAATCGGCTGCATGGTGGACCTGGCCAACCTGCAAGGACCTTGTCAACATTATATTGTTAGTACCAGGCCAGTTTGATGAAATAGAGGAGAGACAACTTACTTGCAGTCGACCGTGGTTGGGACCGACTTTGTGAAGCCGGCACGGGGAAGGACTACTACCGCTACCTGGAACGCTCCTGCCACCGCAAGGAGTTTCCCATGCGGGCTGAGCGCCATCTGATGTATGTCGAACTTTACATTTGGAGTATTCAATATCTACATGTGAATGTCTTTGTGAGCCCAGCGGTGAGCGGCATGAGAGGGTACCGCGCGCACCTTGTAGGACTTAGGAGTAGCCCGACCGAACTTCGTGTCAGCCAGAGTTGTCATCCTCAGCTCACTTCCAGCAGCAACAACGAGCTCAGAGTCCTTGATGACCATGACCTGACGCCTGCCAGAGGGAGCTGGGCCATCGTCCAGACTATCGGTATCTGCATCCTTGAGCTTCGAGAGTGAGGAGAGCGAGAGATGCAAGGACGATTCGTCCCTCAGGCCTGAGGTGCTGGGGAGGCTCTTCGGAAGGGAAAAGATGGGATGGTCTTTGAGCAGCGCATTCCAGTCAGGTTCCTTGTCCTTGTCCATGGCTGCCTGACTAAGAGTCGGTGTGTTCGCGGTGGAGAGGCGTGGTCGCGTCGAGTTGGATCTCGATCGCGGTCATTCCTCGACGCGTCGCCTATTGCGGGCAATGTTCGCACGCCTACGCGTTGCATGCACGTCCTCCGCTTGCGCGTCCTGGACACACCGCTCGTCCATATCATCTCCCCGGACCCGCCAACTTCCTGCTAACCTTCCAACACCGGCATGACTTCTATTGGAACGGGATATGACCTTTCCGCAAGTACATACTCGCCTGATGGCCGTATCTTCCAGGTATGGCTAGCCCCAGACGCGTCATGGCGCACGCTTATGCCCACATCCCCTTGTACAGGTAGAATACGCCAACAAGGCAGTCGAAAACTCTGGGTACGCGCTCATCACCTGTTTATTTGTATTCCGTGCTCTGAGCTTGCTGCTACAGAACTGCTATTGGGCTTAGAGTGAAAGACGGTGTAGTCCTGGCCGTTGAGAAGATCATTCACTCGAAGCTGCTCGTTCCGGAGGCAAACCGACGGATACAGACGATCGACAAGCATATTGGACTGGTGCGTCAACGCGCATCTTGTGTCACGTACAGATAACTGAACGCTATGTGAAGGCCTCTTCAGGACTGCTCGCAGATGGCCGACACCTAGCCAACCGTGCAAGAGATGAGGTTGCAAGTCTCTTCTCGATGTGGCGTTCAGCGCCGACAGTCCAGGTGTGTTCCGTGCATGTTCTCGTACCATGCCCCGCTGACGTTCGACTCATACAAGTCGCTGGTCGATCGCGTGGGCCTCTATGTGCAAGCGTACACATTGTACTCGTCTGTCCGTCCATTTGGATGTAGCACCATCATCGGCGGAGTCGACAAGACGGGTCCGGCGTTGTTTGTTATTGAACCCAGCGGTGTCTTCTACGTGCGATATACAATCATCTATGGAGAAACAACAATTGATCTATGCCATGCGCAGGGCTTCCACGGCGCAGCAGTAGGGAAGGGCCGGCAGTTGGCGAAGACAGAGTTAGAGAAGCTCAAGCTCGCCGAGCTGTCAACACGGGAAGCAGTCTTGGAGGCCGCGAGAATGTACGTGCACGGTTGCTTCGGAGGTCGAACGCGCAGCTCATTCGCCCTAGTATATACCTCGTGCACGACGACGCGAAGGAAAAGGACTTCGAACTCGAGCTGTCCTGGATTGGTGATGAGACGAACGGCCTGCACCTACCCGTACCGAAGGATCTGTACGATGAGGCGTCGCGGAAAGCGAAGGAGAGCCTGGAGAACTTCGACTAGCAGCTGTGCTAATCGTGTATTGTATATTTGGACTTGCTGTCGATTCAAATCAGAACTCAGTTGCAGCACACAGAAAAAGCACTCCATGAGTCAGGAGAAGAGGAAAACAACAAAGCGTAGGGTCCGTTGTGCACACTCATACAATCTGCTCTAGTTCGCGCGCAAGTGCTAGATTCGCTGCGATCAGCTTTTCCTTCGGTATCTCGATCTTCTCCTCGCCCTTCTTTGCGAAGGTGGTGGTCCCCGCTGTCAAGTTCACTTGCCACCCGCGCTGCATAACAAGACATGAGAGAGGAACGAGACACCGCATTGTCAACCTACCTGTTTCGCGAATGCGAGCAACTCATTCTGGTTGGTGAAGAACAGTAGCGTACCCGCGTCCTTGAGTGGCAGGCTCTCGTATGCCGCTTCCTCGCAGCTCGCGATCTCGTTCCTGAACCATACTGTTAGTACTTTATGCCCCTGCGCTGTATGCGAAACACGCACCTGATGGTGTTCATGAGGCTATCCACGAAGAACTTGTACTCCTCTGCGGGTGCTTCCTCGCGCGCCTTCCACACCTTGCTGTAGCTGCCCTCCATGAGCCAGCGCTCGAGGTTCACAGGGTGCTGGATGTACGGGTTCGAGGTGAGCGAGTCCGCGGCGAGCGGGAGCGACTCGAGGGTGGTGTGGAAGTCGGCTATGCGGTTCTGCGTGAGGAGGCGGATGAGGTAGAGCCCGCGGATGGGGTATTCGCGCGGTGAGGGCGGGAGGACAGAACTAAGGTTGTTAAGTCAGTGGTGTGTATGGGCGAGCAGAGATGGTAGGTGTGGCACCTGTAGTCATTGTAGAATGTCTGGAGTTGCGAGTAGTAGCGGTCGAACGAGGGGATGTCTCTTGACCGAATGCTCCAGAACGCGCCAATCTCCAGCACATCACCTGTAGAATGTGGATGCGATGGTGAAGTGGGTTGACGGGTAGAAGTGGGTAGATAGACGTACGAGCCAGAACCAAGTCTTCGAGGCTAGCATCGCCCATTGGTACCAAGAGGCCCAACTCGCTCAAGGCTATCTATACCGCCAGGAGTGTCGGTCAGTAGTGTCAGATACTTCGTGAGCGTGATATGCGCTCACCTTGAGGCCTGCGAGCAGGGATGCGCATTTCTTCGGGTCAGAGGGCCGCGCGCTGAAGGCATGCTGCAATTGCTTGTACGCGGTTACGACTTGCGGTGGGGCCATGGCTCGTCGGTACTCGTAGACTGGCAATATACGCTGTATGCAAACACGTCGCCGGATGGGTCGGGGAAGATACGAGCGAGAGTGAGCAGGAGGTGCTGGAGAGAGGTGTGGAGGTGCGTGCAGGCTTGCAGGCTGCTGGCTCTCGACGCGCGTCGCGCGAGACGCGTCACCTCTTCAGCCACAACCACCCTTCCACAGCGCGTCAATCGTCCCTCCCTCTCTCACCTCACCGACCGCAACTACCACCATGGAGACAATTGATATCAACCGTTTGAAGTCCGGGGAGGTCAACCTTGGTGTACGTCGTCTATTATCTGTCTTAAGGATCGATCTGACGGGGAGTATGTACAGACCTCGATCATGGCAGTCCAATTCAAGGACGGTGTGGTAGTGGGTGCAGACAGTCGAACAACGACTGGCAGCTACATCGTGCGTTCCTGAATTGCGACTGCCTCGCTCTCACTAACACCCATTCAGGCAAACCGTGTAACGGACAAGCTCACGCACGTCCACGACCGCATCTACTGCTGTCGATCCGGCTCCGCGGCCGACACACAAGCCATCGCGGACTACGTCCACTACTACCTCCAGCTCTACACGTACGCTCCTCCTCCCTTGTCCATCACGCATCCGCTGACCAGAGGCACAGACAGATGCATGGCGAGCGGCCGCCCGTCCACACTGCCGCGAGCGTCTTCGACAAGTTCTGCTACGAAAACAAGGACGCGCTGTCTGCCGGTATTATTGTAGCGGGCTGGGACAAGGAGGTCGGCCCGAGTGTGTACAACATCCCCCTGGGTGGCGGTCTCTTCCGGCAGCCATGGGCCATCGGAGGTACGTTGTTGGACATCCGCTCTCTCATACCGTGTGCTCAACGCGATGATGCAAAGGCTCTGGCTCTACTTACGTGTACGGATACTGCGATGCAACATACCAGGAAGGCTGGGGCCGAGACGAGACGGTTGAGTTCGTCAAGCACAGTCAGTCTTCCTCCGATCTCACTTCCACTCGAACGCTTATTGATACGTCGCGCGTCAGCTCTTGCTCTGGCCATGTCAAGAGATGGCTCCTCGGGTGGTGTGATCCGCATGTGCGTGATCACCGAGGACGGTGTCGAACGGCTTTTCGTGCCCGGGAACGAGTTGCCCAAGTTCTGGGAGGGCAAGGAGGTCCTCGGCTTACCGCTGTCCACCAAGAAGGCCGGCGACGAACCTGTACCCATGGCTATCGAGGCATGATACAATCGCAATTCCCCTGCTGTACTGTAGTCTGTGTTTCAACTATCCAGATGAAACCAATCTGTTGTGTGTGGAATAGAACGGGTAGCACTGTTAACGATCTGCCCATGGCCCGACATACTCTGTAGACCCTCCGAGATCCCATCCCTGCCCCTCCCATAGCCGAAGCCTCCACAATGCGATAGCAAGAGGAACCGTGTCTGCCCGTAGAAGTGTCGCCGCATTCGACCTCAAAAGGAACGCGTGGCTTCCCTTCTGAATCTCCTTCCCGCGGCCACGGGCTGGCTGTTTGGTGATCAGGCGAGACCGAGACTCGTCGTCAGGGTCTTCCCGGTCCTTCGCCTTGGCATGTTGGCGGGCCCGACGCTCGGTGTCAAGGATTGCCGTCAGTAGTTTGTAACAGGAAGCTCGTTGCTCTGGTCTTGGGAACAGAGCTAGACCGTTGTAAAGGGGAACTTTGGCCTGAGGTAGGATCGTGGATAGCTGGCCATCGAACCAGTCCGAAGTAGTCGGCATCAAGGTCGAGATGGGAGGTAACGGTCGTGTCTGTGTAGGCGCCGGTGTAGTCGGAGGTAGTGACGACATGGACGGCTCCGGCCTCTCTCTTGTAACATGGTCCCGATTCAATGGGGGTACGACGATGACTGCTATCGCATCCTCTTGCGGAATAGTGCCCGACTCCCTCAGCGCCCCCCACTCAGCGCGAGTAAGCCTTCGGAGGAGAGGTGTGTCCGCGTCTCCGTCTCCGCATGGCTTGCGTCTGAGGGTCTGCAAAAGGAGGTGCAGCTCTTGGAGAATACGCACACGCAGCAAGTGGCCAATCTGCTCCTCCAATTTGGGATGGGGTTGTGCGGTTGGATATACTCGCCTCCAGGTGTCTGTGAGTAGGCAGTGAGCACTTGCAAGGTGGTTATAGGTGCGTTTGACTTACGTCTGTCTCGCATGACCGCTATTGCATCTTTCCGACAGATGACGTAGTGTCCCGTACCGGGTCGCTGTGCTTGTCTGAATTTCGGGTGTTCAAGAGCATCCGGGACGACAACTACTGGGCCGCTGGGCATGCGTTTTGCGGAGAAACGAAGGAGGAATGCTGTCATGGGGTGAGAAAGACCTATGCGCAGGGTACACAAGCGTACCGGATGGCATATGTCGGTTTCCTACGGCAGACAATCTGACGGTTGTAGCCAACATTCGGACTGCTTCCGCGTTGAGCACCAATGACCGACAGGAACAGCGTGAGCAACGCACGGTACGGGCTCGCCCACAACGTCCTCTCTTGCTCAGACATCACCTGCACGGGATGCCATTCACGAACCTGATTCCGTGTATGCTTCTGTAGTGCCGAGTTGATCCTGAGAGGCGCATATGGCTCCTTGTGCCTACGAGACTTGGAGATAGCCATGATCGGATGCAAGGAGTCGAGGATGATGGACTGGGTCCGACCTTGGGGGGATAGCGGAGGACATGGTGGGGAAGGACCTGGTCTCTGGCGTATCTTGGGGCGTGGTCTGTCAAAGACGATTGGCTGTTTTGAGGGAGGTGCCTGTAGACGTTGAAGGAGTCGCGGAACGAGACGAGGCATGCTCAGCCTCACCGCGACTTCAGTCGGTTCTCGTCAGGCATACATAGATCACGTGGACAGGCCTTTCTCAGACAACATGATCATGTACAGTGACCATATTGTCCAAGTACTGGCAGTCCTCAGCTGTGACTCGCCTGGATACCATGCTCTATCGTCCGACGCGGCAGTGAGCAGCTGTTGGCTGAACTGGGGCTGGAGACGGTACATCGACCAGCCAATCAGAGCCGCTGCCTTTGTCGTGGGACATCATGCGCGCGGAGAGCTAGGAACAGCGCAACGCACGCTGGGCTATCAGTTCGACGCGTCCTGCCAGCCCCTAACAGACCTCCTCGCTCTATCTGCCAATCGGTCCGATGTGTATGCCCCTGCCGCTCGGCGATCCACATTAGCTGCTCTGTCCGGTCCGCAATATGCCTCTCAGCAATGCTGGTATAAAGCTCCGGAAGCGACCTCCCGGCTCGGGGCACTCTTCTCTCCCTTCCAAGATGGGTATCGACATCGCATCCTATGGCCCAAGCGAGCCTGTGACCCTCGCCATCATCGGGTGTGGTAGCAGAGGCCAGGTTCGTGCAAAGGTCTGGCATCGCTCTTCAGTTCGAGTCCTGAACGCGACGTAGGCATACAGTGCGTATGCGGTCGCCGAACCCACGAAATGCAAGGTTGTCGCCATCGCAGAGCCGCGCCCAAAGACGCGGAAGCTCTTCGCAGAGGCTCACGTAGTTGACAAGACTCTCATCTTCGAGACCTGGCAGGACCTGCTGAAGGCATCTCAGGAAACAATCAAGACCGTTGGAAAGCGTCTTGCAGATGCCGTTCTCATTGCCGTACAGGATCAGATGCACATGGAGGTAACGCTGGCGTTCGCTGAGCAGGGCTATCACATCCTCTGCGAGAAACCCATGGCCACCAGTATCGACGACTGCATCAAGATGGAGGCGGCGGTGAAGAAAGCCAACATCATCTTCGGGATGGGGCACGGTATGTCATTGTGCTTTTCAACCCCGCTTAGCCCCACTGACATCCCATAGTCCTACGCTACTCCCCATATAACAAGGCGGTGTCTGACATTGTGCTCTCTGGAGAGCTCGGGCAGCTTATCAACATTATCCACGAAGAACCCATAGGGTACTTCCATTTCGCGCATTCCTACGTGCGAGGGAGCTGGTCAAAGGAAGAGGATAGTTGTTTCTCGCTCATGACCAAGAGCTGCCAGTACGTCCTACTGAAATGTGCCGTGTCTAGCGTCCTCTGACATGCACCCAGCGACATTGACTTGATATGCCATTGGCTTACGCCTAGCGCACCGAAGCGTGTCTCCTCGTTTGGATCGTTATTGCACTTCCGTAAAGAGCGCAAGCCAGTGGAAGCTGGCAATGCCAAGCGCTGCTTCGACTGTGCATATGAGCGGACCTGCCCGTACAGCGCAAAGAAGAGTATGCTCATTCCGCAAGCACACGTTTGAACCTGTCAAGGCTCACGCGTTGCATGTAGTCTACCTGGACCCGGTGTCGAAGGGTCAGTTGGGCTGGCCGGCTGCCGTAATTGTGGACGGCATCCCCGACATCGAGAACGTAACGCATGCTCTGCGCAACGGGTCGTACGGCCGCTGCGTATATGAGCACGACAACAACGTCTGCGACAACCAGGTCCGTCCCCCCCACACCCGTCCGCCCCTCCGCGTTCCCACCGCTCACCGCCCTGCAGGTCGTGAACCTAGAATTCGCCAGCGGCGCGACGGTCTCCTTCACGATGGTCGCGCAGACGTCGCTCATCTGCGAGCGGCAGAGCCGGCTGCACTTCTCGCACGGCGAGATCGTCGGCGACATGGACACGTTCACCGTGACCGACTTCCGCACGGGCAAGTCCACGCACCACGCGCCCGCGCACGAGGGCGGCCACCACGGCGGCGGCGACCTCGGCCTCATCCGCACCTTCATCGAGGCCGTCCGCACGGGCCGGCAGGAGCTCCTTGGCACGGACGTGTCGGAGGTGCTGAAGAGCCATATGACCGTGTTTGCGGCAGAGCAGAGTAGGCGTGATGGTACGGTGGTGGACTGCGAGAAGTTCGAGCGTGAGGCGAAGGCGAGGGTGCTCGGCGAATCGCCTTAGCAGGCATTGTCATTACGCTTGTAATCTTTCTTGGCCTTTATGCCTGTACTGGGATATACTTGAGTCTCGTTGTATGCTATACTTTGGCGATTGCTCGTCAACGTGTTGAGGACTCGGGACGCAGAACTATATTCATCAGAATATCTGGTGGGTCGAACAATAGACATGTTGTGACAAAACTACGTAAATGCGTGGACAAATCGTGACGAGGCAATAATTCGGTCGTCAATGAGGTACAGTCTGCAGAGCAACGACGCAAGGACCGGAACACTACAAATCAAGTGCAGAGACACAAATCGAATAAACAGTAGACTTCTCGGTTCGTTAGATGGCGCATTGATATGATATCAGTCGTTTGACTCCAGTTCTTTCCGGATCCTCTCTCTCACCTCGCGGAGGCCACCGACCTCCGCTTTCACTCTCCTCGGGCTCCTCGTAAGCACCTCCTTCGCGCTTTCGATCTTGCTCTTCAGCCTCCCAGGGCTCGTCGGGATCTTACTCGGGCTCGCAGAAGATCCTGTCTTCGACGCCGCATCGGGATCTGCGCCGCCGGGGGTCGTCGCAGGCATCTCGAGCCACTCTTCGCCACCGACGTCCATGGGGCGCAGGAAGAACGGACAGAGCTTCGCCAGGAGCTCGAGCGACTCCTGCGCTTCCGCGCTGGAGATCGGCACGGGTGACGACTTGCGCACCGCCGCGGCTACCTCGGACACGGGCATCGCGCGGCGCTTGCGGATGGTGGGTGCAGCGGTCGAGCCCCCAGGGTTCGAGAAGAGCCTGATGAACTCACGCGTGAGCTAGTGAAGGTGGCAGATGGAAGGGAGAGCTTACATCCAGACACTCTCAGCGACGCCGCCAAGCCGGCCGAGGAGACACCGTCGGCGTATCTCGTCTTGCCCGAGCTTGTTCAGCTGCTCCCTACTCATGGACGCACCAGCGTTGCTGCCAATGCTTTTCGTAGGAGATGCACTGAGCGACCGCTGCCGAACGCGCTCATACAGTGCTTGTCGCCGCGAGCTCGTCGGTGTCTGAGGGACCGTCACTGCGGTCGAGCCACGTTGGTGGGTGGGTGTAGACGGGACCGAGCCAGACTCGCTCGCCGTCGGCGTACTCCGTCCTGACAGCGAGGGGGTACGCGAACTGGTAGGGGTGGAAAACTCCACTCGAGAAGGCGACCGAGAGCTCGAGGGAGTCAGCAAGCTAGTGATAGAGTCCGACCGACCACGCGTTGAAGGGGTCTTCGGGAAGACAATAGTGTTCTTCGACGGAGTACCCACCCTACTCGAGGGTGTGATCGGGAACGGCACGGCGAACTCGTGCGGCTTCTTCGTCGGCGACCAAAGGGGTAGCTTGGACGGCGACTTGGACGGGGACGAAGGCGTAGGTGATGACGATCTCGCACTGGCAAGGATGGCCGCTGAGGACGGCGACTTGGGAGAGGAGGCAGCTAGCAGACGGGTGAGAGCAGACGGCTTGCTGGTGCTCGGAAGAGACGGCAGGTCTGCCGTCGGAAGGTTGGGCACAGTGATTCTGCCAGTATGCAACTAGAAAGTACGAGTAGACTGAGATTATGGGTGCAGCGGATGATTCCAATTACATACCTCCATCCACCGTCCAAGCTTGACGCGCACGTCCTTCCGCCTGGCCTCGCTAGCCGCTGTCCACCGAGCGACGGCGGCCATCCCGCCGCCCATGCCTTTGTCAAGATCCATCTCCACTTCGATGCCGATCCCGTACGCCGGTACTCGGGCATTCGACGCTTTCACGAAATGGGTAGTCTGGCTCACCACAAAGCCCATCCCACCACGAGTCCAGTCCTTAGCTGATGGAGCGACCGGCTTGTTTTCGAGGAAGGGATTGTCGTCGGGGCTGTCCTCGCGCACCACTGTTTTCTTCGGCGACTTGGTGGGCGAAGACGTGGCAGAGATGCTCGGTTCTTCATCATCGACCTTAGCCTTCCCCTTGCCTTTTGATCGCGCCGAGGCGGATGCCTTGGGTGTCTTGTCTAGGAAAGGGTTCTCTTCACTGTCCTCCACGGCGACAGCTTTCTTCGGGGTCTTCTTGGACGTTGATTTCACAGGTGTGCTTACGAGGAAAGGGTTCTCTTCGTCGTCAGCTGGGGCAGCAGCCCTCCTCGGAGTCTTCTTTGACGGAGACTCGTCAACGAGGAACGGGTTCTTCTCGCCCTTGGTACCTTGTGGGGTTGCTACAGCCCCTTCTGTGACGGGCAGCACTTTGCCGTCCCACTCCCACAGCCAGCAAAGCCTCCGGAGATCATCAACGTCGAACTTTGTGGTGAAGCCGTGATATGTGGCCAGCGACAGGTTGTTGAGCACATTACGCACGATGCCCGTGTCTTCGGAGGGGGCGACGGCGCATGTCGCCAAGGCGTGCGACAGCGCCTGCTGGAGCGCGGTCTGGATATTGAAGAGACGCGATAGGTGTGGAGGAAGGGGGACCTCGTCCGGCTTGACCTTCCGACGCGTCAATGAAGCAGGGGGCGTCGGAGGACTACGCCACGCGCGTCAGAGAGAGTCCATATATCTGAGACGCGTGTGAAGAACGGATACGTACGCCATGCGCATCTTCTTAGGGGTGAGGAGGTCGTCATCGTCCGAGTCCTCTGCAGCGGCACGCTTTTTCCTGGGCGTGACGCGGAGTGCAGTATAGAGGCTGGACATCGCTAGCAGAAGGAAGAGAGATACGCTCAGCCACCAGAGCGATGTTCAACTCGAAGAGCGACCTTCGCGGAGTTACGTACAAAAGATCACAGACGCGCCCCTAAGCGATCATAGACGCGTCCACGTAATCCATTCTCACGGAGCGCGTCGTGTCACACTGTGACAGTACGCGTCTTCGTCACATATTCCGACTCAAGTCAAGTCTGCAAGCCGTGAAGGATGTGCGTATCCGATTGGACTCCATGCATGACTACATTGCTGTCTAAGACATATATTTGCGTGAGAATACAGTGTGATCAGACATAAATTGCATGGGTATGAAAGCTCGACGCGGTATCGTAGACTGGGTGCGCTGGTTTTAGTACAGAGAGAGAGCGTTCCCTCGGGCTCATCTCGGATTTAGTGGGTGGATCCCGTCTACTCCTTGCTTTGAACATCAACTTCCTCTCTGCTCGCGCTCGGCCGTCTTGGGCGGACTCCGAGGATCTCGTCGGCCTCGGGTGTGCCCGCCGGCGGGACATCCTTGCGGAGCGAAACTGCAACTGGTGACACATTCTCGTTGTAGGCGAGAGCGAAGATGACGTCCATGTCTGTATAGCGTGATCAGAATGGTCCTCCCACTGCAGGAGCAGAAAAAATGAACCTTCCAAAGAACGTCCAGCAGTCTCGGGGAAGAAGAAGTACACGATGGGAATGATGAACGCGTTCAGGGAAGCAAACACTGGGGACACAACCGAGTCAGCGAAGGGCGCGACGCAGCAAAAGCATGAGGTCACCTACCGACATAGGTCTTCCAGCCAATATTGTCGAATGCCGGTCCTGTGACCATGACAACGACAAAGTTGAATATCCAGTTCGATGCCGTGCTGAAAGCGTTGGCAGGGGCGCGGATGCGAAGACCGACGATCTCAGCGGGCTACACCGTGCACGTCAGCAACAATGGGTGTGTAAAGACGCGATCTAAAATTACATAGAGCCAGGTCATCCCGAGCCAGCCGACAGCGAAGAACGAGTTGAAGACGAAAAGGAGGACGGCGGAGGCAACGCGGGAACCAGAGGTGTTAACGGAACCCAGGACCGCGAGGATGACCATCGTGATCGTCTGGCCGATCGAGCCGAAGAGCATCAGCGGGCGACGGCCCACCCGGTCGATGAGGAAGATCGCAACAAGACTGGCGAGGAAGTACTCCGTGCCGTTCGCAGCAGCTATGATTCGTGAATTGACGTCATTGATACCGAGGCCTTCGAAGAGGATCGTCTGCGAACAGAAGTCAGGGACCATCGAAACATAGCGAGCAGCGGCGAAGAAGGCTCACAGCATAATAGGTAATAATGTTAATTCCGGAGATCTGCTGGAAGCACTGGTTGACGACCCCGAGGAAAGCGCGGCGGAAGTTCTGCGAGCGGCCGTTTGTGAAGACATCGCGCAGGGCGGAACGCTCCTTTCCGGCAGAACTGGACTCGGCGGCGAGCGCCTCGTGGATGCCGTGGTACGTGAGCTGCACTGACTGTGCCGTGTAGTCCTTGTCCTCGAGCGCAGCGATGACTGCAAGAGCCTCAGCATCACGGCCGTGCTTGGCGAGCCAGCGAGGAGACTCGGGCAACTGTTTGTATTGATGAGCTCGGGGCTAGCAGAGTGTAATGGTATGACTTACGAAGAAAATGCCGCCAACCATGATAAGGGCCAGGACAATTTGCAATGCGATCGGTACTCTCCATTGCGCGGAGGAGCCGGTGAGCCAGTAGCTGCACGAGGAGTCAGTTTGTGTATCCAGGACGCGTTAGGCCAAGGAGCCTCACAATGCAAAGTCTATCCACTATGAAGCGTATCAGAGTTAATGGCTGAGCGACAAGGGAGAGCACACACGTATGAGATCATGATACCAAAGGTGATCAGGCTGCCCTCAATCATAATGAAGCTCCCCCTCTTCGCCGCTGGGGAGCATTCGGCGTGGTATGATGGTACCGTTGACGTCTAAGTTAGAACGAGATAAGTCGGCGCCTCGGCGACATTTGACAAACCAGTGGGAACCCACGTTAAGGCCGTTACCGATGCCAGTGACTATACGCGCCACGATCATGTGCGCGTACGTGAATGCGGTCGCCTGGAGAATCGCGCCAATGATCATGATGATACCGCCAATGACGATGGTCTTTCTCCGGCCCAGCTTGTCGCCGAGCCAGAGATTCGACAACGCGCCCACGAGGCAGCCTATTTCCTAAAGGAAGGGCAGTCAGAAACGTGTGCAGAGACTATACCTTGGTCAGGTGAGGACGACTTAAGAATGGAGGGATGAAAGAAGACGGCTGAGTACTGAAAGGAACTAGAAGCGCTCCGGCCAACGCGGACGGGTGTCCGCGCGCACATCAGCTGACCAACTGGAAGGAAATGCAGGCGAGAACTTGACAAGGAAGCAGGCACCAGCTGCTCGCGACTCTCAGGCAAAGGGTCACAGAGGAAAATGCGGGTCCCGGGTGCGAGATGGACGTCGACCGAGGTGATAAGGGCGATGAGTACTCACGTAAATCGCGACAAGTAGACTTTGGAGTGTCGCATGATTGTTGTGTACGGTCTTGAGTACCACAACCTGAGGGAACACTTTCTCAAACTATGCAAGGCGTGAGCAAGACGGTACTCGACAGCCAAGTCTGAGAGCGAAGTACCTGGTTCGCCGTCAGCAGGGCGGACATGACACCCTGGTCGTAACTGCGAAGACATGAGTATCAGTGATTGAAAGATACCAGTTAATTGAACGTGCACGTACCCAAAGAGCGTGAAACCTGTGCCAGCGACGAAGGCGAGCGCGGCCGTGAGCCGCTTGCCTCGCAATATGGGAGCGCAAGAGCGGACCTCGTCGCCAATGTCGGCGCCGTAGGTGTGCACAGTCTCCTTGGGTCTCTTCTCGGAGACAGAGGCATGGCCGCTCGCGCTCGACACAGAGGACGACATGGTAAGCAACTTCCGGGAGCAGGCGATTTGCACGCGAGAAGCCTGCTCGATTCAGCATGGTATATACACGGGGGAACTTCCTTTGTTCACGACGAAGCGCACAGGATTGATTTGAGGGTGGCACGCGAGGTGGAGCGACATACGAGGGGTATCACGAGGCCGTCGCATAACGAGAGTCCGAAGAAGCGGTAGGTACGCCACTGCCAGGCGTCAGCGATGGTGAGGACATCCCTGGATATCCCCGGTGACACCCCAAAACATTTTGTACGGTAGAACAGTTGGGCGTTGCAGCGCAGGTATGCCGTCAATATGACAGTGGGCTGGCCGATCGCTTGGCTGGCGTTGCGCTCCACCTCCATGCCATCGTGCTCGGACCGGAACCCCTCGCTAACGGTGCTCGCTGAATGGTGCGTCAGCGCGATAAACGCTATACTCGGCTGTCGTACTCGCCGACGCTGCAACGACGTCCCACAAGCTGCAGAGCATTGATCCTGGCGCCTATGCATGCCGTCAGATTTGAGGGTGGGGACTCGTCCATGGCATCTATGCTGCCGAGTGTTAGTCGCAGAGCGGCGACTCGGAAACTGAGAATGGAGTTATCAGTAGCCATCACCGCCGGGTGCCCGCCAGCTTGCTCGCCATACGTAGAAGCAGCTTTTGGTCAGTACAGAGCCTCACATGCGCTGCAACGTGACCAGGGATGTTAACGTTTGAATGGGACAGCGCGGCGTGGGACGGTCACGGTGCTCGCCACATCCACCTGCGCGTATTTAGCCGCCCGGAGGAGTGCCCTGATCGGGAGTGCAAATCTCGTTTCGCGCTTGGCCGGGGTGGCTGATCCTTTCTGCATCCATCCTCGTCATCGCTCTCCACTGCAGCCTCACCCTTCCATCGATTTTCCTTTCACAGTGACGGCGTCGCTTGGTGCGGGGATCTCGCGAATAATGCAGCTGGTGGTACCGAAAAACGTGGCACATACGTGTGTCCATCGCCGCTCGCGAGCCGACGGGCCTTGACAGCGAGCAGCTTGGGGAAGCGAGAGGTAGATATTCGTGACTGGCAGCTATGCGTATCGCATTCGGTCCCTGCTGGGGAACAAGTGGGGGTCTCATGAGGTGAGTCGTTTCCCCATCGTCTATGCGGGTTTCCTAACTTACGGCCGAAGTATCGCAAGACGAGAAGATGCAGCATCAACTCTCAGTCCTTTGGTCCGTCTATGCCGGTAAGCCCCAGTTGCTCTCTACTGGTGGGTTGGTACCGTCAACCTCTCCAGCTGATTGATATCCTGGTCGTGGCCTGCAATCATGCATCATCCCTCTGGTTGGAGTGTCACGTCGTGATGTGCCCAGTCGCCGCTACTGAGGTGCACTGCATCGCATTGACTGTTGATCATGTCAAGCCTGCCATAGCTGATCCAGCAAATGCGGTCAACCACTATCGTGCGCGAGCTTGCAATGATGGTGAACGTGTTGCAGTGAACTCTCATCGCATTCGGTGCAAGATATGGCGAGGCTTCCCTCTGCGTGAGCAGACGAACCGTTGCATCCCTAGGCGTGACTCTCATGCGATTCGCAGCCTTAGCTTCTCTCCCTGCTATGGTACGCTTGATGTCGTCCGCCGTCGTTCTACCTAGCCTTGTGTCCCACTCTATCAATATTACTGTTGCTCATGTCCAGCTCGAGTGACGGACATGAACGGCAAGCGAGACACGATACCATCTCGTCCGAGACAAATGCGACCGCGATGGGCATGTCAGCGGCTGAGGCGGCTGGTATTTCATCACGTTCAGTGAGCTGCCTATCTGGGAGCGGTGACCACGTCCAGTGGTAGTGTCTTTGGAATTAGGGAGCATCCGTCGCCCACGGAGGATTTTGGAGGGAGAATACCGATCTGCAAGGTGAAGAAAATATGCCTCTTGCAACGGGGCGCGCAAAGCATCCGACCGGCTCCCTCTGATGCACATAGGGAATGGCTCGCATTGACAAAGTCTCCGTGATGCAGGCGTTCACATCAAGGCGGTGGTGTCCTGGTGCAACTGAGCATAAGCTGTGACATTGTAAGTAAGCCCCCGCTGTTTTCTACCGCCCATGCTCACGAGGCCCTACCCCAGACCTGTCGCCAACACCGTGATGCAGAAGACCAGTGCATATCTCTCATGACCCGGCGTTCGACCCGGCTGTGGACGATGCATGCCTATCTGAGGTGGTATCTACCAGCCATTCGTCAATCACTCTATTGGATAGGGCTTGTCTGGAACGCCGGTGCCGCTTCTCAAGCTCAAGGGTATTGTGATAAGCACCGGATCTTTACCTTCCACGCTTCGTGCTCGCTATCCGGACCTACGCTTCCTCAAGAAGTTGTTCAAGCAAGTACGGGGTGCTTCATGCCCGCCCGTGGAGTCTTCGAGGCATTGCACGGCGTCCGCGCTGTCTAGGCAACGGCTACATCAGCGGTGAAGAACATCCCTAACTTCGGGAACGATGGGATGTCGGCAACTCACTTGTGTAATTTTGGTGGACCCGGTCGCTCGGTGATGTATGTCCTCATTCGGAATGCAGATTCTGTCCCACTGGCGCCGTCATCCAGGACTGTGTTGGCGCCACAACCGCCTTTCTGGCGCGACCGCTCTCGCGGCTGTCGAGCGCAGTGTAGATCATGACCGGAGAGGCAGAAGTGCAGACGGTTGGGTCGGCCTGCCGCCAGCGCGAGGCTGTCTGGACGGAAGTATATTGGATGGACATCTATATTTGGAGATCTCGTCTATTACATTCAAAGTTCAGCGCCCGCGACTCACCGAACCGGGGGGTGCCTGTCACGGCATCATCCTGTGTCCCTGAGTGGCTCTTCGCACGCCCGCGGCGTGAGGCTGGATAGCAAGCCCGTGCATTGTGTGTGGTGAGTGAGGGGTCCAGCAGCACCGCTGGATGGGAGAAACAAGAAAGAGAGCGGGGAGGCGGACGCCGAGACAATGAGATCAGCGAAAGGTCGGAGTTGCGGACGGTGGCACATGTGGCCAGATATGGAAAGTATGAACCCCGGCGCTGTTGATGCTCGGTTGTTGGTCGCGTCGGCCGCGTCGAGCAGCGACTGAGGTGCCGTGGGCGAGCCAGTGCAGTCCGCCGACCTGTGCGCAGGCGTCCGTGGGATCTTGACGGTAACTTTGGCTCGGTGTGTCAGTGAGCTGGTCCAGTTTACTATTGGCTCATGTCGGGACGAGAAGCACCGCGAAGATCTAGCCCAGCTGCCGCAGGTTGTTGGCAGCAGGGAGGCATCATGCCTTCGGCGGTTATAAGCACCAGGGCCCTTTTCTTTCCTCCTCTCACTCCAGTCCCACCCTAGGTTACGCGTCTCGTCTTGGATAAATCTCAATGGCGGCGCTGTCGGTCGGGGTGGTCAACAACAAGCAGTGGTGAGTTCGCCTTCCTTCGACGCGGGTCTGTCGCGTACCCGAGACGCGTATACGAATACACGGAGACTCATGGGGGTATGCGCACAGGGAGGAGGCTCTCACAAGGATTCTAGGTGCGTACTCCCTTGGTGCCGCCGCATCGTTCCGTCTGCCATCTGACGCGCCACATCCGCGTAGACCTATCGACCACCACGATCGAGCGGAATGCGGAGCTGGAAGCTAGAGTCACGGAGCTTGAGCTTGAGCTCGTCGTTTGGAAGCAAGCCCGCAACAATGCCGTGGATATGATGAATCAAGAGAAGGACGCGCATAATGCGCGAGTCGCCACGCTTAATAGGCAGATGAACTCGTTGGGCATAGTCAAGGTCGGACTTGTGGTGCATCCTTCATTGCGTCCTGACATCATGCGCATTCGCAGAACCCACTTGTCCTCTGCGTTATAGACGGGGATATGAACATTTTCTCCCCGGCACTTCTCAAGCAGGGCCTCCAGGGCGGGACGCAAGCCGCGCACGAGCTTACTAAGAGCATAGCCGAGTTCTTATCCCAGGAGGAAGTCCAAATCTTCGGACGGCTCTCCTTTTGGGTGACCATTTACTTCAACAAGCGAGGTCTGGTGAACATGCTCCGGGACGAAGGCATCTGTGCGCCCGATCAACTCGAGGCATTCATGACCGGACTGAGCCAGGCATCGCCTCGGTTTCTCTTGGTGGACGTCGGTCCGGGGAAGGGTGGCTCTGACGTAAAAATCAGAGGTGCGAAGACTTGCGTGCTCATTTGTTAATGAGTTTAGGCCCTAATTCCGCATTGCAGAGTACCTCCAGACGTACGTCGCCCTGCCGCAGACGATGCGGGTATTCTTTGGGAGTGAGTCCAACCCTAACGTGTGAGGTGTGTCTCTGATCATGGACGTCCACTCTTCACGCTGTAGGTGGTTGCGACGGTAGCTATAAGGCGGCGCTGCTTGAGCTCGACAAGGACGAGCTGCTCGGGAAAGTCGTGCTCCTACAGGGGAGCAATGCCCTTCCTGAGGAGTTGCGTCAGCTTCCGGTGTCGATCATGCAGGCGGACACTCTGTTCATGTCTCAGCCACCCGCCTACGTTCATAGACGCCCTGGGTCCATTCCTCTGGCCGGCCTCAACCAGAACATAACGACGCAAGGTGGTCTTATCAGCCCTCAGTCTGAGACGCATATCACTGCCGCTTCAACGTCCGCGACTACGGCTGTGGTCACGCGGCCTGGGCCCGCTGTGAATGGAACCCGACCCATTGACCCGATGAAGGCGAGTCATGGTGCATTCGTCGTGTTATTGCGGTCAAGCTCATGTGCTCTCATGCCTAGCCTCTGCACAAACGTACGTGTGCCACAATCACCCCAGTTCTAGTGGACCCCACTCATACTGCCCGAACCAGAGGTCCCGCCGCCTTGTAACGAGCATTATTTGATGTCCTGCTCAAAAGGTGTACGTAGACAGTTCGTATGTGTCTTGCAACGATATTGAGCGTCTGGGACATAGGTCAACTGCAAGTACTCTCATGACTGGTACCTCAACCCTGAGCAGCTGGAGACTCTGGCGAAAAATGCCAAGAAGGCTCCGTGTAACTACCTGAAGAACGGTACGTTCTATATTTCATTGTGGCTGTTATCAATTCTGAATTTGCGTCAGGTATCGATTGCCCGCACGGCGATAGGTGCTGCTGGGTAAGCCAACGCTGCTCTGTTTTGCTCTGGACCGTTGTAACAAGTTGTACGTGCAGGGCCACGTGTGTCCTAGTGGGGCGAGGTGCTTCCACCTGAGTAAGGGTAAATGCTGGTTTAAAGGCGGTATGTTTCTGCGTATACTTCTGCTTGCTCCTCACTGACCCTTGCTCAGACGGTATGCATCCCATCATGGGTCCGGCAGAGTTTATCATCTAGATTACACACTGTTGGAAATCTGAGAAGGCAATACTGGATTAGCAAATTATCCTGGGGTTATGTGCCATTGAGTCGTGACGTTTGGCTATCGCTGTTATGTTTCATCTATAATGCTCCTCTATCTACTGGGTACCTACTATATATTGTTCCGTGCCATAGGCTACTAGTACTACGTTCGTCATAAATCTAGTGCAGCGAAAGAATGACATCCATATTGCTGTCGTTACAACTTGACGTTTTGTCACGGAGTGGCCCACCACGGTAAAGATCATTCTCCTGGTAGTATGTCTTTTACTCCTCCTTTCCACTTTGGGTGTCAAATTCAAGCTTAGGACGTCAACGAGTTTGTAGAGTGGAACGCCGATGAGCGCTCTCGCTTGCACTGTATCGTATAGCACCCGTGGGAAATCGATCTATAGCGACCTGCAGCAATGGCACTAATTCGAGACCGCCTCGCTGTCTTCCTCCTCTCATCCCCCCATCGTCCTCATCACCATGTCTGCAGTAAGTTCATAGGCAAGTGGCAGTGAATCAGCAAGATGTGACATCACCTCCGACAGAACGAAGAAGATGACCTCGTCCCCTCCGCCACCCCGGGTACGCGGCGACGAAGGTTTACTATATGGCAACGCTGATCGTCGTTCTGCAGGCTACAAGCCCACTGCGGCAAAGAGCGTCGATGAATATGCAAATATGGACGCGGAGGACGAGAGCTTAGCACGCTGGAAGGCCAGCTTGGGTATCGCGCCTGGTGCCTCGACGGCACCTGCCGCTGGTCCCAAGGTACGTGCGATCATCACTGTTGTCCCTAGTCAATTCCTCACCCAGGTCTCCTATAGGTCACTGTGTTGACCCTTGAGCTCGACTCGCCGACATTGCCTCCGGGCAAGAAGCTCATTCTCGACCTCCAAGACCCTTCACAGCTCACGAATGTCAAGAAGAACCCCATCAACATCAAGGAGGGTGTCGAGTATAAGTGAGTGTCATCCGATCTATGCGCGCGAGCGCCACGCTGATTGAATGCTCCTAGTGTCCGCATTACATTCAAGGTTAACCACTCGATCATCTCGGTGAGTACACCATGCGGGTGTGCGGCGACCCACGTGTGGCTCATAGGTCGCCTCTCAGGGTGTGCGGTACCTACAAGTCGTGAAGCGCTCTGGTGTCCGCGGTAAGTACCTTTCATAGCCTTGGCTTTCATGATGTTGCTCAAGCTGTGGCAGTGGACAAGTTGGAGCAGATGCTGGGCTCGTACGGTCCACACCCCAAGGGTGAGGCATACACCAAGAACTTCGACCCGGATGAGTCCCCCTCCGGTATGCTCGCTCGCACTGGCACGTACAACGTCAGGAGCCGTGTTATTGATGACGACGGCGAAGTGTACGCTGGTTCGTATGCCCTACCTCTCTCTTCTATGGGACGCTCATGGTCGTGTTAGACTGGGAATGGAATTTCAAGCTGACGAAGGAGTGGTAAGCGAGGTACGGCGATTGGGGCGACATAGCATTTGTATCACTTTCATCATCGTGCATTATACCACACGCTTTTTTTGGATTGTAAGGAGGCCAAACTCTCGCGTGCCGTGCACGGGTATGTAGAAATGACTTTTCAAGTCGTTCGGTACTATGGACCCACGCTTGTCGAAAGCTCACAGTACAAACAAGGCCATCGGCGAGTGGCAGTCATATTAATGTCCGAGTACAGTTGCTCCCTTTGCTTGATCGTCTTCAACCACCCTGATAGCGAGCCTCGCTCGCACACTTCATGCAGGCAGACGAGGGTATCTCTGGGATTGGTTCATTGCAAGGGCATTGACGTAACGATATAGTCATCGCAGAGCGGGCATCACAGTATTTGACTATTTCAGTCAAATCAGCGATCACCCACGGGACTAGACTTCCGTAGGCAGACTCTAAACACAAGTTGAGGGGCCCGGGATGGGCGGTTGTGTCTACGATCCCGAGTTTCAACGCGTTTGACTCCTGACATGAGCAGGCGAACATCTCCGATAGACCAGGCCAAAAGGATAGAATCAGAACTGGGGTCGCTGAGCGTCTGCAGTAAGTTTTGAGCAACATGCATCAAGATGGACGCGGGGGGAGTTTGGAGGTCGGGCGCGAGACACGATCTCGGGCCAGCTACGGGGTACTGTATCATTTCGACCATAGGTTCAGTCACATGTCACAGGCCCTCGTGGTGTAATCTTTCATTTGTCCCCTGTCACAGAGGTTCCTAAACTTGCTTTTCCGGGTGTCACAGGTCCCAAAGCGGTCTCCGGGCGGCCCTGCGGGGCCCAACATAGGGTGAACGTCGGGTTGTCACAGGTCACCGAGAACCCTGAGCCAGGGCGCCTAATTGCACACGGTGTCACAGGTCACAGCCCGTGAACCTATGGTTGAAGTGATGATACAGTAGCGCGAGGCATGTTCTCGCTTATCCTTCCCACCGCGCGGATGCACGGTGCATGCGGCAGTTCGTCTCGACACCTCCACCGCTGTCTCACGTCGCGACCCCTTCCTCTCAGTCGACATACAGGAAAGCCTAGACTGCCTTCTGTGTCCCTCAGGCAAAATGGCCATGTGTCGTCACCACCCGTGCCCAAATCCTGGGTGGACTACTTCCCAACGAAGGTCCGCCCATACCTATACCTAACGCGTATTGACAAGCCCATCGGCACCCTGCTTCTGTACTACCCATGCAGTGAGTCACTGAGCTCACGGAACGCGTTGCAGCGCGTCGACGTCTCATGAATGGGTTGCTGTAGCGTGGTCGATCACCATGGCGTCCTATGCCCTACACACACCCCTGACGGTGCCATTGACGTACCTCAGTCTGTTCGGCATTGGTGCTCTTGTCATGCGCGGAGCTGGGTGCACTATCAACGACATGTGGGATAAGAACCTAGACAAGAGCGTCGGTGCGTAGTTAGCATGCACCGAGAACCGGACGTTGACTAGGCAATGTACGGCAGAGAGGACCAAGGAGAGGCCACTGGCGAGGGGAGACATCTCCACAGGGCAGGCTATCGGCTTCTTGGGACTGCAGCTTAGCGCGGGACTCGCAGTGCTCACTCAGCTGAACTGGTACAGGTGCGATACACCTTTTGCTGTATGTCGCGACGAACGAGCTCATACAACGCCTAGTATTCTACTGGGAGCATCGTCTCTCTCAGTGGTAACTATATATCCATTCATGAAACGGGTCACATATTGGCCGCAGTCAGTGCTCGGTACGCAATGATTGCTGTGGGTTTTGGAGGGACAATGACGACCCATGCATCCCAGGCCTGGCCTTCAACTGGGGAGCACTACTCGGCTGGTCTGCTGTGGCAGGCTCGGTAGAATGGGGCGTTGCCCTCCCACTCTACGCAGGCGGCATCTGCTGGACGCTCGTCTACGACACCATCTATGCGCACCAGGTCCGTCGATTACCGTCTACCCACAGTTCCAACTCAATTGACTGACCCGGCGCGCCCAGGACAAAACAGACGATGTGACCGTCGGCATCCGCTCTACCGCTCTTCTCTTCGGCGAGCACACCCGGCCGATCCTCAGCGCGCTTTCCGTGTCTTCCATTTCGCTGATCACTTACGCGGGGTACCTTAACGCACAAGGCCCCCTGTTCTACGCGGGCGCCGGTATCGCCGCCCTCCAGCTCGCGCGCGTCCTTGTGAGGGTGAACTTTAATGACAGGCCCAGTTGCTGGAAGGGCTTTGTCGGCTGCGGGTGGGCTGGCTTCTGGATATGGATGGGCGCCATGGCAGACTACAGTTGGCTCATGTCCGGTATGGGCAATTGAGACGAATGCATTGCGTTCTACGCATTGTATCTATGCGGCGCTAGTACGTCCAGTGCTTTTCAGTCCTATAGGCATGTTCATTTGGGCTGCGACGACCGGGCTTCCTTGTCCTGTGTCTCCTGTGCGTTGGAATTGCCGTTCGCTAGCTCTGCGTCAAGCTCGCGGCATCTTGTCTTTCAAGATATAAACGGTAATGCCTATTCATTCTGAACAGTGACTACTTACCTCTAATGCGAACAGGTGCGAGTCATGCGACTCGGGAGCAAGCTGCCTGACGGCCTCCGTAAGGTGGTACAGGTAGTCCTTGTTGGGCCCTGACGGCCCTACCGATTCCCATATCTTGCGCGCGAGCTGCTCTATGGGTTCAGAACCAACTGTGTGAAGCCATTATCGTCAGTCTAGGGGTCGGTTTACCGACCGTTGACTCACTGAACGAGGGGTTGGTGTTGTGTCCGACATAGCACTGCGGTCAATTGAATGTTGCCACTTCGTTGACAACAACTGAAGGGGACCTACAAAGGCCTGCATAGATATTGCTCACATCGTGAGGAGGAACATCGTTGACCAGCTCACCGACATTATGGAAGACCACTTGCTCGTGAGCATCTACAATACCCCATATGTCTAGCTGTTCTAACGAATATCCGTCCTAGTCACAAGAAGATCGTCTCAGGCAATAGACACTGTAAAAAGGGTAAGACCGAACCTTTTCTCGGTAGTCAAGGTAGTCCCTTACTTCTGACTCGTACTCGGGATCTATGGTGCACGCAACGCCTGGTACAGACAACGTTAACTTTAAGATCGCGTCCATCTAACGCACTACTCGAACATACCCCATACTACATCGTCGTCGGGGAATGGGTCCTGGGCGCCATGTATATGTCAGGATGCATGCACCGGAGCAACTGTACTGACAGATCCGGAGAAAGCATCCCAGTCTTCTTTGTGTACCAAGGTGACGACCCTTCCTGGGTTCTGCGCAACCACAAAGTAGCACATATACAGCTCAGGTATATACCGCAATAACTTGAGTACTACATGAACTCACCTCAGGCGTGCCTCGATGGTCATGGGACTTCTGGGCGAAGCGGCGCACGTAGCCTTTCAGGAACCCCGGATCTGTCAACGTTAGACAAGCACGGTCAACCCTGTACTCCAGTGCGCGTGGACGCTAGACACACGTTGCGATACGACGTGCGGTGGTGGCTACCCCCGATAACGACCCAAACACAGCCGTCATCGTCAGAAAGAAATCCCTCCGCGCGGACAGAACCTAGATGCGCAGTCGCACTTACCTTGAATATAAGCGAGCCGTAGCCGAAGACGACGTACGGCGCGCGCCCTTCCGAGCTGTCCATGTCTGTCTGTCGGTGCGCGATGGTAGTAGGTCGCAAGAGCAGTCGCTGAGTCAAGGTCTGGCAAGCAGACGTTCTGTACGATCGCAATCTCGCGCCATGGGTCACATGGCCGTTTCACTTCACGAATCACAGTGCTCCCTTCGCGACGGATTCCCGGGACGTGGACTCGGCGGGCTGCACACTCCGCTCGCGACTCGCCAGCCCCCACCCGTAAGCGTACAATCCCCGCGTCTCCGCTGGCACCACCCATGCTTGCTTTCGCTCCCACCCTCACCTTCCCTCTTCCAACGCTCATCCTTCCCCCCACCTTGCACCCCAGCCGAGCCGAGCAACCTACGAGCACGCCCACAGCACTCACACACTCACGCGAGCAATGTAAAGGTAAACTTTTCATTTCCTAAACCCAACGCAAAGGCCTTACTGAAGTATATATATATGGGCTACGAATTAGTGGAGCATGTACACTCTGGAGTACACACAACAACGGGGCATCAAGGCGCCGCCGGCGCAAGAGTCGTAGAAGGTCATCAGGATCAATACACATGTGAAAGAGGTGGAGACGGGATGCGCTACAACTGGGAAGAAAGACTATGACAGCAAAGTGGGAGACATTTGGGGGCCTGTCGTGAGGCGACGGCGAGGGCGAGGTATCGGCGACGGGGATAGAGATGGGGATAGGGGCAATGGTGTGTCGTCACGTTCTCGTTAATCATTCTTCATGCCGACGCGTGGAACTTCACCGCAGCGTGGGTACGGCTCTTCAGCCAGCCCTTGAACCCGACGATCGCGAGCACCCAGCAGAACGCCAAGCACGTAATCGCAACACCAAGGTTCAGGAACATCATCATGTCGTCCCGGCCCTGGCGCATCGCCGCGATCGTCACCTCCTCCGTCGAGAACTGGAACATCAGGCCGCCGCACGCCAGCAGGAAGCTCGCAAGCGCCTCCGTCGGCGGACGGCTCGGCAGGATGCTCCGCGGCGGCGCGAGCCAGACGAAGAAGTACGTCAGGCAGCGTAGGACCGCGAACCCGCTCAGGAGGTAGCCCCAGAGCATGTGGATCTGCACCTGGAAGACGTATGTCTGCGCGTGCGCTGACATCGCGGCACCCGTGATACCGATGCAGAGCGCAGGGAAGGGGTTGAAGCTGCCCTGGTAGCTGGGGGGCTCTGCGACGGCCTCGGATCCGTGCTTCGCCTTGAGTGCGGCGGTGCTTCCGGCTGCGAGCCACCGCCGTATGCGCTTGCTCTCAATGCCCATACCGACCAGGCCGGCGAACCAGAACATGACAGCGATGCTGATGTGCTGCACTTGCTTGGTCGTAAAGGGGTCGCCCGGGTTCGCACCGAAGCGTTCCATCCAAGTGTTTGTGAGACCGTACGTGAAGATAACGAGGCACTCGACAAACTCTGCGGACGGGTAGTTACCCTCGGGTGCGCGGTTCCAGGCCCAGCCGAGCTCGGAGAAGGACCCCAAGTAGCGCGCGAACGTGACAAGACCGTAGCACCAGAAGATACCGCCCTCTGTGCGAGGGGATGTCAGCGCCGGTAAGACGAGGAGAAGCGCAATGCAATAACGTACTGATGAGGTGGGCTAGGCAGCCGTTGAGCCAGTTCTGGCGGCAGCCACCGCTGTACACCACTATTCCGGTAATAACTTGCATCAAGCCGGCGAAGACAAGCACACGCTCTGACGTCGCGAATACTGCACGGCCGATCTTCTTCATCAACCACGGCCGGTTCCCCTTCGAGTACCAGGGCGCTGCGACACGGAGCGCGTCATTCGAGTCATGCGGAGAACGGGGCGCGAAGAGTGTGCGCTCCGATGCCGCGGACTGAGGGTATGAGGGGTGGCGCGCGTGGCGAGGGACATGGTTGGCCCACTGAACGGTCTCGTGGTCATGGTCGTCAGCATCGAAGACGGTCTGAATAGGCTGCATCGGCTGGTTTCGGCGGTCGTGGATCGTTTCCGACTCGGAGTCCTCAGACTCGAAGTCCCTCGTCTTCAGCTCGGCTGCCTCGAGCTCGTCGTCTGCGACAAGGTTGGTGTACTCGGACGAGAGACGCACGCTAGGCTCATCTCGCCCGAGGACGACCGTGTTCCATGTCAACTTTATGCTGAAAGTATCCTCTCCCCGGCGAATGGCTGCGATGTAGTGGTATGCGCGGAGAACAATAGCAAGGGTATCCACCGCGGACAGGGCCGCAGCAAAGAACAACCAGCCCCAACCTTGGGAGGAATGGCGCTCGCCCTCGTACCTGGGAGGCCGCACCAATGAGGCTCGGTGAGTGGGAACATCTCGGATATGAAGAGCCAGACACACATATCGGGGGTCAACTTGCGGTATAGCATGCTCGCGCCAACACCGATCGTCGCGAATGTGTAAAAGAGGATCACTGTGACAGGATGCCATGCTGACTTCACCGAGCGTAGTGCGATGCCTGGGGACGGGTACAAAGGTCGGTAAGTGACCGGAGTAGGGAAGACGCGTAGAGGATCTGGCGGAACAGGGGCGACTTACCTACCGGGAGGGCCCCGAAGAACGCAAAGCCCATGGAGAGGATGTGTACAACCATGAGGCCGGGATAACGCTTCTCCTCCTGCGAATCCTTAACATCGCTCCAGTAGTAGGACGGTGGCGTCTTCTGGTGGGTCATCTCAACCTCGGTCTCGTTAAGCTCGAGCATGGGTGCGCCATGGTGGTGGTGATCGCCGTCTCTCCTGAAGAGGACCTCTTCGTGCGTGTTCAGGTTCGATCCCGAGGCCACGGGGAGGTCAAGCGCGCGGGTGTCATGTGGTGGGGCGGCGGCGAGAGCACCAGCAAGGGCGGGGACAAGGAAGGGGAGGATGTGGAGGGCGCGCATGACGGCCGAGGGGGAGAACACGGTGAGGAGGAGAGGGATGGTGAAGACCAGCAAATCTTATTATACAGCAGCTGACGGAGAAGGTCGGAGGAAGGCTGGCGAACGTTTGAGACTCGCCCGGCCAGTCCTCCTGCGCTCGCGTCCTCCGTGCGACTCGAACGCGGGCGCGGCTGACTCATCCATCGCGCGTCACTTCCCGAAGACACCGACTCTCTTTCCTCACCCGCCCCTCGTGTTGCTCCTTCCCCCTCCCCTCACCCCTGAGCCGCCCCTCTCACCCACAACCTCCGCCCCTCTCCCACCATCGCCCTTCCGAGGTGCCCTTTCCCGCTCGTCGTCGCTCGCGATGAGCTCCTTCCCGATCGATGCCACCCCCGATTAGCGCCGCGCATCACAAAGCCAAAATTACAGAAGTAGATGAGATGCGATCGCGCTTTGTGACCTCATCAACCTCCCCACCACTCTGCCGCCGCCTCCCCGCGCCCGCTCGCTCGGCCACCCCGACTGTGATCGGACACCCACTACTTACCCCTACCCACAGCTGCCTCGTGCGAGGCGTTTTCCTAGCCTCGTCGCCTCGCTCCTGGCTGCTGCTGTGGTCTGGTGTACCATCATATCCCATGCCTTCTCAGCGTGCACTGCTCCTTCTGGTATCAACACGTCCATCTCGGCTTCTTGTCCAGTCCAACCGCCGAATCCCGTAAAGCCGAGCTTGTCTCGTCCGGTCCAGTCACGTCCTCGCTCGGCCCCGTGCCTAGTCATTGTGCTGCCAGTAGTAGCGCCGCCCTGTTGGTCGTCGGCATTTGCATCCCGGAGCGTAGCAACAAAGCTTGTCGCCGCCCTCCCGGGACTCGGGCTTGATGCGGTGACGAAGCCCACTTTGGACTTCCCATCAAAAAGGCGCATGCTCCACGACCTGGGCTCAATGTTCTGATCATGTACTTGATTGTTCTGCGGATCAGAGCTTCCAACCAGTACAGGCGGATACTTACCCTGCATCGCACTGCGCCAGCGTACGTCTCTGACGTTCGGTCTTTGATGCATGACGCATCCATCAATTGTGCATATGAACGCTGAGGAAGCAATAGTATGTGTCAGTGCGGTCGTGTCCTGCTTGCAGATGCTTACGTTGTATGATATCACCAGCGCCCATCTACGAGGACAACATATGCAACGGTCTGCTGCTGTGTTGTTCGCGTCCGTTGGTCACTCGGTGCGTGTCTCTGGAACACAGCCCTCACCTATCGCTACCGCGGTCCCTCATTCTGTCGTGCAATCTATCATTGTCTACGCCGGCTTCCCATCCATATACAGCCCCGTAAACTACCGTACTTTGTATTGCGAGGTCCGTCACTGCCGCCACATGACATGCACTCCCATGCTTGACGTCCGTCTCGCCTTCCGTTTACGCTCAACAAGCTAAAGCATCACAACTACGCTTACTGCGCGAACACGCATGTGAGATGCTTTGCACGCTCAGCATCCTCTCTGTGGTACACGCCAGTTCCCATACGAGTTGCGTCATGATGTACATGATTGGCAGTGATGCACACCATCTGTCCACGCCTGTCGACATCGCATCCACACCTTGCGCGAATCTATCGACAGTGCGCTGATACATTGGCGTTCTATTCGGACTATCCCTTCTGAGCAACCTTTGTGGATGACCCGACCCAATATAGTCGCCAGGCGTTCGCAGAACCACGACAGAAAATACGTGTCGTCCTGCGTGCTAGTAGCGTCCGAGCACCCCGGTTCCACTGATGCCTCCGAATCTACCCTTCGTGCCCACGGCCCACTGGCACTCGGATATCGATCCAATTCTAGCCCTCTCGGCACCTCTTTTCGGAGGGCCTCTGCACCCGGGATCGACTAGGGCGCACCGGCACGCGCGCTTGAGCAACGGCAGAAGAGCGCGTCGGGCTTTGCGCGCGCGGCGGTTGGTAAGCGCGTGGCCTCGCCAAGCTCGAGACCCCGCTCGCTGAGCCTCGCTGTCGGTCACTTTTAATCGCGCGGGATCGGTGCTGATCGGTGCCGGTCCAGCCGTTCAACGCGCTCCGACCTTGGGGCCCGTCCAGCGGGTTGCATTACAGCGGTTTCCATATCGCTAGGCCCCTTGACCGCGAAACACGTCCAGTCGGACTGTAGCGGAACATACAGATAACCCTGCTTATCGCTGAGTAATATTTTGTGCCGGTGGCTTATCCCACCTGCCGCGACGAATTACCCTCTGCCGAGCCTGTTTTGGAATTAATCACCTGTATGTAAGTGTCGAGTTGAGAGCCCGTTCGAAGTCCGACTGAACGGACTTCGTGATCGAGGTGCCTAGCGATATGGAAACCGCTGTAAATCGTCGCGCTGCGATATGTCGCGGGCGACGCAGGCGCTGTCTCCTGGTGAGTGTCAAAGTGAGGAAGGGTGATTCAATGCAGTGGACGGCAACACTTAGGCTATCGGGTGACCCTCCGAAACGTTGCCCTCGGACTGATCGCGGTCACAGAGCCCGGGGCTACCGGACTCGGGATTCGACGCTCAGAGGCTCCTGGCCCGGTGTACTTATTGACTCAGTTATAATAACTTATTGGCTCCAGAAGGTAGCTTGTTCGGCGCTCAGCTATGGCCCCAGGAACAGGACGTGTCTCGTCTGCCTTAGTGGCCGGAGATTCACAGCGTGGATGCGGTCGGCACCCAGGCATTGCCTCCGATTCGGGAATATGAGGGGATGCGCACACGTTGGGATCAGTTGGGGGCTCCGGGAGTGACTTGAGTTGAGGGGATCCCGAGAGGTTTCCGCAAAGAGGTGGCCGGTCAAGGAGTAGGTGACGATTCCACTGCCGAAGCGACTCATTTTGGGCGTATACCTCAATGTAATTGATTCAAGGCACGCTCGTCTACCTGAATCGTGGGGCTGCTAACTCGGGCGAATGCAGGTGACATGGCCCGAATGTTTCCGTCAATGTTCTGCCAACTTTACCCGCCAGTGCCCTGCAAGCAAGATATATGCAGATACAGCGGCTCAGCTGTACTGTACTTGGACATCGATGTCCGAAGTAGAAGTGCTTGTGGGAAACCGCACCTCAGAATACGCGTCGTCGCCGTCATCATCACGGTCATGCCGTGCCCCCGACGCACGACCTCTTCCAACCAGCCGACTTGTGCATCCGATAGATCGTGAGGGTTCACTAGATCAACGACCAACACACAGCTATCAATGACCGACACGCAGCACAGGCACCGAGAAACGAAGTATTTGACGTTGGTTACAACGTCCTCGTGTGATTCATAGATATGCTCATGTTCGATTGTAAAGCATGATCTTCCAGGAAATTGTACCATTCGAAGGGGGCCATTGAAAGGCTAAGGTGAGCGAAAGTGCAATAGTGCCCTAGTAACGGGGCTGCGTAGCACGTGCACGTGTTGCATACGTTTGGACGATATAGGCAGTCATTGCTTATATATCCTATACATGATGAGAAGCAAGCAGTGGATATCATTCAGGAGACTGACTTGATGCAGAACCGGGGATGCATGGGTGTTGTCATCCATTCTCCAGGGAGGAGGAAGCCACAGCGTGAGGCAGCCTGGTTCTGCAGACACAGAGCGCTGGCGTGCGACATTTGCTCATGGTACTCCATGTTGCAACTTGCACGCACAATAGCCGGTGCAGAGATCCCGCTACCCTCATTGAATAGCATCGTTGGTAACACACCATGGCTAGGATTATCGCGGCCAGCACGGTCACCGCATCGGTTCTTGAATCGAGGAAGAGCTCGAGGCATGAAACACTAGGAGTTCCCAGGTGGTCGAAGAGGTATTCCAGCGAGGTGCAGGAAATCCTCGCAGAGAATGGCTGGAGGAAGAACAGATATGCGTACCAAGGGATTGAGGCGATACTTGACGTCTCGTGCAGAGCCAGGTGGTACAAGAGTGTGTCTTCCATAGGCCTCTCGGGTCTCTTCCGACCGCCGACGTCGTTATGAATCATTCAGATGCTCAGCGACCACCGTTGTACGCCTCCATTCAAGTTCATACTAACTCGGAGCCACAGGTGCAGGACTCTCATCCATTCTGACGTCTCGAAGGTTTCAGTACATTTCTGAAAAACAGTCAACAGTCGTGTAACCAACCGTATAAAAACTGCTCTGACCTGCGCTATTACTAGACGTGCTAGTGGCCGATGCAACAACGTCGGATGGTGATTCAGGTGAAAGTCAATTGGAAGGTTCAAGTTGAGCGCTAAAACGCCACCGTGACGGTCACGGCGTACTGGACCGTACCGGTACCGTGACTCGGACGTCGACGTCTCTAACACTGGCACGTCCTACAAGTTGCGATCCTAGTCGACCGTATAACTGTCGATAGACCTGCATCTGATCAGGAGCGAGACTTCGAGTTGAGACGGCCCGGATGGTACCAGCGAAGCCGGCACATACTGCGATGCGACCCCTCCGAGAGGTTACCGGGTGGCCGCGAAGCCTGGTCTCCCTCACAACCACGACCACGCTATGGACAGCCTCGCAGGCTCGCAGAGCCAGCGACAGCAGCACGGCTGTGTTGCAGATTTGCATTGACTAATGGCAATGAAGGTTCTTCGGACAGTGACTCAATAAACTTGAACTATGTCACTGGCATCCAACTCGCACTGCTGGAGGACAGGTCTTCCTCGAACACAAGTAAGAGAAGGAGTACTCAATCCGCAGGCTAGTTACCCACTGGCGAACAATGGCTCCACTTAGCGTGGCTGCGGCTGCCAGGGACCCGCCCACGCACTCCACAAACTTCAAGGTGTCAGTGGCTGAGTGCCCTACTCAGTAAGGCAGCCTCTGTGGGGCGAAGTCATCGTGATCCGGGCTTTCTGAGGGACGCCATGACGGCGAACAACAAGCTGGAATGTTAACAAACGGAGGTACGCGTTCTCCAACACAATACCCCGGCCACCTGATGCTGCAATCTACATGTTGCATAGGACGTCGCCTGCGTTGCGAGGAGGCTGCGCTCGAATGCCGTACTAGATGTGCGTGGTGCCAAGGGTCGCGCGCCCTCAACCCCTCTGTGGAAGCATGGCGGCGCGCTGTCCGTGGCGTATGTCGGCGGTTTGTGAGGCGTGGCATACTCCTCGTTCACAAATCCCGCGAGAGGGCTACTCCAACGACCACCACTAGCGCTACGGATTTCATGCAGTATTTTCACGCTTGATTTCGGCTGGTGAAAAGTGGGGGAGAGTTGGGGGGGGAGGCGAATGGTGCTGCCCTTGCCCTCTCCTCTACCTGTTGTTGGTGCTGGTGTGACTGAATATCCATCTGTAGACACCCATGACATGGCAGCAAACCTGGGGGCAATGTCCAAATCTACTCACGCTGACGCGGTGCGTTCAAATCGCGAGCAATCTGAGCAGTCTGTATTGCAGACACGTCAGCGGGACGCCGTGCGATCTCCGAAAACGTACGGCGGGACCGTAAGTCACTCAATGGCGAGCAATCCTAAAATCTCAATGAACGTGCACCGGCGGCAAACGCAGCATAGGAGATACATCCCGATGTCATCTTGCGGGGGAACTTCGGTGTGCGTATAGCATATGGTCGTTGCGTCAGGCGGGGGGAAGATCCCCAGAGGACGGAACACGCCCACGGCCTCCCGCCTTAACCTTCAATTGGTATGAATCATTTGAAGAGCAGAAGGACGCTTGATGAGTGCCGACGATAGTCCGCACAAGTCGCACCAGGTCTGCCTCCGCTTCCTGCACACATTCAAGTTCTCTACACACGATTTCTCCACACGCACCGACGGCCCTGCCACAAGGCGCGTGAAGCATGGCTGTCCTGAGGTTTCGAACGGCTAAGTTCGAATTTACGCAGGGGGCAACGGGATATAAAAGCAGAGCTGCAGGGCTAGGTTACGGCAGTGAACTCACTCTCGACCTCTCTCCCGAGTCCTCAGAGCCGTCACCTCCGCTTCACAATGAAGGCCTTCTTCTCTGCTATCGTCGCCACGGCAGTTGCCTCGGTCACAGCGCACTGTAAGTGCACCAACCTCCTCCACATACCTAGCTGATATGTGCTTGGCACACAGACACGCTGCCCGACCTCATCCTTAACGGCGCGGCTACGTCGGACTGGGAGTATGTCCGCCAGACCCAGAACTACGAGACCAATATGCCGGTCGGTCCCCGGCTCCCATGCAACTCACGACACGCATATTGACGATGCTCCACAGGTCACGGATGTCACGAGCGATTTGATCCGCTGCTACGAGAACAACACGGCTTCGTCGACGTCCGTCGCCACCGTCCAGGCCGGCGCCACCGTTGGGTTCCAGGCCAACGGCGACTTCTACCACCCCGGCGTGCGTCGCCCCCGCTGCTGAGTCTGCGCGCTGTTACTCATGTGCCGCAATAGTACTTCTCGGCATACATGTCGGCAGCCAGCCCAGACGCGGACTCGGACAGTGCTGCTACCGGCCAGACCTGGTTCAAGATCTGGCAGGACACCCCGACGTTCACACCCGGCACGAACGGCCAGCCTGGCACCCTGAACTTCCCGCTCGAGAGTCAGTAGACCCCGGGCCTTTGCTTGCGTTACATTAACGCCGTGCCCGTTATAGCGGCCGACCAGTTCACTTTCACCATCCCTCCCAGCCTCCCGAATGGCCAGTACCTCATCCGTGGCGAGCAGATTGCCCTGCACGGTATGCAATCATGCCTTACTCAACGAAACCCCGTTGATTGACATAAATTGCGCGGGCAGTGGCTAACACCTACGGCGGTGCTCAGTTCTACCTGTCCTGCGCCCAGGTCAACGTAGAGAATGGAGGAAGCGGGTACGTATTGAAGCAAAGGCATTACCACAGTCCTTCGCTCATACTTTTGCAGCAACCCCTCGCCGCTCGTCTCCTTCCCGGGTGCTTACACCGGCTACGAGCCAGGCATCCTCATTGTACGTATCATGCCATCAGTATATGGGGCGCTGCTGACGAGATCGAACCATAGGACATCTACGACCTGCCGAGCAACTTCACCGGTTACCAGGCTCCTGGCCCTGCTGTCTGGAACCAGTGAACGTCGTCACGGTAGAGATGCGAAGAGCTCGGTGTCCCGTATAGCTTTCGTTCGGATTCGATGTACAGAGAATGTAAGAAACACGTTCTATGCCTCTTCTCCTTCTACTGCGCTTCGATGCATCGATTGGGTAGGACTCGAGGCTGAAGTAATCTGGTATACATCTGTGAGACAACCTCACCGCTAAAGCGGGGGCGTTGCAGCGGCCTTCAGGAACTACGAACATATAGCTCCCGGGATGTAGACACACGTACAGATCGAGATCTGTGTGGGGTTGCGCTCACTTAGACCGACACTACTAAACTGTTTGGACCAGTGGAAACTCAACTTGAACTCTGCGTTGGCCCGAGTCCGCGCCCCTTTCTATGTATGTTAGTTTGTGTTTGCAAGTATACAGGTGATGCCAGTCAAGGATTCAGATCTAGATACATTGAACGCCATTTAACTGACATGGTCGGGCCACAGGTGTGGGTAGTTTCACTTCCGTTCCGCGTCCCCGTCCCATGATTCGATTCCTACTCATTACGGCATCGAGAAGACGAGTGAGGTTCTACGACCCGCCGACAATTAACAGGGAGGAAATCATCTCATGGTGACGCTTGAGCCTTTAGGACTGTTGAGATTGATTACGATCACGTCGCTGCAGCAGAGAGTCTTGTGGACGCCAGTGGACGCGTTGCCAAGGACGCCGTGCTCCTAGCTTACCAGAGGCTGAGGTTAGGGCTCCGGGAAGGGGAGAAAAATCACATGATTGGCGTCTGCGATGGCGCGATGCGGGGACGGCGGCCTGCCTGAGCGCCGCCAGTATCGGCGAGGAAATCTCAGACGACAGGCATATTGGGGATAAGTAAGCCCATCATCGCAGACGCGTAGACCCTTGCAATGGGGTACGGAGAGCTAAGTCGTGCGATCAGCGTTTGCATCTTCGTGCACGACCTCTACCTTCTCATGAGACTGCTGCTTCCTCGCACCCACTACATGACCGCCCCGGCCCGCTAACGACCACCGAGAACACTACTTAAGTGGCTACAATGGCTTTGTTCCGAAGGATTCGCCGCTTCGTATGGGGAGACATCCCAGAGAGCAAGGCGGAGCGTACACTACTGCTCAAGATAGACTGTTTTATTCTCTCCTATTGCTGTCTCATGGTGAGGAACCACCATCACGTATGCTTGGGGACAGCCAAGCTAAACGACGGCACAACTAGTATTTCACAAACTGTGGGTTTTGCAGGTTACCAACCGTGCTTGGGCAATGACGTGCCCCACATCCCAGATCTTGACCGAAGCAATGTCTCGAATGCATACGTCTCGGGTATGAAGCAAGACCTCCACATGTATGGCACTGAGTTCAATGTAAGTCTCTTGTCCCCTTGCGCCTGCACCAGAGTCGCCGACCTAGTACTACAGAAAATCAACACTATCTTCACATGTGGATACATTGTCGGGATGATACCGAGTAAGCGTCGAAGTACCTCAGTCATTCAACGGAGCTAAAACACGAGGCAGACAATCTGATGCTGCAAGTTGTTCCCCCGAGATTATGGTTCCCAGCAATGCAAATTGTATGGGGCGTCTTGACTTTCTGGTCAGTCCCCGTCCGCTGTGCTAGTTCTCATCTTCCTGATATGATGCACGAGGCAGCTCGAGTGCCGTAAAGAATGTCGAGCAGGTACGTCCGGTTAACCCGTCATGTCACCTTTTAGATAGGTGCTATGCTCACTTAATATTCGTCGTGGCAGCTGTATGCGATCCGGTTCTTCCAGGGTCTGAGCGAGGCGTCCACGTTCGTTGGGACACACTACATTCTGGGCTCGTATGTCTCACCTGGTCAATCTCCGCGTCATGATTACAGTGCCTAAATTCGATTCCATGCAGGTGGTACAAATCGGGCGAGCTCGGGAAGCGCTCCGGCATCTTCACTAGTTCAGGCCTGATCGGGACACTGTAAGTCGGTAGACGCGCTTAACAACCATGCTCTCACAGCATTTTTCCACTCAGGTTCTCTGGTGTGCTCCAGGCGGCAGTGTATCGGTTCGTTGTGTGAGTGAGCCTCTAGGCGCCTGCGCTGATTGTCCTGCAGAAACCTCAACGGCATCAGCGGCCGCAGTGGCTGGCGATGGCTGTAAGCCTTTCCTTCTGGACGCAGACAATGACTGTATCCACGAACTCCGCACTTGCGATAGATTCATCATTGACGGCATTATCACCATTCCTATCGCTCTCTATGGCTTCTTCGTATTTCCCAACACGCCGACGACCACCAGCGCATTCTATCTCTCGGAGCAGGTCTGACCTACGCTGAATTTCGGTCAAACCTACCTCACACGCGCATTTGCCCTTCCTAGGAGCGTCAACTCGCTGTGACCCGCGTCCAGACGAGCGACGCCCCGCCGCAAGAGCACCGCGGTATCGGTCGTCCCACCTGGGCTCTCGTCAAGCGCATTCTCGGCCGCTGGCGCTGGTACGGCTGTAGCCTCCTTGTACGTCTGCCCCTCATCCCCACCTCTGGCCTCCACTCACCGCCTCTCCTATCCCTCATGTCAGTTCGCAATATCGGGCGAGACGGAGAGCTTGGGCTCGAATAACCTGATGGGACAGTGGCTCGCAGCGGTAGGGGGCTACACGGTCCCGCAAATCGACTACTACCCGTGCGGGGTGACCGCGGTTGGTATCGCGTCGACGCTCGTGTGCGCGACCTGGACCGACGCGACGCGCAGCCGCGCGCGCTGGCCCGTGCTCGTGTACATGTCAGTCGCTGTGATCGTCGCCGCGGCGTGCATCTTGCCCTGGGGCGGGCCGACGGGGCTCAAGTTCTTCGCGTATTGTGAGTAGCAGATGCGGTCGACGCTGTGTGGTGTGGGCTGACGGCGCGTGTTTTCTTTGCAGATTTGGCGGGCGCGAGTTACGCAGGGCAGGCGACAACCTTCGCGTAAGCTCCTACCTCCCTTCTTCTTCTCCCCCCTCCAAACTGACTCACACGCAGCTGGGCGAACCAAATATGCGCTGACGACGATCAAGAACGCGCCGTCGTGCTCGCGTCCATGAAGTACGTATATCCTTGCTCTCGGCGTCCCACCTCACTGCACATCTGACGCCTGGCCGGCAGTATGTGGAACAACGTCGTGAACGCGTGGTGGCAGCTCGTGTTCTACCCCGCAACGGACGCGCCGCGCTTCCGCAAGGGCATGTGGGCCATGATCGGCACCGGCCTCGCGACGCTCCTCGTCACGTTCCTAGTATGGTACCTCGAGCGTCGCGAGAAGCGCGGGGGAGCTGGCTACGCGGACGGGGAGAAGGAGAGGGAGCTGGATGAGAAGAATGTGGATGCGTTTTGATGTGCGGAGTGGCCCGAAGCACAGTTCCCGGCACTCTGTGCCACTTGTAACTCAACTTGAAGCGGCGGGTCCTGAGGCGGACTCAGAGCGCCTCAGTCGATGGAGGTCCGGTTGATGCAGTCATCATGTGTACCTGCACTCTAGCTGCGCCCCTACCTCCCTAGTTTCCAAATTCAAAGGAGGGCGCCGATTAAGTCTACTTGCTCGAGTACAAGCGCGCCCACGCCCAAAGCCAGGTCCTCACGTACCAGCGTCTCCCGCTTCCCCGTCGACCTTGAACTCCACTCAGCCAGCGCTTCCCGGGATTGTAGCTTAGTGAGCCACAGTCTCGAGCCACACCGGGACACGTTCGCAGCAGCCCGACTCCCTTCGATCCGTGTCGCGAGGTGCGCGTTCGCTTGGAGGTTCGCTGGTCTTCGACTGCGAAGCCGAGAAGAGGATATTGGTGCCGAAGACAATGAGATTTGAGGTCGTACTACTGTCTTCCAGCCTACGAGCCGGCGATGCCCTATTGTTTATATGTAGTATGGACGAAGTAAGAGATAGATGTAGGTGAGTACGAGCATAAATTGCTCTATTGCCTACCCCAAGAATCGTCAGGACTAATGTGACTGGGGTGTTCTGCAACGCACTGAACAGTCTCGCACAGAAGTGTGGTACAACCCCAAGGACATGGTACACATCTTCATTAAGACTTGCTACGTATTACTTACTACATACTCGAGTCGCACATGGACTGCTCCGCGCCCGGCTAACTACAACTTTGAAAGCAAGGGACCAGCGCAAGGAGCGAAAAAAGTAGCGGTAAACAGAAAACACTATGATACATCTAGCTTCAGTTGAACTTCAAGGCGGTAGCGTAGGCGTAAGAGAAGCGACAGGAAGGCAGACAGACACGGAATCAACGTGAGGGAAGACGTGCGGTCTATATAGCCGGCCCCTCCGCGGGAGGGGAATGAGTGAGAACACAGCACGGCCGCGATAGCGGGCATCGGGCGCGAGATGATGCAAGTGCTAGACAACATGCAGGAAGATAATACATGCAAAATGCGAAGAAGAGTTGAGCACACAGCGGGAACGCGTGAGTTATATGCGGGTGTGTTAGCAAGGTATAATAGTGGGCGAGGTATACTGGCGGCGGCTAGCACCCCAGGCTGGAAGGTCACTCGTTCCGGACCTGCATTGCCGGCGTCAGCACTATCCAAGACAAGACAGGCGAGACTTACAGTGAGCTGCCGAATGGGTGCCTTCTCGTCCACGACCACGGCCGCGCCTTGTGCGCCGAATTTGTCGGGCAGCGGCGCAGCCACCGGAAGCGTCGGCAAGCTCGGGTCGAGCATCCGCGAATGGCTGCTCGTCCGTTTCCTAGTGCTACTCCCCCCGCTCGCGCCCGTCTCCGCGGACGTGCCCTCGTCGGAGTACGCGAGGCCCACGGGTGAGTTCAGGAGCGACGCGGACGCACGGCGCGCGACGGGCGACACCGCCGAGAGCGGCGGGTCGACGGGGTTGGGCGTCGCGCCGTACGGGTTCACCATCGGCGACGCACCGGTGTCGTTGGTCACCTGGTACGCAGGCGGACTGGCATCCGGGCGCGCGGCGCTGAGGTTCAGCGGCGGCACTTGTTTGCGCTGGCTCGCCTTGCGCACAGGGGGGTTCGCAGGGGCTGGGCCAGCGGCAGTAATAGCCGCGCCATAGGCGGTGTTATACGAGGGCCCAGGTCGAGGTGCGAGCGTGTTGGCGGCGGGCTGAGGTTGGTACGCATTAGGGTTGGGGTTGATGGGAGCCGCATACGTAGGGTAGGGCCCGTAATCGTTGTACCCTGTGTTCGTGTACATCTGCGACGGAAACGCGACCTGGTTCGTTGTCGACGTGATGGTCGCCTTCGGCGGCGCTGCGGGCCCGGAGGGCGGCATGTACGTGGGGACGGCATAGCCAGTCTGGTACATCTCCGGTGCTGCCGAGGCGAACGCATTGTCGTTCGCACTGCCTCTCGAGCTCGGCCGCGTGAGACTCTCGCCCATGGCTCCCCCAGCCCCGCCTCGCTCGATGTCGCCATGTTTGCCAATTAGCTCGTCCGACGAGGGGAAGGGCGAGAAATCGATCGCCTCCTCGTGCAGCTTGTTGCGACGACGACGACGGATCGTGTACGTTGCTACGATGATGAGGAGCACGAGGCCCACCAACGAGCACGCGGTGATGACGCCTACCGAGAGGCCCTTGTTAGCGAGGAAACCCTTTGATGCCGCGGCGTTAGAAGCGGCAGTTGTAGAGGCAGAGGACGCGGGCGCAGTCTCGGTCAAGGTGACGGTGCCGCTCGGGCCAACCGACGTCGTCAGGGACGGTGAAGACGTCGAAGTGGGGTTATTGGTCGATGCAGAAGTTGACGAAGTCCCAGCGGAGGTGGATGCCGACGATGAGGTCGTAGCGGACGATGCAGCTGTGGAAGAGCTCGCAGACGCTGTGCTGCTCGACGTCGTCGATGTAGCAGTGCTCTTCGTCTGAGATGTCAGCGTCTGGGTCGCGACGGATGTCGGGGACCTGTGCGACCGTTGGTCAAAGAGCAATATACACAGACCAGACAAGCACTCACTGAGTGTCGGTGCTGGTCTGTGTGGCCGTCGGGGAGTCTGTCAGGGTGAGCGTCGCGCTTGTCGACGTCTGAGACGTTGTCTGACCAGGGAAAATGGGATTGAAGATCGAGGATCTGCCGTCACTGTTAGCTCCAGTCACATCATGTGCAACACTGCCAATCCGACGTACAATGCATTGCCAACTATGATAGACAAGGACGTTCAAACATGAGCATGAGTTGGACGGATGATGAGCGTTGTGGAGACTCACTACCGCTGAAGATACCGTCGCGTTGGTACAAGCCAGAGTCGCCGTGGACGACAGCCATGTTTACAAGAGGGTCACAGAGGAGGTGGTGAAGAATGGAGGTGGTCTAGGCCGTCGCTGAGTTGGTTTGCCAAAAGAATGAACGGAGTGGGTTGGACGTTGTGTAGAGCACCGAGACGAGCCTGGCTTCCGGGTCTTCCAGAGACCAAGGAGGTAGAGGTGGTCAATGAGGGAGGACCAACAGAAGGGCCGGGCACAGAGGATAAGGCGTGGGTGTCAGTGTGGGACGGAGGGAAGGAAGGCTCGAGGAGATGGAGGAGGGGAAGACAAAAGGGCGACGATAATAGCGGACTACCGTCCAGGGTCCATTGACTGAGGGCCACAAGCCGGTTGTGGAGAAGATTGAAGGGAAGCTCCGCTTGTAGTTGCACTTTCGATGCGGCGGTGGAGCTTGTCCTACGCGGTTGTGTGGCTGATGGACGTGCTCGTTGGCATCGAAACGCTGCTCGACGTTGCGTGGGTCGTCGGCGCGCGCTGCCCTCTCCCTCTCCGTCGCTCAACTTTGGCCGGGATCGCCATGGCACTCGCTCCATATTAGGCAATGCACGTGATTACAATAGGCTACACTTTTTGTCCCAAAGACAGCAAGAATACACTCAAGACAAGCAGTTCCTTCTACCCACCGTATCCCTCGCCGTGCTCACCGCGACATACGAGGCAGCGGTCCGTAGGCCTGCCCCGCGTTGCGTTCCATGATTTCGCGTAGCGGTCCCAGCAGGCGCGTGAACGCGTTCGCGTCAAGCGCCGCCACCTTCAGTTTCGGCGCGGCAGGATCGGCTCGGGTTACCGCGCTCACCGTCGCCGCGCGGGGCTCCCGACGAAGCAGCGACAGCTCTGCCGCGACACAACAAGGTCAGATCCTCACGAGCCTGGGACGGTAGTTAGAGTCCGCACCTCCAAAGTAGTCACCCTTCGTGAGGCGGTTCACTTCAACCTCGCGGCTTTGGCCGTCGTCCGTGCGCTCGGTCTTCGTGACAACTGCTTCACCGTCCTCGACAAAGAAGAACGTGTCGCCCATGTCGCCTTGGCGCACAACCGCCTCGCCGCCCTCGTGGACCCTGCTCACAAGCGCGTCCGCAATCTTGCTGCGTTCCTCCGGCCGAAGCGAAGCGAGCAGCGGCACAGACGACAGGAACTGCTCGTACATGGTCCGCCTCCTGTGTGCCGCCTTGAGGATGATCGTGCGGAACGTGATCCGATCGAGCTGCCATAGCGTCGATGGCTCCATCGCCACAACGCTCGCCGCGCGCGGGTGCCCGTACATTAGCGCGAGCTCGCCGAAAAAGCTCCCTTCCCTGCACTCCGTCACCTTCTTCCCGAACTCGGGGTGGTACCCCGGCTGCGTGAACGTCGCCTCGGGCGTCGTCGCGCCCCCCGTCAGCCAGGCGGGCGGCAGTGGCTCCGGGCGGATGAAGCAATCGAGCCAGCCAGACTCGACGACGTAGAAGTAGTCGCCGACGTCGCCTTGCCGGATGACAACCTCGTCCTTCTTGACGTGCACCTCGCGCATCGCCATCAGCACGCCCGTCTCTTGTTCCTCATCGAGGTCGCGGAAAATAAAGTTCTCGGTGATCGCTGCGCGGATGCGCTGCAGCTGCTCGTCGGTCTTCGGGTAGATGGGGAGCGGCTCTTCGGGCTCCTCGTCCACCGCGATGGACTCTGCACTGACGGACGCGCGTCGCGCAAAGATATTGGACTCAGGGGGACCGAGGTAGTCGCCTTGTGGCGCGACACTCCCGTTGGCGAAGGAAGCAAAGGGGTTGGGAACACTAGTTGGGGACGTGGGGGAGACCTCTTCGGCTTCCATCCTGAACATGGGCGGAGTAAGGGAGTTGAGGCTTCTGCGCGACGAGTCGGCGAGAAGAGCATTCCCGGGCACGTTCAGCGTGCCGAACGGACTGGGAGCGACAGCCATGGAGGCGCGTAAGGAGGAGCGTTGAGCGAAAGTGGGTTTCGAGAAGGGGGAGACACCGTCGGGCTGCTGGCCTGAGGTGGGGCTGATGAGGAGGTCGTGGTAGTGGTCGGTCGGTAGCTCGCGGGAGAAGGAGGGGTGCTCAGCGAGGATGTCGCGCGTGCGTGTGCGCTGCTCCTCAAGTCTCGACTGGAACCAGTTCGCGCAGTATTGTAGCGCGTCCTTGGGCTGTACGCGCTGTGCGTCGCGAGTGAGCTCGGCGACGAGCTGTTCGAAGGTTGACATGGAGGGATTCCGGCCGCTCGCCATGGCAGATGCGTGTTTCGCCTGAGCCACCGCCTCTTATGCGTCCTGCGACTATGCTCCCTTTGTTGCGGAGGCGCGGTGCGTGTTCGCGGTAGGGCAGTTTCGCGTCTTTGTACTTCCGCCGGGTCAGTGGGGGGTAAACAGAAAGGAAGGCACTCACCACAAGACGAGCACCGATTTATGGCTGTTCAAGGGGATGGCATCCACCGACAATGCATCTCTACGCCACGTGGCTTTCCTAATGAGGCACATTGTAGCGAATCGCGGGACGGTTCCTTGCTCGCGAGCATCCTGCTATCCGGCCGTACGCCTCTGCAGCACGCGAACAACCGATGTTTCGGCCGCGCGAGTAAGCAACCGGAGGACTGCAGTAGAATCGCTGCAGAACATTCCCGCCGCAAGCTGCCAGGCGTCACGCGGCGGGTCACGTGCTCTGTTTACACGTTAGCGCATCATCTCGGCGCGAGTTCGCTCTCAGCACGACCCCCATCCACTCCTTCCTTTGCTTCACAACTCTGCCTTCGCTCGGATAGTATGTCTGCCCATGATGCGACAGTGGACATCCGCATAGAACTGCCTACGCATTCCCGCTCGTTCTCCGTGCAGGCTGGCCGGTTATCGACGATCCGCGATGTCAAGAGCGCAATAACCACGGTCTGTCCTGGCAGCCCCAGGGCGGATGGGCAGCGTCTCATCCACAAGGGGCGGTTCGTTCACGATGATGAGATTGTGGGGGAGATATGGAAGGTGCGTCCTCACCATTCAAGCGCCCTCGTTGCCTTTCATGCAAACTCATACGCCTGCAGAACCTCGATGAGGCGCACGTCCTCCATCTCTCGGTACACCCTTCCGCCTGGACGAACGGCCCGCCTGCGTCTCTGTCGTCTCCCTCGCCGACCGCCCCATACACCGCGGCAGCACCGATGGCGACGCCGGGGGTTCTCCCGCTTTCGGTCCCGTACTCAGTCCCGGTCACCGCGCCGGTGGCGAATGCAGCCATGGCCAATGCATCCATGCTGCCTTATTCGACGCTGGGATACGTCTGCTACAAACATGCGCGGGCTATCCACGTACTGATGCACGGGACGCATCTTGATGATCCCGTCAACAACGGGGACAATGGTGGAGCGTGGCGCGCAGCAGCCGTTGAGATGCTGGGACAACATGGATGGGCATGGCCCACGCTGCTCGACGAGGACTATCCTGCTTTGACACAGGGAGGGCTGAAGTATGAGCGAACCACCGTCGAGTGAGTAATCGTCTTGCCCGTGCTCCCGCATGTTATGATTCTGAACATCGATCGCTAGTGGTTTGTCGTATCTTTCCCTTACCAACCCGGGTGCGGAGCCTACGCCTGTCCAGACCCATGCCCTGAAGGTGCTTTCCGTCACGTTCACGATATTGTCTACCCTAGGTCTCTACGCGGCACCTGATCCCACTTCTCCGGCATATGTCGCTCAGAACATCGTGACGACGAACCTCAATGAACACCTTCAACGGCTCGGTCTCCCCGCCCTTCGCTTTGGCCAAATTCCTCTTCGGCATCTCAATATGAACAACGTCGCACCCGCACAAGCAGTGGAGATGCGTGCGATCCCCCTCCGCGCAGTTCTTGTTCCTTTCCTCATGGTCACCTTCCGCACGATCCTCCTCTTCTATTTCTTCGGCCCAACTAAGCGGCCTTTCTTCGCCTTCCTGGTCATGGCATGGATTCTCTACGAGGCCTGGGGCGCAATCCGCCTTGTGCTCGGGTACGACCGGCCGCGGGACCGGCCGCAAGCGGGCGGCGCTGAGGCAGCCGCCGCTCATCCCGCGGGCCAACCACAGGCACAACCACAGGCAGCCCCCGCTCAGCAGCCCCACCGCGCACCGCGTCGGCCTCGGGGCGCCAACGCCAACCGTAGCGCGATGCAGTCTTTCCTCGCCGGTCTCTCGAACCTCAACCTGCGCCGGGAAGACTCGATCATCGACACGGGCGCGAACGTCCCGCGGCCGAGCATAAGCCACAAGGTGAAGACGTTCGTCGTGCTCATCCTCCTGACGCTGTATCCGGCCGTCTGGGACCACCGTCGCGCGGCGCTGAGGCGGCGCGAGGGCCGACTCAGGACGGAGCAGAACGCGCGGGAGGCGGCGCGCAGCGCGGAGGGCGAGCAGGACCGCGCCGATGCCGACGCTGAGAGGGCACGCTTGCTGGAGCGGCTGGCGAACAGGCGGCCTGCATGGGTGAAGGGGTATGTCGAGCGGGTGTTGACGACCGATTGGGCCGATGAGTTGTAGACTCCCCGGGGAATCCATATTTGTTTTGTCGTTGCATTTGGCTGTGTATAATACGGGACCGGATTTGTTGTATGCATATACATAGGCTTCGATCGTTTAGCGATATTGTTATGGACGTTTTGAATCCAGTTACTTATATATTACGTCGTTGCGCTTTGAAGTCTGTGATCGCTCGCTGATCGCTTCCGGCATCGATGTTCGCTTCCAGCTTCCAGCTACTTAGCAGCATGGCCTACACGGGGGTCTGCCGTCGTGCCCTTGGCTCCTTTCTTTCACCGTTCGACGGGTCACCCTGGCCTATCATGGGCCATAGCCAGCTGATCGCGGACGTACATAATTGTTCGGCCGGGTTGGACCAGGATAACGGAGTCTGCGCGATAAGCGGTGGGCTCCTCAGTTCGCCTCTCCTTACTCGTGGCCCCAACGTGTTCAACGACTGAAGCCCAAGCTTGCCTCCTTCTACTCTTCCTTCCCAATCGCAATGTCGGAGAAGACACACGTTCTGAACCACCCTCTTGTCAGGGCTCGTCTGTCGAAGTTGCGGCAGTCATCAACCACCGCTAAGGAGTTCCGGGAGGCATGTAGTTCATCGTTTTTCCACTGCAATTCCCCGTCTGAATGCAGACACACTCGTAGGGCATACATGACCTCAGTGTCTTTCTGGCGATCGAGGCCAGCAATGACTTGGAGGAGGAACAGTTCACCGGGGTGAGCCCAAGCACCCCTATATGCACCCGCGCTGGCTGATCCCTCGTTCACGGCAGGAAACACCAATAGGGGCCTTCACGGGCACCGCCATCAAGCCCAAGATCGCCCTCGCGCCCGTTCTGCGCGCCGGCCTGGGCATGACCGACGCGCTGCTGAACCTCTTCCCGTGCGTCTCCCCGCTTCCATCGCAGCCTAACTGCCCCGGAATCCATACGCTCACACCGGTGATCTGGATCAGGGCCGCGCAGGTGTACCACCTAGGCATATTCAGGGAGAAGGTGACACTGCAGCCCGTTGAATGTATGTCACTGACGTCTGCGCGATCCCGGCCCTGTGTTACACCTGATTGACGGGATACGCCAGACTACTCGAAGCTCCCGTCGCACACTACCACGGACATTGTGTACTTGTTGGACCCACTGATAGCGACCGGGGGAACAGCGAGCGCCGCAATGCAGATGCTCGTGGACTGGGGTATGCCCGGTATGTCCAGGTTGGGATCCATCGGGGGCGTACCCACTGACAGGTTCTCAGTCAACAAAATCAAGCTACTGTGTGTATTGGCATCCCAGACAGGGTTAGATCGCGTACGCTCAGAATATCCGGACCTTGAGGTGCGCAACCTTTTGTCAACAATGTGTTTCACAATTGTGATGTTTCGTAGATCTGGGTATCTGGCGTGGATCCTGAGCTGACGGCTAATGGTCTCATCGCCCCGGGCCTGGGCGACACTGTGCGTAATCTCAAATTCACCATGTCAGGCGTCGTCATTTATCAGCATACAGGGAGATCGTTTGTTCAGCACCCTCCGGGAGTGATATCACTGTGGGTCGACGGACATAGCAATGTAAATAGCACAATGTACCCTATTACTTTGCACTACATCGATGTGCTGAATCGTACTCGTTGCGGACGACTAGTAGACCTGAGACACAGCGTCAGAATTACTGCAGATGAAGTGACCCATAAAAACTTACCTCAAGGACGTAACGTTCCTCCTCCTTCAGGCCTTCGAGGAATGCTCCCGCCTGCTCGACGTCCTGGCCAGTGTGTCTCTGCAGCGCCTCAACCAACGCCTCGTACACGTCCGGGACAGGCCAGGTCGGGCCGCACAGGTAGAACACGCCATTCTCTTCCCAGAGCGCCTTCGCGAGGGTATCCGCATCGTCCTGCATCTTGTGCTGGATGTACACCTTTCGTGGGCCATCACGGGAGAACGCAAGACCAGCCTTGGTGATAACGCCATCGTCTATGAAGGCCTCGAGTTCCTCGCCATAAAGATACTCCTCGGAACGATGGCGGGAGCCGAAGTAGTAGTACGTGGGACCGATAGGGATGTCCTGCGATTTGAGCCAAGCTCTGTACTGTAGGAAGGCACGGAAGGGGGCTGCGCCTGTGCCCAGACCTGCCATAATGATCGGCTGCAAGTTGTCGGGAGGCAACTGGGAGGTAGTTTAATCCCCGATCGTCTACTGCAATATTAACGAACGACGCTTACCTTCATGACACTTGGTCGCAAGGACACAGTCACCTTCTGTCCGGGCTTCAGACTAGCGAGGTACCGCGTGCATTGGCCATACCGGGGTGTGCCTGACGAACAGTTGAGCGGTCAATGACAATGACAGACATGCAGGTGAACTTACCACTCGGCGTAGCCCAGTCAACGCTTACAACCAAGAGATCAACTTGGTCACCGACGACAGCCTGCGCACTGGCAATACTGTAGTGCCTCGGCTTGATGTCACCAACCAGCTCGCACAAGACCTCGATCCCCGGGCGCGCAGACGCGTATCGCTTCAGGATGTCGGCGAACGTCACCGTGTCCTTCTCGCTCAGCTTCTTGAACGTCGCGCTGCCCTCGGGGCTCCCGACGAAACGCAGCGAGTACTGATCCGCCTTATTCGTCGCGTACTCCGCGAGCTCGGTGTAGAACGCCTTGCCCGGCTTGCCGAACAGATCCACCTGCTGCTGGAGCGCCTGAAAGACCGTGCGCGTGTGCATGCGTGCGCCATCCGTGTTGGGAACGGGGATCGTGATGAGTTTGTTCGGGTCGACGCCGTACCAGCCGCAGAAGTCGAGCACCTCGTCCGTGTCGTTCCACCCGTGCACGCCGAGCGCCTCGCCGATCTCGTACTTGAGCCCGGTCCCGCGTGTGTCGAACTCGAGGTGGAAGACGTTCCGGTCGTAGTCGAGCGGCGTCAGGCGGCGGTTCACCGTGCAGGTGACGAGGTACGTCCTCTCGGGCACCTCGGGGCGCAGCCCCGGGTTCTGCGCATACTCGTCCTCGGCCAGGACCTGCACGTCCTGAGGAGTGAAGGCGGAGGGGAATATGATGTGTTTGGCTGCGTCGTGCCAGGAGCCGAGGCGGGCACCGTTCACGACGGTCTCGCCTTCCGAGGTCTCGACTGAGATAGCGTTGAAAGTGAAGTGCTTCAGCGGCTTCTGCTTCGCGGCCTCCTCCGCCGACCACTTCTGCGGAGCGGGAATGTCAACTTCCACGAGTCCGTTCCACGCCACGCGAACTATCTGCTGGAGTGGAACACCCTTCACCGTCTCACCGATCGCGCGGTGCAGAAGTTTATGGACCGCGTCCGCTCGCGCAGCCTGCCCGAGGTAGAACCACAAGAACGCGACTTGGAGCACGGCTTCCTGCAGAACCCCCGAAGCGTCCCCACCAGAGACTTCTTCGGCGAGATTAAGGCTATTGATGGTGCAGACGCGAAGGTTCCTTTCGTGGACGAGCGAGAGAACGGAAGGCGGGAGACTTGAGATAAGCTCCTCTGCACTCCAGGTCGTCACAAGAAGGACAGTCGAGCCGGCAGTCGCGTGTGCGACAACCTCATGAGACTTCAGCAGGTTTTGGTCCAAGACAGCGACAAGGCTCGCCTCGCCCGTACTGTCCGGTATGATTGGCAGAATTATAGAAGCAGGAAGGAATGCGGCGTTCTCATCCTTGGGAGAGAGGACGAGGCGGTCTACGGTGAGGCCTCCAAGTTTGGAGCACACATCGTGGTCCCTCAGGAGACGTGCCGAGATTGAATTGAACGAAACGAAGGTCTGCTCCACAGAACGCGCCACGGAGGCGAGCGGCGCACCAGGCGTGCTGAAGAATAGAACCTTCTTCGTGTTCGGGACCTCGATCGATACGGGGACTGCCGTCGGGACGAGTCCGCAAAGGAAAGATGCGAACGTGGAGGGCTTATCGAGGAATTCCTGTGTGCTCGTAGGCACGATGCGGTGAGACTTGACGGAAGGTCCGGGGCTAAGTGGGTCGAGTACGGATGAAAAAACGTCCATATAAAGGGATCCCTGAGTGGTCTCCGTGGGGACATCATCAAATACGTGAATCTGCTTCGCCGTCTCGGGTATGAACGCACGCAAGGCATCCTCATCCCAAGGGCGGAGCATCTTGACGACTATAACACCCAGACCAGCCGACCGTGCAGCGAACGCCTTCGCAGCCAGCGCCAGCGGGCCGTTGAGTAATACGACAATCGTGCTAGCGCTTCGGTCTCCGGCGTACTCGAAGGCCTCATAGCCAGCCTGCTTCAACCCGGCCTTCACCGTCAACCCAGGTTCTTGGACCGGTGGACCAGGCATGATAGTATGCCCGCTCTCGCGCGCCGTGCCATGATGGTCGAAGATGTGGATGACGTGAGCGTCGGTGAGCTTGTAGGAGAGTGCGGCAAAGGCAACGGTCTCCCGCGGAGTAGCGGAGAGCAGCACGGCAAAGTTCTCCGGAAGGATAGCCAGTGCGGGGGTAAGCGGAGCAAGGGTCGGGGAAAGGGCGAAGCTCTCGCCAACGGGCGTCACGGCGGGAACTTGGATGACGAGCCTGCCGTTGGGGGTAGACGGGGGTAGGTAGGACAGCGATTGCACCATCATACCCAGTCCTGAAGGCGTCGTGTACGCTGTGAGCACCGCGCCGTTGGCGGTATCCTTGCTTGTGCCCTGGGAAAGCCTGCCCACCAGGCTGAGCCCTGCTCCTGCACGCGTTTGCAAACTGACGACGGACGCGACGTCCTCCGAGGAGCTTGACCATTCCTTGGTGAGAGTACCAAATCCTATGTGTTCTGCGACGTCGTAAATAAAGACAGACGAGCTGGAACTCGATCTGGACGCGATGAACTCGACTGCGGTTGACGCAGTGACGAGCACAGTTTGCACAGCTTGCTGCAGGACATCCTGTGTTTTCAGCTTAGGAGACCCTGGAGGAGAGAGTGTCGCTGTTGGCGAGACGGGCGTCGATGTTCCCGAAGGCATTGCAGCGAGAGGAGTCGGGAGAAGAGAGAGAAAGCAATATTACAGTCACTTTGTGTGCGGCGGTCCGAAATGATGAGGCGAGGATGGCGACACCCCACGTGGCGGGCACTTTCTGGATCTCGATCGATCAGATCACTGCTCGCTCCTTGCCGGATCATCTCGGACCTGTCCGGGACGGTGTTGCGCACTTAAG
>KE504133.1:205294-448466 GCA_000344655.2 Fomitopsis schrenkii
ATGTCGGTGATCTGTCTCTCATGGTCGCCGCCGTCACGGAGCGGGCACCGAGACTACTAGTATAGTGGGTTGTCCTGCATCGTCGGAGGATCATCGACAGGGCGACGCCCTACTCGCCCCGGCTCAAGCGTTCGTGATCGTCGCCGGGACTCCGCGCTATGTAATCTTGGCACTTGCTGACTGTCGTCGACTCCAACATCGCATGCCCTGCGTGCGGCCCGGCTCGTCCGTGGCGCGGAAGAGGGGTTCAGCGTCGGTATATCTTCTTAGTCACGCACCCCACTCTGCATCTCTGCACCCTGTCTGTCTACCTTTTGTCTCTGCTGTTTTACTCAGTCTGGAATGGCCACCTTTCAACCAATCAAGTCGGCAGTGCTCGGGGTGGGCCTCGGTGGAACGACTTTCCATATCCCATTCGTTCTGGCGCTACCTCAGTATTTCCAACTTTATGCCGTACTCGAGCGCAGTCCTACGACGCCGGGTGGGAAGCTTGCTGCGCGATTCGGTGCTGAAGCGGCAAAGAACGTGAAGATCTACCGCAGCTACGAAGAGGTACTGAGCGACCCGGAGATCGAGCTCGTCTTCATCAGCACTCCCAGCGAGACGCACTACGCGCTCGCGAAGTTGGCGCTGGAAGCGGGGAAACATGGTGCGCAACAGTCCCATGGGATAACGTTTTGATCTAACCATGACGCGATGCTAGTCCTTGTTGACAAACCCGTCACGGCAACGGCGCAACAAGCGTACGAGCTCGGTGACCTCGCGAAAGCAAAGGGCGTCGTTCTGTACCCATTCCAGAACCGACGCTGGGATTCCGATTTCTTGACCCTCCGCAAGCTGCTGGACCTCCCACCGTCGGACCCGAAGTCACTAGGGACGCTCGTCGAATTTGAATCCAGGTGTGCTATTTTTGCGCGCTCCTACGTCGGGAGCATGGCGACGTGGTCAGGTGTTGAATTTGTTCCCCATAGATTTGATCGTCTCCGTACGTCGCTGAAAGGCACATGGAAAGATCTCCCCATCCCTGCGAACGGCTTGACGTACGACCTTGGCGCCCACACTATTGACCAGTCTTTGGTGCTCTTCGGACGCCCGAAGGCGATTACCGCGATGATCGAGAATATCCGAGGGATCGGGCATAAGGAGGTAGATGACTGCGTAAGTATGCACCCTCACGCTTGTTTCGACGTGCGGCGATTCTCTGCGTTCATGTGCGCCCCGCATGAGAGCCACTGCTTCCGACCATGTGGGTAACGTACAGGCATGGGGAGCTTCGTGGCATCAGGCCTTGTGAGACACGGGCCATCGGTGTCTGTCCACACAGCCTGGTTCACAACATGCCGTAACGACCTAGTCTTGCATTCAGGACTCGGCGCTTCAGATCTTGCTCTGTGAATTCCCAATTCGATTTGACTCGCCGTCGGAAAGATGCCTGACCGTGTAATCCTCTAGTTCACGATTTTCCTCCACTACCCGCCTCGCAAGGCGGAGAGTGGTCTTCAGCCGACCTCATTCACGGTCATTCTCCGTGGTCACATCCTCTCTGTTCGTTCGCCGCAAGTGCGGTACGTCGTCCGTGGTCTGCAAGGAACGTACACCAAGTTTGGCGTGGACGTCCAAGAAGATCAGTTGAAGGTCATCCCTGACCCTGCACAAATCACGACCTCCGAAACGTATGGGGCTGAGCCAGAGAGTTTATGGGGCACGGTTGAAAACCTCACAACGGGGGACAAAGTGGTCAAGTCCATGTACGTCCGCGGGTCCCACATCTCCGTCCACGGAACTTACCCTGATGTATCAATGCAGATGGCCATCCACTGAGCGGGGCAACTATGCGGCCTTGTTCGAAGACCTTGCGAAGACCATCCGCGAGGGCAAGGAACAGGCGGTGAAGTGGGCGGAGTCGGCCGAAGTCATTGAAATTATCGAGCTTGCGTACGAGAGCGCGCGCGAGGGCCGCACAGTTACGGTTCCTCCGCGGGCGTGAAAGTCAAGGGTAGCCATAGCGTGTCTCGATGCGCGTCTCATTGAAGGGTGCAGAATGAATGGAGTAGTCAACTATCGTGTATTTTATGATATTATCGGTGCGGCGGATGGCATAGTCAATTCAACACAACGTAATTGAACCCTGCTTTCTCGTGCCTGCTTCTAGAAATTTCTTCCGCCTTCTCTCACGGCCAAATTGGCTTGCTGCAACTAGGGGTTCACTCTACAAGCTCGCACCTCTAATTCGCCCGCCTCAAAGTGCCTACAATGTCCTTTCAGCCGATCAGAGCAGGTGTCGTGGGAGTGGGCTTCGGGGGACTAACCTTCCACATACCATTTCTTCTGGCGCTGTCAGATCGGTTTACCCTGTACGCAATTGTCGAAAGGAGTCCATCGGAAACTGGAGGTAAATTGAAGGAGCGGTTCGGTGAAAAAGCGGCCAGCAGCGTGAAGACCTACAGAACGTACGAGGAGCTGGTGAATGACTGCGAGATCGAACTCATCGTGATCACAACACCAAACTACACCCACTTTGATTTCGCCAGACAAGCATTGAACGCAGGCAAGCACGGTGCGTTACCCATGCGATGCCAATACTATTGGTGACTCAGGTATTAACGCATGATCACAGTACTTGTGGACAAGCCCATCACAGCGACCGCTGCAGAAGCTCGAGACTTGATGGAACTGGCAAAAATCAAGGGTCGCGTCCTGTACCCGTACCAGAATTGTCGCTTCAACGCCGACTTCCTGGCGCTGCGCCAATTGCTCGAGTTGCCCGCGGATCATCCACAGTCGCTAGGCACGCTCATTGAGTTTGAGTCGCGGTCAGTGGCCGGCCCCGCCTTCTATGCTATAGGCACGTAGTGACGCAGCATCCTAAACGACAGATATGACCGCTATCGTACAACGGTGAAAAACAGTTGGAAGGACGTACCTGCTCCTGGTACAGGCTTGACGTACGACCTCGGGTCGCATCTAGTAGACCAAGCGCTGGTCCTCTTCGGAAGGCCGAGCAGCGTCACGGCGTTCATCGAAAATATCAGAGGAATTGGCGATGCAAGAGTCGACGACTGTGTGAGTACTGTCAATTTACACACAGCGCCTGGCGAACATGTTATTGCGCGGCGTATCAGTACGTGTAATCGTGGAAGAATGCAACTCACAAGTGCTTCCTCTAGTTCACCATCATCTTGCGTTATTCGCCAAGAACGGGAGGACTCGGAGTAGCAAGCCCCCGACCAACATCGTTCACGGCCATTCTGCGCTCACACATACTCTCTGTGCGTTCGCCTCAGCTCCGATATGTCGTACGAGGAACGACAGGCACGTACACGAAGACCGGACTGGACGTACAGGAACAACAACTCAGGGCGTACGCGGACCCTGAGGATATCCTAAAGGATCCGGCATATGGTGTCGAGCCTGAGGCTCTCTGGGGAACGCTGGAGAACCTCACTAGGGAGTCAGGTGGAGGCGAAGTCGTGAACTCCATGTATGTCCCATTCATCCACCGCGAGCGCGCGGTAGCTACTAGATTTGATGGCTTGCATGAATCTGACCGAGAGCGCGCTCGATATTTGAATTTAGGTGGCCGACCACGGAGAATGGAAATTACCCGGCGCTCTTCATCAATCTCGCAGAGGTGATCCGCGAAGGGAAGGAGGCGTTGGTCAAGTGGGAGGAGTCAGCGGACGTGATCGAGGTCATTGAGGCAGCGTATCAGAGCGCGACAGAGGGACGGACCGTAGCAATCGCCGACGAGCACTAGCCTTGTAAAGGCTATGAGCCAAGGGTGCTGGGGAGATGTCGTGTGTCGCAGTTGAACAGCAGCGCGGGTGCAGTAGCTTTCGTCTGCGAACGGCCTCTATGTGGAATATGGTTGTACTGATCATGAATGAAAGGATGAAATGCGAAAGTCGCCTTGACATGTCACTGTCACTTATCAAAGCCTTACGACTCATCATGTCAGACGGAGGTCAGTCAACTCATCGCTTTGAGGCTAGTCGGTGACCATCGGCATGCACGCTGGCGCCTGCATGAGCGGAGCGGAGCTGAGACAGCAAATTGGGGCGGGACGCTCCTCGAGAATATGCCTAACGGCAATTGTTTACTAGCGCACAGACATCATCCTGCCACGCTCATCTCCGTTTGTACTCACAAGGCTTGAGGATACTACCGCGCCCCAATAATTTGTCCCATCCCTTCTTCTCCTTGGTCTTCTGGGCCACTCTCTTGAAGTCGAAAAGAGTAAAGTGCGTATTGCTATCGTCCTACGACGGACCCTGTTCGTCATTCGGCTACAATAGACGGAGGCAGCAGTGCGCACCTTTGACTTGAGGCAGAAGCCAAACGAGCATATGAATGAGACAAACTCGTCTTGATTGGTAAAGCGGCTCGCCACCTCGGCTATCTTCAATTCGCCGCTACGTGGACAGCCAAATGATGAGGACACCACGATAAGTGTATAACGAGGAAGTGCTACTTACTTTGACCGGAGAACCCGCCACGCCTCGCGGATGCAATTAGGCCAATTCGTACCCATCAGGCTTAGGGCGCAAACCACGACGTCGACCACGCCGCCATGCCCCTCGCTGACAGCGCTGTCCGCTTCTCGTTCCGGATCCTCCGACCCGGGTAGGGGCAGCCGCCCACACGTATCCGCCTCAATGACGTACGCACCGTCCGCTACAAGGTCGAACGATAGTACAGTGAAGCCCTTCGGCACGAGGGCACGAGCGAGTGCCGCATCGCCACAACCAAGGTCAATGATGACCGTCTTTGTTGGGTAAGTAGATAAGACGGAGATGTAGTGGGAGACGGTATTTGTGGGCCATGTTTGGACTTGGTGTCGGAAACCGGTGTGGTACTGTATGTTATGCAGCGAAGTGAATATTCGCCGGACAGCCAGACAAGAGTAGCCCACACGATCGCTTAACTCACCTCCTCGAAGACGGCGGGGTTCTCGCGCATGATCCCGTGTGCATGCTCACTGTCAGACTTGTATAGGACCTCATTAATCCAACTGAAAGTGCGATGAATATGATACCAGGACAGGTGTTACAGGATGTCGCACCGGAACCGCGCACCATCTAAACTGCTCTTCAGGCCAGCTTGAAGCTTTGTTAACTTTTGTTGCTGCAATGCTGGCTTGCTACCGCCTGCAGCATCGCCCTCGTGAATCGGCGCACTCCGACGACCACGTTGTTGAATCTCTATCTTTTTCCTCGGTAGATTCGCCTGTGCAGACTCAACAGCACGTTCCGCATGCTCAGCATCTCCACCGCTATCTACGGGGGCTTCGTCCCGTTTGCGCTTCTTGCCTTGCTGTTTTCCGCCACTGGTCGCCAGACCAGTCGGCCTAGCTGAGCCGCGAGCATCGGGCTCGCCCTTTGGACGCTTCCGTTCTTTCTTCTGCTTTTTTCCACCTGCTGGCGCAGCATCGCTCGCTTCCAGCTTGTCCATGAGCTTCTCGAAGTTGATATGCGCCGTCTCGAGCTTGTTGGTGTTGCCATCTGAGGATGGTCGTTTGCGTTTCTTGCCACCATGGGATTCTGCTGGTGCACCAGTGACAGACCAGCCAGGCACCTCGAAAAGCGGCATGCAGACGGATAATGTGGGACGAGATGGCTGAGCAAGAAGAACGAGAGCGCTGTTCGAAAAGGCAGTCGCTGTGGCTTCGCAATCAGAAACGCGGCCACGTGTCCGAACGCGTCGTATTATTCGCGCTCCGACGCGCCACCGGCCCGGCGGACACACTCATACTAGTCGGAATTATCAACTTCACTTCCTTCCAGTTCCTTCAAACGACGGACATCCGTTGCCTCCCTCGCCCCAAATATTCTTGGAAGCGAACAGAAAGGATCTGCGGACTTATATTGGAGAGACTACTGCGTCGGATTCGCCGCCGCTTCAAGTTCCCAGCACTGGTGGTGACGCGGCCTGAGTGCAACGCACGAAACAAGCAAGGCCCAAAGGGGAACCTCGCAAGTCGATGGCGCGATTTAAGTCCGTAGTCATGAGCCCACATGGTATTCCCGTCGTCCTTGTCTCCATTGTGTACCGAGGTAGAACACCTACGCAGCATCTGAGTCAAAGGACGAAAGCGACACGTCGAACATGGACGAAGGTATGGAAACAACGCTGCCTTTCCCTCTTACGAGTCGATGGTAACTGAACTAGAGACAGACATGGAGGCCAGTGAGGCTTGCCTCGAGGTTGCGAAGCCCTGTATACCGCGACCCGGAATGGCGAACAAGCGTGCTCGAAGCAATAGCCCAACAGGGGAGGCATCGTACCATCCCGCTGCGAAGCGCATCCGAGGACGTCAAGCAGAAAGGTAAGCGACGTTATCAGTGGAATGTAGCTCCTCTGCCCGCAACATAGCTCCCCCTCCGTTGCTCTCTGTGCCATATTGTCATGCTTGCTCATAACTCCTGCCATCCCTGCCGTAGCAGTGGCGCGGTCAGGGATGTCAGCAAGCCATACAAGGTACCTTTGATTATCTACCTGAAGGTCTTCTCCAACTGACACCACACACGAAGTCGGAGGCAGAAGACATATCAGCGAGTGACGTAGCGTACCGCGACTCCACCCCGTCTGCAGACTCTACTGCGGTGACCTCCCATGAGTTCGAAATTGGCGAGTCAGACGACGAGGCAAGTCGGCAGCTTGCGTGTTCAGAGCTTCCCCTCCAGCTGATCGGTCTCTGTGCAATTCCTGCGACACACAGGGGGAAAAGCGGCTTCTATCGCACGCCAGGCTCGATGATCGGGACTCCAAAGATCACGAGTTGAAGACGGCTCCTATCATGACAAGAGAGGCTTACATTTCAGCCGGTGGTCGCGCAAGCTTACCCCAGAGAGGGTTATTAGGTTCCGTAGTGGAGGTCTAGTTGAGTTTTGGGGCATTTGTCACTGAGACGGAGTGGGACTGAATGCATTCGCACCAGTGACAAGAACGGCACTTACGCAGCCGATGGCTACGGCGATGAGAGGTTATACCTGAACACGGTGGGTGCCAATGATTTCCACCGAGTCGTTATGGCGATAGAGCCTTCCGTCCGCAGAACGCCCCATTGTCGGCCCTCGTGTGCGGAGTGCAAGGCTCTGGCAAGTCACATACTGTTTCGGTAATTCTGGAGAACATGCTCCTGCCGTCTTCTCCGAACATCGGCACGGTTGTAAAACCACTCTCGGGTCTTGTCCTGCATTTTAGCGAAGGAGGACCTTATTCGCAACCTTGCGAGGCGGCATGGGTCGGCAAGCCAGTCGCAGGGTCCGGGGTGGAGACGCCGCCAGTACGAGTGTTTGTCTCCAAGTCGTCGCTGAAGACGATGCAGGAGGTATACGCTCCACTTGGTGACGCCGTCACTGTGGAACCCCTTCTGTTCAGTCAGGAGGAACTAGATGCGCAGGCTTTCCTGTCCATGATGGCCGTCGGCCAGTCTGATAACGTACCGCTGTATATGCAGACGGTCCTGGTACGTGCATCCCCTGATATTGAAGGAAGCCGTGGCTCATCGAATCGCCGCGCAGTCCATTCTTCGCGATCTCGGAGAGAAGTATACGTATCAGGGCTTCAAAGATGAGCTCCATGAGCGGAAGAAGAAGTTCAATCCTGCGCAACTTGCCGGCTTGGAGCAGCGTACGGCGCTGCTCGAGGCCTTCCTAGACAAACGGCCTCTTGGAGAGCAGCGGGCAGCGCCCTCGCGATTCGCCGCCGGCCAACTGACTATCATAGATCTTTCTGACCCTTTCATTGACCCCACGTCGGCATGTGGGCTCTTTGAGATTATCACAAGGTTGTTCGTTCGAGCCAGAGTTGATACGGGGAAGGTACTAGTCGTCGATGAGGCGCACAAGGTGAGTCCCTCCCAGATTCTTCGAACGTGTTCCAATGCATAGCGAGAACTTCTGACGAACCACCACTGCAGTACTTGTCGCCGAACAGAGTCACTAGCGGCCTGACGAAGGAGTTGCTGTCGCTCATACGCCAGCAACGGCATCAGGCCATGCGTATTGTGATCAGTACCCAGGGTAGGGTCCACAATCTCCTTATTTGCAGAGCCGTACGTCATCTCATGATCGCTGCGGGGTACAGAACCTACAGTCGTCCCAGCCGTCCTCCTGGATCTCTGCAGCGTCGCCCTGCTGCACCGCTTCTCTTCCCCCGCCTGGTGGGAGCACATAGCGAAGCATGTGTCCGCTGACATTGAGAGCAAGGAAGCCTTCGACAAGGTGGTGAACCTACAGGTAATGTAACCTCTCTCGGACGATGCGCGATCCTCCATTGATTCCGTCCTCGGTCATACTCTCCAGACAGGCCAAGCCATTCTGCTTGCCCCGTCTGGCCTAGGGATGGCGAAAGAATCGACTGTCAAAGTAGGCGCTCGCAGCGCGGCTCGCACACTAGGTCAGTTCGGGCGCAAGTGCGTGTTGATCAAGACTCGCCTGCGTGTCACCATGGACGGGGGCGCGTCTGTCCTCGTAGTCTCGACGTGACGTTCCACCGGCAGTGACATTTACCGTGTATCTGACTTCCAACTTTCTGCATATCGAATGTACCACTGGCAGCCGTTCTCCCGCGCGGCGCTCGACTATCACTCACGGCACGGTCAGTACTCGCAGGCTCCGACTGGTGGGTTTTTGTGCGGCTGGGCGCTGCTCATTGGAAAGAAATGAGCAGCGGTCCTTCCTGCTTGATACACCGCATGCCACCGCTACAGAGGTCCGGCTTCGCTATTCTTATACGCGCCTGCCGTCATCTAAGCTCTGCTTCCATGAACAACATCATTCCCTCCCTCAGGGTCGTGAAGCCTATTTCGTCCACGCTGCGCCGCCGAATGTATCCGAGTAGGAATAGCGTCGCACGAACTTCGACATATCTATCACGGCCCGTCACCTGGAACGGCCACATATCGGTCCGCATCGGAGTAAGACAGTACCTAGGTGCACCCAGAAGTGGGCGACCAGGTCTATGAGATACGATGTTCGCAGACGTACGCCATGGCTCATCCGATGCAATAAAGTCGTGTTCTATTGTTCATGTGTCTCAAGTGTGTAATACACTACCACTAAAAATCAAAAAAATGAGCAGGCTACGAGACAACATACCGATATCAATACACAGGTTACTACACGATTATAACGACAGCGACAAAGACCAGTACCAGTACGTAGAAGGCATTGCAGGTAGTGCGTAGTGTAGTAGGCTCGAGAGCAAAGCAACGTGACAGCAACCAGACACACTGACAGTCAAGTCCATTGACATTCAGGCTTCCGCATCCTTATCCTTCTCCTGACGCGTGCAAGACAGCCACGCAAACCACATCATCGTGCGGAGTTGCAATACGTCTTCCTTCCACGCCATGGATTGGTTTTGCTCCCGGAACTCACGAGTGAGCATCTCGCAGCGCTCGATGTTCTCGGGGCTGACGAAATCACTGGCCACCTTGATGCAATCCGCCAGGTTGCAAACCTTCGATGGTCATTACAATTAGTGGTCCGATCGAGATCGCACAGAATTGCCCCGGGCACTTACCTGATGGGCACAGCCGGCCGGAATGAAGACGGCCTCGCCAGGCTTCTGATAGACGCGGTGGGACTTGACGCCGTACTCTTTGAAGAGCTCTTCCCGGTGCGTGGAGTCGAGGTAGAATTGCTGAGAATGAATGGGATCGTGCTGGAACTGCCCTTTGAACTTCTTCCGCATGTATTTCCGGAGTTTGAGTGCATCCTCCGCCTTGAAGAGGTCCCATGCCGCGCAGCCCTCACCGCCGGCGGGAGTGTCAGCGGCGTAGAGCATGATGTTTACGGCATCTGCCATGTCCATGTGCAGTCGCGTTGTGCCCTTACTGTCCTTGGCGTCGAAAGACGCCATCGCGTTATACATCTTCGGCCCTATAGCGGATCTCAGTAAATATGCTCACGTCCACGCCGTGGAAGGATGAATGCCGCTCACCTAGATCAGGCGCCACCGTGTTGCTTGGAAAGTGTGACGCAAGGTTCAAAACGCCATCGCGCCGCACATAGTTTGGCACGGGCGTCGCATTTGCGAAATCCTCGTACAGTTCGGGGAATGAAGTGCGGAAGTCCGTCGACGGCGGCCAGTCCTACGGACACGAGTAAATCCCACAACACAAGGAGAAGATCGCAGCGTCATACCTTCAGCTTCCAGCAGTCTCGACGGCCCTCGTACTTGCCGAACCACGAGAAGAACTCACCCACTGTCACGCGCCGATTCTGGTCCGACTGGCATTCGAGGATGAGGCAGCTCTGCGAGCCATACTTGGAGATGAAGTACTCTGGAGACCAATGAACGTGGAACTTGGGGAGGAGACCAGTGACCACGATGGGCTCGCCGCGCGCCCAGATACGGCGGAAGATATCGTCTGTAAGCTGACCATCGGCGAAGTGCCTCGTGATGTGTGACGGCACCGTGATTCCAGCAGCAAAGGTCGAGGGCTCTGGCGGTACGCCCCCAAGACTATCAGAGTAAGGTGCGGGTGCAGAGTACCTCGTGCCAGGTACGTTGCTGCTTGCTACGGCGTCCGACCATGGGGGTGACGCCGTACCTGGAGGCGACAGCGAAGCATCGCGACCCGGTTCCGGCGTAGCGCGCTCTGGCTCGCACCCCGTGAGCAAGACATCCATCTCCGCGATGACCTCCTCGAGCTCCGGCTTGCAGAAGCGCGACATGGGCGAGAAGTCCTTGGCCTGGTGCTCGTTCCGTCGTGTGCACGACAGGAAAAACGGGTTGATATGTGCATGCTTCTCGCGGCGTGCCTGCAGGGCTGCAATCTCGGCCTCCGGGGCACCCGCCCGGTCGATAGTCAGTTCCTTGACCTGCTCATAGCACTCAGCGCAAGCTTCGCGGCCGCAGAGGCGGCACATCCAGCTACTAGAGAAGATTGAGGTCATGCAAGTATCTGCAACACGCAATCAGGCATGTCCTCTCCCAGGCTGCCAGCAAACCTACCGCAAGTCGCCCTGACCTCGCTCTCTCTCGGACGGCGGATTACTTCGTTGAGACTCAGATGCTCGAGCTCCTTCTTCAACGTGGGCAAGAGAGCCTCTGCAACGGTACGCTGCTCACAACGACACCTCATAGGTGAGCTTACTGCGCGAGAGTAAGAGAAGTCGCCGTACCTTGATCCGATGAATGTGACCCTTCTGCAAATTGACATTCCACTTGTTCGGGAAGGTCATCGTCGGCGCATCGGGTTTCTGGTTCTCGACGAAACTGATCCCAACGATCTGTTTCTTGTCGTTCTTGAGGAAGAAGCGTATACCCTGGAAGCGGCAAGTATCGCCGGCCCATCGTCGAGTACAGGAGACGCAACGAGGGAATTCCTCCGATCTGTAGCGGTTCGACATGCATCGCGCGAACTGAAGTTCCGGATGGAGTGGACCGGAGGTCTCAAGCTGTGAGGTGTCTTCCTCACCCACGATTCTCATGGGACCTTGAGCTTAAGCGGGGATAAGTATATCTCGTCATGTCAAACAAACTCGCCTTACGATTGTGACTGGGGGCCTTCTCCTTCCCTTTCTCGTTCGGCACGTGCACATACGACACGGTGGGCATCAGTTGGGCTAGATACAATGCCGTGAGGATGTTGATCGTCGGCTGCTGTGAAGAGCACGCACCGTTTTGGGCAGCTATCTGAGCAGCCTCGTTACGTTTCTTGGCGCTGTAACCGCGCCTTGATTGCGCTGAAAATAGAGTTACAGTGAGCAACGCACTGACGACGTGAGAGCGCTGCGAAGGCACACCATTGGTCTCTGCAGACTTCGCTAGCCTCGCGTTCGATCGCGCCTTCTTTGATTTTGACCCTGATTCTTCATCACTCTGCTCCATTTGCCTCTTGGGAGCAGCAGGAAGCACCGTCGGGGGATATGGGGCGACGGGTATTGCGAAGGGTAGAGAAGGATAGCCAAGCGCGTGTGGATGCACCTGGTAGTGCTGAGGTTGAGGCGGCAAAGACATAGGAGGAAGTGCTTGTGAAACTTGTGTAGGAATTGAACGCGCTTCGGCTAGTCGAAGAGACACTCGATCACCGACTTGCCATTCTGTGCAGAGTGACGTTCAGGTTGCAAGCCATATTCCAACATCCGTTGAACCTCACCTGACGGGGGCGTATACTGTTGACGCGGTGTGATGTCCTGTTCATAGTGATGGTGCTGATGGTGGTGGGGACGCGGGGCGTACTCTGAGGCAGGGGAATGTGAAGACATGGTCGCACTGGAGTGTGGGCTCGGTAGCGGGCTGCGGGATGCTGAAGCACTAGGCACAGCTAGCGAGGAATGACAAGGTGCACAAAGAGATAGCGAGACATTGCGTTGCAACGCACCTGTGCGATCGTTCGAGTACATGGAATAGGACGCGTTGACCGGCTCGGGAGCAGTGGCCCACGAGGAGGCATCCATCGCGTAGCTGGGTGGCTCATTCACGGAACGCGAGGAACGAGAGTAAGAGTCCTGATAATACTGGTGCTGAGGAGGCATGGCGGGAGGATCGTATCGACAAGCATTGGGGTCGGGCTCTGCACGGCCACTAAAGTCGTCCTGGACCTTTGTGGCTGATTGATCCCAGCTCGCCGTGCGTAGACTGAACGAGGGCTGGCTGTTCATGGAAGAGGCGTATTGCGGTGGAGGCAAGGTAGTTACATGGGAAGGGTGCGCCTGAGACATAAATTGCGATACGCTAGGAAGCTGCTGTGCATACTGCTGGTCGAGGGAGGTGGCAGGGCCGATGGGATTGAGAAGCTGGTGGATGGAAGTGCGCTTCATCTGGGCGGCGGAGGGATCGTGGTGAAGATGATTGACGTCCATGGTGCGGACGCGCGGAGGGGGAACGGGAAGGGCAGGAGGGAGAACAGGAGGGAGGTCAAGAAGAGGGCGTGTTGTCGCCCGGCACCAAGTCCGCTCATTAGTCCGCCGCTATCCGCTTGCCTTTTATGGAAGGATAAACGCCTTTTGGCCGGGCTGCTTTACGGCTTGTCGCTTCCCAGGCCACATGTCGCGCATCACTCATGGCCGCTGACCGGGTTGTTACGCTTCGTGCGATCCAGCGACGGCGCGACCTTGCATCTGCTGTGTTCGCGGGGTCAAACTTCGCTCAGACGGCCTGGGCAGCGGTGGTACGGCAGACTGTCTGACTCTCAGGGGCGCTGCGCGCGACACTCGCCTCCGCGAACGTTGCGCACTGTGACCGGCTAAGCCGTCACGTCACAGCAAATGGGCCATCGCGGGGTGGCGGAGTGGGCGGACTGATAAGGCTGCGGCCCGCGAGAGTTTCGCGTTGTCTGCACGCTGCACGGATGCAGACAGGCTTTAGGTCAGCTCACCCGTGTCATCGGACGCTGCTCGCAGCCAAGAGCGGTGCGATGCGGACTGCGGTGAGAGGATCTCCCAGCAATGCGCCAGCTATTCCCGCTAGGTGTCTCGCTGGCGCGCGCCCAGACGCACTCGTCTACCCTCCTTACGTCCCACGCGCCCGTCAGCGCAGGCGTCCCGCGATACAGGAGCGCGCAAACGGATAATCCGCTGAATTATGATCTTCTTTGCGCTCGTGGCGCGTATCTACCATCGACAACTAAACACGATGACTCACTTCCCCCATCACGTCCTCATAGCCGCGGACGCTTTCCGCGTCATGCCAATGACAGCGAGGCGCACATAGGCAACCCAATTACCATCCCATCTTGATCCCAAACACAACAACAACCCACCAGAGCTGCGCATCACAGCGTATCGACGCCTCGTGTACATCGAAAGGTAACATAGGCGTATTGATATATCAGCTCGTGTATCTGGATATAGGTCTAGGCGAATGTCCATGCGCGGTGAGTGTTGTGATGGATACAGTGCGATAGAACAGGATGACAGCATAGACAACGCAGCGCGCCATGGCTCAGCGAGAGCAGCGGTAGTGTGGTCCGCTCGGCTAGCGCGAATTTAAGGGCAAATGGTCATGGTGAATCGTAATGCGTGAAAATATCATACCAGAACGAGTGTACGTGACAACGTACGTAGATGGCCTAGACCCAGCTAATCCAAAAAATGAGCACCACAGTACAAACACACATAAAACCCGAGGAAATGAAGAAACCCCGCAAACCCAGCTGAAACCCAAGGTCAAAATAACTTGCGAAAGAACCCGGCGACCCTTGGCAAGAAGGGTAAAACGAATGGGAGTGCAAACCATGCAAACAGCCCAAGAGTCGCCCCGCACCGTCATTGTGGTTCCGGTAGCGCTTCTGGAGGCTCGCCATCACGGTCTCTTGCTGGAGCATCTTCTACGTTCGATGGCAACTCGACTTCGTCTCTGGTTTTGCCTTCGTCGCGCCCAATTACTGGTGCAGGAAGCTGTGTATCGGCCGCCAACGTGAGTGATCCATTTTGAGCTATCTCGGCGGGTCCAGAATCACCGGACGCTTCCGGCGCGGCCACACGAGAAGGGTCCTCCGTCTCTATTAACACATCGGAAATGAGTTAACTCCACGGCAGTGAGGTCAACACAACGTACGGAGATTCTGCGCGGACAAAGTAGTCGTGTCTTCTAGCTCCCTAGTGGACGCACTTCCCGCGGCCGTTTCAGGCTCCGCGAGAGCTGGATCATCCACCGTCAGTGATCAACATTCCATGCAATAACGAGATGGGCGAGATAACGGTACTCACGATCAGCGTGCTCGGCAGCGGAGGACGCATGCGGCATGTTCGTCGATCCAGTAGCAGAGCCTGGGGAAACGTCGTGGCTCGAGGGCAGTGGCGTATGCTGCGTGGGTGTCCTTTCGTCTCCTGCTAGCCTTCTTGCCGCAGCCGCGGCGCTATCGGCTAAACCCTGCCTATTACGCGACACAGAGGATGACCGACTACGAGAGTCAGTAGGTGTCCTGCCCTCCGGAACATGCAGCCTGCGCGCGACCTTCTGCGCCTGGACGGCCTGGCCAGAAGATATGCTCTTGACCACCTCTGGCCGGATATCCGCCCACATCTGCAGAGCCTTGATAGAACCCCACTCGATGATCTTGCTGTTTAGCCAATGGAGAGATACGGGCTTTGTGAGGAAGTCATTGCACCCTGCGGCGAGCGCGGCGACTCGATCGCTCTGCAACGAGGATGCCGTGAGGGCGACGATGATGACCGACGACCTGTACGGCGGAGTTGACATCGCCGACGACCGCGACTCACTGACGGAGGCTTCCGACGGTGTCCGCTGACCTTCGGATTGGGGTGTGGACGGAAATGCCCCTGTGGCGTTGAGCTTCTCCATTCGTCGGATCTGCTTAGTAGCCTCGATACCGTCCATGACAGGCATCTGAATGTCCATCTAGAAAACAATGTAAGCAGCCGTGACCGCAGCACGAGGGAAGTGCACGAGGTACTCACGAGAACGAGATGGAAGCCTCCGGTCTGCCATTTGGTCACAGCCTCTTCCCCGTTCTTCGCGACGTCGAACTTTATTCTCTTCTTCTTCATGAAGGTGGAAAGAATGGTCTGGTTGATCGGATTGTCTGTACACGTACAAATATACACGTTAGCCCTATCAATATCACGCGACGATGAGACGTTGTGTACGTACCGTCAACGATGAGGACACTGATTGGCGGCACAATGTTGTTGTCACTCGGCTTGCCCTTCTTCTGCACTGATGCGGAAGCGGAAGACGAGTTATCTAATGGCCGCCTAGGCCGACGCGCAGAAGGGGACGGTGTGGCGCGCGAGGGGGAGCTGGGAGGATCGAGTACATACCGACTAGAGGGCTCAATCTGGCTACCCTTGCGGGGCAGGTTGCGCGACGACGCCGGTGTCGATGACGAAGGGTCGCCGACGGGGGATCCAATGACTATTCCAGCAGAGATCGGGCTCTCTGTCGACAAGGGCGGCAAGTTCTCTGCTGCAACTGCCGACTTTCGTCTGCGTGACAGAGGGTCCTTACCCTCGTGTCCCTCCGAGTCCGTACTCTCCGGCATGGGAGGCCGTGGGCCAAGCGCAGTTACATCCGAGCTTCCACGACGAAAACCTGTAGCGTTCGTGTCATCGGACGGGCGACGGAACGATACCCCTCGAGAGCGTCCTGTTTGTTCGTACGTGAAGGCACAACGTTCCGACGCCGGCGTGGGCAGATTGCTCCTGCTCCCCGACCCCTTTGGCCGTGGATGGAAAAAGATACCAGCAGGCTGACCATCAGGGCTTTGGATGACGAGGCCAGAAGCGGGGGACGTTCCAAGCTTAGCAGCTGCGTCAGAGAAGTACTCCATCGCGTCAGATGCGCCTCGGGGCGATGATGGAGCATGGTCCTTCGGCGACCTGCCAGACTTGTCGGACATAGTCCGGGTGCTCGTGGTCGACCTACCGCCGGGAGACCTCGCGGCGGGCATGTTGAAGAAAGGGGTCATGGCATGAAATCCGGGGCTTATGGGAGATGTTGCCGTGGGGTAGAAGAAAGGATCCACGATAGGTTTCGTGATAGCCGTGTGTAATGCCGTCAGAACGCGACGTGGACCAGCAGGTTTGGGGATGACAATGACCTCGGGTAGGCGCGAAGCGGCACCTATGCCGGGTACGAGCACTGACTGGACAACATCCTTCACGAGCTTGAAATTGGAAAGGGAAGTGAAGTGGACGATGACGGGTGGGGGAGAGGGCGGAGCACTGGTTGCAGGTGTTAATGCCATCACACGAGCTACCTGCGGTGATGACCGGGGTCGGTGGTGGTTGGCAAGCGACGGTCGCTTTCCTCTGCTTCCTAGGTGCAACGGGTAAACTTGTTCAGCCTTTATCTTGTGCAGCCTCTCGCGAAGAACAGCAACATCGTCGTCGATGAGATAGAAAGACAAATCTTCTGTCCCAAGGAGCCCTGAAGGGGGCAGGGCACGTCCCGTTGCTTGTTCTGCATTCACAGAAGACAGCGGCTCATCCTTTCCAGTGGTTGACGACGCAGACTGAGGACTCCCCTCCGTGTGCTCGGGTGCTGCATCTGCGTCTGGTTCGTTTGACACATGACTGACGTCCATGCCCCAGGCAGTGAGATAGCTGGTGAGGTGTTGCGCGAACGAGCCTTTGGACTTCGCAAACAACGTCACTTTGCGCCCACGAAGCGTTTCAGCGAAGGTAGTCAGCTGGTCCAACGTCGGCTCGTCTGAAATCTTGAACTCGGGTGCTCCATTCTCGTCGGCCGTCTCGCTGACAGTAGGATCCACGATGGCTGGCGAGCCTCGGTCTAGGATGACTGTCAAGTCACAGAGATGCCCTGACGACATCCCGTCGGGCTGAGCATCGAGTTCCAATGTCGCCCCGACATGACTGAGGAGGCGTCGGAGGAAGAGGCTCTTGAAGGAGGGCTGCAACCGCAAGAACGCGGATGAAGGCGCTGGCGGTACACTGCCCGTGTCAGAGACACCTGATCGCGCAGATGCAACCGGCGCGGACCTATGCGAGATTTGAAAGGTACAACGCAGCGCGCTCTCGACGTCGACAGATGGAGAGGAATGATCTGCATCTACGCCATTCGCCTCCAAAGCCGCTATGGACAAGCCAATCTCGATGGTGTCCCCTGAATACGACTTGGCTATAATTTGACGTATAACCTAGAGCGATGATGAGTATCATTTGCGGAGACATTGTAGGTTGGAACGGGTTGGAACGTACATGAGATAGGGTATACGAGATGCCACTTTCGTCACCCTTCATTCCAACGTGCTTAATGCCCAAATCACCGTGGAACAAGACAAGATCAACCCCGGCCTGCGCGGCCACGCCGCTCAATACGTCGCCAACGTTCTGCAACATCTCACCAATGTCGAAATCATTGTACATGGCCGGCATACTGAGACGCTCGCCCACAGGAGTCGCCTGATGGAGAGGAGGGTCGAGACTAAGAGCCGACATGTTGGCAGACATGTAGTTTAAATTCTTCATAGATGTGAACATAGCAGATATCGAAGGCGTCGGGATTGACAGCGAGCAAGCGGAGAACTGCTCTTTGGCGGGGTCAAGTACTTGAGGGGGAGAGAGCTGAAGCAACGTTTGGATGACCATCTGCACAGAGTCTGCAAGCTCGAGAGATAGCTCATGAAAGTGAGCGTACTCGGGAGGTAGCTCTATGATGGTGGCAACACCATCGCTGCCGAGGGAGGGAGGGACGCGCCGTGGATTACGCAGGGGTGCGAGCTGGGAAGGGAGAGGCATGGAGAATGCCCGCGACAAGCGAGGGAGGGGCGGAGGCTGCGCTGCCTGATCCATGGGGTTCTGGTCTGAGTCCAAGTAGTTCGTAGGCGTCACGAACTCGGAGTCCTCGCTGTCGCCAGCCTTGTTGAATCTTTTGGTAGGGCGGCTCAGCTCCTCTTCAGAGATGTCGGTCTCACCTTCTGAAGAGCTGAATGACACCCCGACAGGACGTTCGGCCGCAAGTGGTAACGGAACGGAAGGGATAGAGTCGGTAGGCCATGCGAAGCCAAATTTGTTCGATGACGGCAGGTCCACCACCACGGGGCTCTCTCCAAGTTCTTCTTCGTCGGGCCCTTGCCCTGCAATCACGGTTGACAAGCGTACTGCGGGCAGCCCAGCCTCAGACATGACCAACGACCAGAGTCAGCGACACGGCCGCCTGGCTCCAGGACCTAATGCGGCGGCAATCTTGCAAATAGTGTTGCAAGTACTCTGGGATTGCAGGGAAGGAGGGAAAGAGGAGGGAGGAAGGAGGTGATGAAGAGGGTCAAGAGGAGGCCCGAAGACGGCCCTGGAGCACTTGCGGTGGCGGGAGCACTTGCCTGGTGCCACTGGGCGGTGAATCTGAATGACCCAATATGGAGCATTGGCCAAGCAAGCACAAACATCCGTTCCCCACTCGCTCTAGCCGCGTGCGCAGCTTTTTCCTCCTAGAACACTCCCTGCGGTGTCCATCAGTCTCAGGCTTAACTATGCTGCAGTCGCGAGGCTGCTGGTCGCTTAAGGGGCACCAACGTTTATTCTCTGCGTCGTGAGGCTGTAAAGCCAGACAGCCTCTTGCACGCTGCTTCAAGACGTTTGACGGATCCGAAGTAGTGTGTGTCTGTGTTCAGCATCCACACCCCGCTATTGCGGGCAGCGGCACTCGCCAGAATGCTCTCGATCCTTCAGCGCTTCAACGGAAGACGGAAGTACCTTGAAAGTGGCTGGGAGCTCGTCACGGTAAGGGACACCGTCGCAAATGTGGGAGTGACACTACTCCGTCTCCAGATCCACGCCGAAAACACGCCGATGCCATACAGATCAATGTCGAATGAGTAAGATAGCAAGGAAACCCCAGACATCAAGTACACGACACAAGTTAGTACTGCAATTCCACGTCTCCCTCGGCCACTAGGTCCATGTCGTGGTAGCTAACCTTCCTGCCTGCGCTCGCTCGTGGGTCCTCCTTCGCATCCGGCGGGGGCGGGGGCGGAGGGCCACTCACGCTGCCGTTGCGTCCACCCCGCCTGCCACCTGGCCCCGGTTCCAACGTGGCCACAGGTTTGGCGGGTAGTCCAGCCGAGGCAGGCACCGGGGGCACTTCGACGGCCGGATCGTAGCCGGGTGCATATCCACTGATACGGTCGCTCAGGCGGCGTGCAGCCACACCGTCATCTCTACGCGGAGGCGGAGGCGGATAGCCACCGGGGCCGTATGAGTATGCATACGGATCCCAGAGCCCATTGCTCGAATAAGGCGGGGGATATCCATACGGGGCAGGGTATGGTGCTCGTGCGTAATCCACCGGAGCGGGGTAGGTCGGCCCTTGCAAGCCGTACGCTTGAGGAGGTGGACCCTGACTGTTACCGACTGGCGGCGGAGGGTGCGCAAAAGGCTGTATGCGGTGCGGATCCAGTGCGAAATTGTTGAAGTACGGTATCTAAGTTCACAGCGGTCAATTGCCGAGTCCCAAGGCTTTAGAGATGACGCCGACCTCCTCTAGGTGCTTCATGAGCTCAGAATGTTTGTTGGCGATATGCTTTTCGACGAATGACGTGGCCTTGAAAAGCTTCTGGCACGTCTTGCACCTGAATTTACCTTCATCCTCCTGCTTGATATGGGGTTCCGCGGCCTTCGAGAGCTCCCTGGTGCAATCAGCCGACGCGATACTTCTCAAGGCGACCGAGACGTACTCATCGTAGCTCTTACCGCCATAGTCCCGAGGGTCCACGCCATTGCGGTTGATTAAGAGGGCTACCTTGGCGTCCAGCCATTCTAACCAACGCTCATCTGTGCCACATCAGCCTGGGCCTAGTTATCCGCATCAACAGTCGCTTACCGTTACGCTTCCAGTCTCGGTTTTCCGACTTGTCTTTATTGACCGTCTCCTTTGGTTTTTCTTCCCCGTCTACCTTGATCTTGTCCTCCTCGACCTTTTGCGCCTGCGCAGCCTCGGCTGCCTTCACTTCCTCCGCTAGAGCTTTTGACATTGGTTTCCTCACATGCTTCACACACTTGCGCTGCAATTCCTCAACGTGATCGCTTACAACTGCGCAGTAATAGCATGTGTGGAACGCAGCGCGGAGATACGCAAGGTACAAGTCGAGCGCCACCACAGCCTATGAACGAGCGTGAGCGAAGGCAAATTGACAAGCGCATCCCAGGCACACCTTCTTCTGCTCCAATGCCTTCTCGTCGGCCGAGTCGACTAGACCTTGGTCACGGAGATCAGCCATGACCTTTTCGATACGTCTCTCCACTGCCTGACTACCTCGCTCCCTGGGTTCCGGATCTTCGTCCGCAGCACCAGCAGCATCAGTCATCGCAACGTCAACATTTGCTACATTGCCGTTAGCCTCGTCTCCGCCCTCTTTCTTCGGCTGGATCTTCAGCGTTCGCAAAGTCTCGTACTCCTCCTCTAAGATGGCTGCCAGGGTCTTCGCGTTCTCCAAATCCTTGACTATTCGGTCTGGCTTACTTGCGACCTCAGGGGCGTAGCGTACCCTACCCGTGAAAGGTTTAGTGTTGTGTGCAACATGAAGCTTAAAGCCCTCGATCTGAAAGCGGACGTGAGCAATGACTCCTGAGCATACACAAAGTGAGCCTACCTTCTTCTCGGCTAGTTCGGCCATAACGGTAGGCATATCGGCGTCGTCGCGGAACTTGAGCCAACCCGCCCGATAGTAATTCCTTTTCTGCAGAGGGTCCCCCAAAGCAAGGTACACAACCCCGGGAATATTGCTGCATGCCTGTGAGAGAATCAATGCTAACTCCAGACCAAGAAATGACGACGACTCACCTCCTCAAGCTTTACACGACCGATGTCAGGAGGAATCGTACGGATCATAACCTGGTTACCGTCGGGCGGCACTGAATACTCCTCTCCACGAGCGTTACGCCTGTTGTCGGCAGAAGGCTTGCTAGGGTCGTGTCGGTTTGCCTCCTGATCGCCAGTATCATCCTCAGGCTCGACATTGAACTGCATATCGTCCTCAGCACTACCAGCATTGGCGTTAGGCTTTGTTTCCTCAGCCGACGAAGTAGCGGTAGCCTCGGCACCAGACCTGGATGTATCTCCATTCGATGCCGACTCTTTGGCTGGAGAAGCGGGCTCTGGTTCTGGCTCGTGGAGGCCGGGGTCGAACTTGCCAGCCTCAAGGTCCATGAGGAATGTATCCATTCGGCCTCTCCAGCCAATCTTTCGGACGCGTTGGCGCAGCGCCACGAACTCCGGAGAAGGATCATACTTTTCAGCAAACCAAGGCGACTTGCGATGGTGCTCAAACATCCGTTGAAGCTGTACAAGTGTCATGACAAAGCAATGTCTCATACGCTGGGACGAACCTGTTGCGCAGCGAAATCCTTCTTGTACTTCTCCCAACGCGAGCGGATACCGTTGCGAGGTTTGGATCCGTCACCAGCCTCTTGCTCGGCGGCTTTGTCCGCATTGTCTTCCTCTGTTGCTTGCTGAGGGTAAAAATACCGGAACCATTCGGCAAACTGTTTTAATGACGCGGAATAGTCGAACGTATGGGGATCAGGAGGTGCTCGTCGCAATGACCCGTACGGCGGTGGCGGCGGGTATTGACCTCGGTGAGGAGAATAGCCGCTATACCCACGAGAATGGGCATCTAGAGAACTAGACATTGAGACACTCAACATGGATGTACACAACCTGCCACGTACCGTAGTCATCTCCATAACGCGGCCTAGGCTCGAATCTATCCCTTTCCCTATCCCAAGGCGATATTGAGCGCCGGCGCTTCCTGCCAGCTATGAGGACGTCAGTCGACATGCAAAGAGGAGTGATAGATAGGGCAAAGCCTCACCTTCGTCTGCGGGAGGGCTACGACTCCTTCCACGTCTGCCGTACTCATATGCGGCTCTGTCCCTCTCGTAGGAGGCCCATGCGCGCTCTCTGTCATAAGCCTCCCAGTCGGCACGGTATGGATCCTGCGAGTATCCAGGCTCTGGATACCCGGGTCTCGCAGGATAAGACCCACGATAAGGGGAGCGAGAGCGCGAACGTGCGCGTGGAGGTGGAGGGTAAGAAGAACCAGACCAAGAGGACATGCTACGAGAAAGACGCTAACGCAGAGAAGCAAGGAGGAACGCGACTGATCATGAACAGCTGTGAGAGAGAGTAGGCGAGCATGATAGAAGCACAGACCTCTTGGGACGCGACACAGCAACGAGCACGGTGTTCTCAATGCCCGCTGAGCGAGTGAGCTCAATGTGTTCGCGATGGTGAAACGCAAGCGACGACGCGCTGCTTACGTTCTCATGAATTCAAGCGGAGTCGCACTTGTGAATTATAATTGCGTACTCAGATAATCAAGAGCTTATAGCTGATCAATCCGGATCATCGCGGCATATTACTATCAGAAGATACTATTCAACACGCTGTCTAATTGCTTATTCCTAGTAGTATTGGCTCCGTCATCCTCAACCAGGGCTCGCCTCTGCCGTTTCCTCGGCTTCGAATGCTGAGGTTGTTCGGGTTTCACTTCCTCCTCCAGTATAGGTCGAGGTGCGGAAGGTACTGGTGCCGCATCTAGATCTGAGTTGGTTTTTCGCTTGCGTTCAGCACGCTTGTCGAGTACTCGAGCAAGTTCTACATTCTTGAGGTACTCCCGTTGCTCTCTGAGAGACTGCGACAGCTCAACGCGCAGTTGAGCGGTGTGCACCGCTGCCTCGTGAGCTGTACAACTGTGAGTAAACAACAATGCATGCATGTCACGTAACGGAAAACGCACCAATCTGTTCAGTGAGCATGTTCCATTTGAACTTCGGCAAATATTTCATGGTCCACACATCATCACGCCAGCGGGTTCCCTTCTTTCCGCCTATGGGCTGGGCATTGAGCATTTCAGCAACTGAGCGGGCAACCCTCTTGTCTTTGAACTCGACCCATCCTTCAGTGAAGTGCGGCTTCTTGGTCGACGTGTACTTGCGCCGTAGATACGCGCGTTTTGCATCTACAACACTAGTCAGTAGAGATCCAAGGACCAGAGTACGCAACATACCTTCTTGCTGCAGATACACCCTCCCCACTTCTCCGTATGCGCTCATGATATGCCTGACCTTCGTCGGCCGCATACCCGGGGGAATACGTGAGATGTATATGACACCAGCCTTCTCCTGGGAGGCCTTGAAAGCAGCTAATGCCTCTGGGGTAAGCGGCTTCACGACCTTGGAGGGACCTGCAAAGCCTTCTGGATCCATGCCCTCCTCCAGGCCGTCCAGGCTTAGGTGGTCCTCGAGAGCATCCCCGTCTTCGCGGTTGTTATCGGAGGTATGTCGAGATGGACCAGCGTCGGTTTCATCGACAAAGCGGTCGTCCATCTGGAAACGAGAGTGTGGTGCAACCATGTAGCTGATGGGTGACGCCGGTGAAGGATCGAATGTAATTGTTTGCGAAGGCTTTGGACAGCAGCGCCAAACGTTCCCTCAAACTCCGGCACATACATTCAACTTAGATAAACTAGCGCCAATACGCCTCATCGGCACTACTTATGTCACTGACGTCGGAACCATTGTCGAAACCGTACGAACAAAAATGTGGCTCGACAGCTGTAATGCATGCAATGATCATCAATATGGCTGTCACAAGGTCTCTTCTCTCTGTCCGAACGGCCAGTATACATGAGTCAAACGTTTCCGTAAGCCTCACTTACAGCAGGTCATCACCCCCAAGGTCATCCATGTCGCACTGACTGAGCATAGCAAGGAAATCAACGACGTCCTCGGGCAGCGACGATCTGTCAGTGTGCATGCTAGTGTTTCCGGCGACGTTCCACATTTCCCAATTGCCTTCGCCAGGCATGTGTTCCTCGCGCGGCAAATTGTCGATATTTTCCTTTGTATTGTCCCCTCTGCCTTGCTGGGAGCCTTCGCCTCCATCGAAAGCGGGTGCAAGATGTCTGTCGACCTGCGAATGTGGATCGATGGGCAAGCCGCGTGCAAATGATTCGAGATGCACTTGTGATCCTAAGGCTAGACTGTCCTCTTCCGTCCACCAGTCCGGCCTCTCGTCGAACATGTCTCGAAGCATTCGCACTTGAGAAGGCGTAGATGATCTTTGGCTCATGCCTTCACTTGCGGTGATTTGCGACTGCTCTAAAGCTCGGGACGAGAGCGGCGACGGTGGCGGTGGCGGTGGCATAACCTCTCGATCCTTCTCGTCTTGGAGCGCCTGTGAAGTCGAGGAGGTGGAAGGCGGAGAAGGTAGCATGGGTGCTAATGATGGTAGTGGAGGAGAGAATTGCTCAGGTGAAGGAGGCTCCGAAGAGAGCGGGGTCAGGGGACTAAGAGGCGAAGATGGCCCAGCATAGTGATCAGTGGGAGGCGCGATGGCCATCTGGCTGCTGGGCTTTTCTTCGTTGACACTGTCAAATAACTGTCAATCGCACTAGCAATCATAAATTATGTGTGGCATACCTTGAGAATGACGGCGACTCAAGACGAGCTCCCGCTGAAAACGCCGAGCCATCTTCACCGATGTGCGGCCCAGTGTTTGATATGTCTACGCAAGAGGGGATCCCCTCGTTGCCATCTCCTGGATTCTTCCTCGCCTTGGGCGACTTCACAAGCTGCTCCCTTTGTGATGATCTAATGGCGTTCTTACCCGTACGCTCCATGCCGATGAGCCAGAGACCGTCATCCGCGCGCGAAATTTCCGGCATATGCAGCTCAACCTCGTCGTACTGCGATGTGGGTACAATTTCGTCGGATGTCGTTCTCGCCCGACTCCTGATGTCACCATTAGGCGGCACAAAGTCGCGTTCCTGGCTCTGCGATGACGGTATAACTTCATGCTGGCTATGATCCCGCTCGAGCGACGAGCAGGGCATTGGAGGAAAAATGAAGCCTTTCTCTTGGGATTGAGATGACGGAACAAGACTGTGTTGAGACTGTGAACCAGTTTGGTGGACTGCGTCCTTCGAATGAGGCAAAGAATCGAAGGCATCCTCTTGAGACTGCGAGGAGGGAATAATGACACTCTCCGAAGGAGGATACGGAGGTCGCAACGACAAGCTCTGCGCTGCTCTGAAGCTCAAAGGGCTTTCAGCCGTCACTGCGACGGTGTTGTGGTCCCGCGAGTCTTGAGAAAACCCGTGCTTCATAGTGTCAGACAAAGCAAGCTGTCAAAAGGAGCAACGGCACCCGAGCGATGAGTGACGGGATAAAGTCCATGAAGACGACATACGCTCAGCGCAGACGAGCCTATCGTATCGGAGGTCACTGCTCGATGCTGACCCAGAGTCTCAGGAGACGATGTTCGTACTCTCGACGAAGACCCCCCGCGAACAGGTCCAGGGCCTTTGCTGCGAGACGCTGCGCCTGAAGGAGGTGGGCTGGGAAGGACCGCAGTGGCATCAATGTGACGTCGCCGTTTGTCCACCGGGGTTAGACATGGCCCGCTGAGGTCGACAACCTCGCGTGACGTCGCGCTTGGGTCGAGGCTTGAATGGTCTGTAGATGATAGGAGAGGCAATCTTACATTAATGGCCTCAATGCAAGTTGAGAGCATACGTCACCTTTCGAGTGGCTGGAGCCGACTTGAATACTCTGTTTACCGTTACGAGAAGCCTTGGGACTAGCTGTGAGGGGTCTCAACTGCACATGAGAAACATATTTCTCTATAGAAATGGCTTTTGGCGTTGCATCTGGACTTGGAAGGTAGCCCTTCTGCTTGGATCTCTTTGCGAGTGGGTTCTCCGCCCCTCCTCGCCCAGCTTTGCGCTTAGAGTTTGAAGAGAAGAATGAGGAGATGGGGAGCTGCTCTCCGGCAAGCGAGAAATCCATTGGATAGAAGAGACAATGTCCTTGTGAGGTCCAAGCTGATAACCGTCGCGGTCGAGTCGACAACGACGTCAACGGGCTTTATGCCGACCATTAATATTCCGTGCGCCACTGTGCGGAGTTGACACGCTTTCGAACCCCGACACCGCGTTTTGGCACGGACGCGTCTCGGTGTCCAGTCTCTCACTTGTCACTTGAGCCCGCTGTTCGCTACTCACCCCCACACCACCATCACTCACAACGCAATGTCTGATCAAAACTCTACAAAGAAGCGCAAGGTATCCGAGGGTCAGGAGAATATGAAGACTGAGTTGGCACCCGTTGCAAATCTCCTCATCAAACGCCTCTCTCCACAAGCAAAACTGCCCACGCGTGGGTCTCCCCTCGCTGCCGGCTACGACCTGTATAGGTGCGTTCCAGTGCCAATGATCTGAGCCAAAGCAGTTGACCCGTTCTCCAGCGCTGAGAGGAAGGTCATCCCAGCACGAGGGAAGGCTCTCATCGACACACAGCTCTCCATAGCAGTGCCTGCGGGGACTTATGGACGTGTGGCCCCGCGGAGTGGCCTCGGTACGCTGCTTCCATGGGCCCTCATTCTCTTTGTTGACGCAACCCACTAGCATCGAAATTCATGATAGACACTGGGGCCGGTGTCATCGACGCTGACTACCGCGGCGTCCTGTATATTCTTCTGTTCAACCTTTCGGACGAGGACTTTCAGGGTAACATTACCGACACGTAGATTGAGATAATTGCGTTGACGTCAATTCACAGTGGAGGAAGGGGACCGTATAGCCCAACTCATATTGGAAAGAATAGTCACCCCTGACGTACTGGAAGTCGAGGTGTGTTCTGACTCCATGCTAGGATGGGCGTCGAACTCACCGGATGCTACTAGGATCTGAACGAGACGCTGCGTGGTGCAGGGGGATTTGGTTCGACGGGTGGCCACACTGCCCTCTAGAATGAGGTATTGATTGCTGACTGGTACATTGTCGTATATCTTGGGGTTCCTTGCTTCACGCCTGGGTGTAGAGCGGTTTGATAGATTTACAGTGATGAGGGAGATAATATATCGTGAAATCGCGTAGTCGCTCTCGAGACGTCATGCTTCCCGTTCCCTGTGCCGTTGCGTATGTTCCGCGGACTCTTGTGCCATCGCATGCTTCGTCCCTGGGGTGGATACTTTGATGCTTTGCAACAGATGTGGTGTCACGGTAGCGTACCATCTCAGCCAGCAGAACACGCACCATAGGCTGAAGGTCGAGGAGATCCTACTTCCGCTTGTCCGCATCCACGACATACAGCCCGTCCCGTACTCTCGATGAGTGCCGAAGTAAGTCTCTTCCGCTAGGCTCGGCAGTGGAACCTTCGTGCCCGACCCTTTGCTCTATCTCAACTCCCTTTCCCTCAGCCCATATTCGACCATCAGGAATTGGGAAGTCGCTGCCGGACCGCAGACTGCCAGTGTCCACAAGCTTGACTGCCTCTACCAACTTGATGAGTCCTTCCATCTCGCGTGTAAGCTCCACATGTTCTGGGGTACCCTCTGCGGGAGTAATGAGGGCAGAAAGTGCGTGTAGCCGTTGAAGGGTAAAAGGTGGCAGGGATGGTTGCGGATAAGACGACAGTAATTGGTTCACGGACCACGTCGGCTTGACTGGGATTCCACACGAATCATGCTCTGCTGCACCAGGGCGAGCAAAGCTAGAGATGTACTTCGGATGGCATAACTTCAGTGATGCCTCCCAGTGAGGGCGTAGTGCTACATGCCGTGATGCGCGGAGGTGCATGAGGGCAGAGAGGAAGCTGCTGTTCCGTTGTAGGCGCCCGATCATCTACGCGTTCTCAGCCGCTGTGGCAAAACGGTCCTGCGCCATCCCGTCACCTTCTGTGACTTGTCCTTCTTTGACCATCTGCAGTTATACATCGGGTATGTGCGTTTCATTGCCCGCACTGTCCTGTGGAATATGCTCACAGTATGTACAATGCTTAGAAACGCTACAGACGTCCGTGAATTCACCACGATGAGCGGGATTGCAGGTGCCATCCGCAAGCTCCTCCCGAAGCAGCTGCCCCCTTCCCTCTCTAACCGTCCGGGAAATCTCTACGAAGTGCTCTCGAGATATCCTCAAGATGGTATCGGGCAGACAGTACATCAAACGCGATGGACAGCGAAGGGCTTGTCAGACTGCTGCTGGGTTGTGACGCGGACGAAGTTGAAGCTCGAGGGTACACATGGGAAGGCATGGGGCCATCTATATTGGCGAGGTGCGTTTGTCCTCGTGTATGCATTCTTTTATGCTTAATCCTTGTGCAGGCAAGAAAGTCAGCGATCACGATGAGAGGATACCTGGGGGCTTGAAGTACCGTTGGGCAGCGGGGACCTCCACCACCGTCCTGGGCCAGATTCCACCAACACTTCACAACTAAAATCACTACTTGGCATGGCTACTGGTCTCGTCTCCGTATGCTTTCCACTTGTAGTACGACTTGCTTACCTTCTTGTTGCGGCGTTGCCAGTGAAGGTGCCCTGGTCACAAGCTACATGAGCCCTCCCTGATTGAACTTGACACACGGGTGGCATTAATCTCTGTTGGCCTGTTATCGATATCTGTGGGCAATGGAATACTGCATCGTATCTCGCCATGGACTTCCCAATCATCAGCGGCTCCCTATATCTCGACGAACTCGAAGCTGACTTGCAGCACAGCTGACCAAGGACCAAGTTCTAACGCTTGAAGTACAAAGTACAGTCTCCATTCCCTCGTGTCTTCTGCATACAACACGACCATGAGTTTGCACTTGAGATCGGATGAGGCACTTCCCCGTGTGGCGGTGGAATAATGTGAGCGTCGCCTCGATGTACATTTGTCTGTCACCGTCAGCGCCTGCGGCTGTATGTGTGTATTCTCTTCGCCTCGGCCTCCGACCTCGAGCCCGAAAGCAGCTGATTCTTACCACGAAGACCAGCCTACACAGGACACACGACCAGCTTCCTGTTGCCTCCGTCTACCAATCCCAGGTGTATATCATCGGGCTGCTACGTCTACTGCTCCCAGAAACTTCACGCCCGACGCACTCAACAACTGAACACGCGGCTCCTCAGCTAGGACAAGATGGACTCGCGAGAGTTGATAGATGCGCAGTTTGACCGTGCTGTGGAGATCGTACAGAGCTTACCAAAGAACGGACCAATACAGACAGGCTACGAAGAGAAACTCACGATGTATAGGTGCGCTGATCTTCGTTTTCAGTGCGTCACCACAGTTGACAGCGATGATGCGTGTACCGTTAGTCTGTACAAACAAGGTACCTGCACCTCGACGATGACCTTGCTTCGCCGGCTTCACTGACGAGATGTTTCGCTCAATGTCGTAGCGACTGTCGGGAACGTTCAATCTCCGAGGCCGAGTGTGTGGGATATGCTGGGAAGGGCGAAGTGGTATGCATAACCCCGTTCGTGCATTAGGCTTTCGTTCAAATTACAATGCTAGGGATGCATGGGCTAAGCACAAGGACCTTGACCCATACGAGGCAAAGTGGTTGTACGTTGAGGCCTTGCTGAAGGTACGCTCGATGCCTCGCCACTATACTGCCTCGAGCTCGCTGGACATCTCCTGTAGGTATTGCGGAGGTATTCCGACAAGACCGTGGCGATGGACTTAGTGCGGGAGCTAGAGTCTTACACTGGGGATCCTTCAAATATCATCATGAGTGGTACGTTGACAGTTTCCCCCGAGCTTCCTCCATACACACACTCATTACTGCCAGGCTCGCTCTCCAGGTCCGCCGGGTCCAGTTCGTCTGGCTCGACAGCTTCTGACGACGATCACCCCGCCGCACCGTATCAACCTGGCGCCCTGCCTCCCCACCTGCGCAACGGTCAAGGCTCGGGACTGCCCATTCCGGGCGAAATGCCTGAGCCCCGAACAGACGAGAGCAGCTCCGAAGAGGACGAAGAAGAAAATGATAAAGTTCCACCTGTCCCATCTGTTTATGCACAGAGCCAGATGAACCGACCACAGTCTTCCATGTCCTCGCACCGATACCGCACGCCCATGGCGGGTTCTACCATGGTGTCCCCACCTCCCGCGGGCAGGGCTGTACCTGCTACCCAACCTCTCCCCGAGTATCAGACAGAATCCGCCTTTGCCGGCCCATCCGTCACATCTGTCACATCTGCATACAATCGGAGCCTCTCCTCATACCGCGACCGCGCCGCGCTCTCACCTCCGAGCGACCGAACATCCGAATACCAACATACACCTGTCGGCGGCTATAGGCCGCCTAGCCAGCAACAGCGCCGACCCTACGCCGTGATACCCAGCATACAGAGTACGCAATCAAGACCCCCTTCGAGGCCGTCTTTGGAGCGAGCGATCGAGCATGTACAAGCAGGCCTCGCGGCCCTGACGGAGCGAATCGAGGCTTTAGAGGCTTTGGCGCAACGCTCGACGAGCTCCTTCTCCCTCCCAGGGCGCAGCTCGCCGCGCCGGTCTTCAGGCCACACTATTTATACGGATTGGGACATAGACGACATGGGCATGTGGTCGCTCGTGCTCCATCCCCTCGTTCGTGCCGCCACTCTCGCGAGGTATCTCACCTCGTTCCTTGCTGGCAGCCGGGACCGGTCTCCAATATTCGTTGTGGTTCGGCGTCTCTTCCTCGACATCAGCTTCCTGCTGTTCGTCCTGTCCCTGTTGAGGGTAGTATGGAGGCGAAGTGGGATGCGAAGAAGGGAGGTTTTGACTGCGTTAGGCGGTCTGTGGCGAGCTGTCGTAGGCGAGTCACCCCCACGGAGGCTCGTGGACCAAGGTGTATGAGGGCATTTGTACTGCTCTGGTACTTCATCCTGCTATCCTTAGAATGGGACATATTCATGATCGTCTGGACTCTGATGTCGACTGGAAGAGGCGGTCTTATCGACTCTTACGTACATGTCAGTGCGTCAATGACCATACGTGTCGTATCTCTTCGGTGCAGTGGCTCTAGGTATTGGGCCGCCTCGAGTCCATGGTGAGCCTGACCTATTGCCCACAGCTGAGGTAAAGGGATCCGAGCACGGTTGTCGGTCCGAATCAGAGGAGGAGCGCGTAGACGCCCGCAATGAGAGTCGGCGCCCGCGATTGGCTCCGCCAGATCTACTTCAAATTAGCATGCGATATACCGAATGAATGTACCTGCCAATTCCCGGCACCTTCAACACGCTGCCACGGAACCCATGCCTGCGTAGCCCTCCTCTCCACCTTACCCACAATCACCTCTGCAATACGCTTAAAGACCACAGTACACGATGCCGAGCAGAGCGACAAGACGGTCCTCGTCCCTTGAGGCCGAGTATCAGCCGATACCCCAAGCTCCTGTAGTGGCAGGCCCTGCCGCAAGACATTCGCTCGATGTCAGCGACGTCGACCAAGAGGATTCCGTGGATATACTGGAGGATGCACCTGAAGTTGTTATGGATGGCAAGATCCGTGCAATACACATTGTGCTTGGTTGCGCCGTCCTCCTCCCATGGAATGGTGAGCACACTACCGGAGTGCTGCCATATCTTTTTCTGACGCTCGGTGAGAGCAATAATAACTGCTACACCATATTTCATGTCGAGGCTAGATGGGACGCCGTTGAAGGCATCCCTCAGCTCATATCTATCCATGGCTTTTATGGTGCCCAATCTCGTCTTCCTCGCGCACGCGACTGCTACAGCTAAGCAAGTACGTCGCACTTCCATCAATGCAAGCTCTGTTGTTTAGAGCTATTACAGTCGTTGAATACAGGTCGCATATCATGGTCACTACTGCTGATAGCCCTCTTTACGGCTGCTCTCACGCTGAGTACATGGATACACGTCCACCCCGGACTGTTCTTCGCATTCGTCCTGTTTGCGGCTATGGCCACGTCCGCCGCGGGGTCCTATCTGCAAAGCTCTGTTGTCGCCCTTGCCTCGTTGTTCGGGCACGAAGCGATGCAGGCCGTCATGTCCGGGCAAGCCGCGGTTGGCGTCGCTGTGAGTGGTGTTCAGGTCCTCAGCGCCGCTGCTTCCACGCACCGCATTCCCCCGCCTTCGACTCAATCAAGGGACGATGAACTCGCCCGGACGCCGGAGGAGACATCGGCCGCTCTCTTCTTCGGATTATCCACCGTATTCTTGTTCGTCACGTACGCCACGCATGTCTGGCTCAAGAGCATGCCTGCGTACAAGGCTGTCGTCACGCGGCAGAGACCCCACGGGTGCGTCAGGCTACCCCCCGATGGCTTGCGAAGCCCGGATGAGACGAGACGACTCTCGTCTGGCGAGCCCAAAGGGCCCAGCGGCAAGGCACAGATGTTCCGCCTAGGCAGGATCAACCTGCCCTATAACCTCGCCGTAGGTTTCGTATTCACGGTCACTTTGGTAAGACGTCTTTTCGACCGTCCTTCGGTGTCATGCACATACTGACATGCGAGATTAGTCCGTCTTCCCACCGATCACGGTGTCAATCCAGTCGACCAACCCGGGCACACACCCGCTTCTCTTCAGCGCGATCCACTTCTTCGTATACAACGTCGGCGACCTCAGCGGGCGCTCGCTGTGCTCGATACCTCGCCTTCATGTGTGGTCCGCACGCCGGCTCCTTGCGTTCTCGCTGGCCCGCACCCTCTTCATTCCCCTCTTCCTTATATGCAACATCCAGTGGGCCTCACCGATCGCAGCGAAGCCCATCATCACATCCGACGTCCTCTACATGCTCATCCTCCTCCTCTTCGGCGCCACAAATGGATACGTGTCAAGCATGTGCATGATGTCCGCACCGTCGATCATGCACAACCCGCGTCTGAAGGGGCGCACGGAGGACGTGGACATCGCGGCGACCGTCGCGACCTTCTGCTTGGTTCTCGGGCTGACAGCGGGCAGTGTGGCGAGTTTCGCTGTCAGGGCGATGGTGTGCAGCTGTAATCCCTTCCGTAATTGAGACGAGCAAGCCATGCATTCTGGCCGTGCTGGAACATTTTGTAGAGATGTAACCTATTCACCTTACTAGATCTTGTGGGCGTACTGTCAACTTTGTTGGAATATAATGAATGACTCTGTAATCGGTTGGTCTGCGGCCCCGAGTCTTCCGGCTGCAAATTATGGTAACGCTTGCGGCTGAACCCTTTCACCGCGGAGGCCTCCACAACCACCAGCCACGGTGCATTCCTCGGACCAGTCCGGGCCTGGCCCCACCATGAGCCGCAATGACTTGGCCACTAATCTGTCACGCCCATAAATGACGAATCCACTTCGGAAGCAGCAGGGATAAATGCGCTGCCAAGATTGTGCGTTTGAGGTCATCCACCATTCTCCAATCGCAAACACTACTCAGCTGACCCTCTGCGAGCATCCGTATCATACCGAGCCCCTTTGTGAATATCTCCACAAACCGATGCCAATGCGTGTGTAATCAACAACGCTTTCCACCTAAGGGGTTCCGTTGGTGGGCTGTGGAGCGTAGACGAGCAAAATCCAGACTCGTGGTTATGGATAGATGACGTTTGGCGGTTAGCTCTGCTTCTCGTCCAAGCGTTGCGAATAGTAGAAGTGCAGATTCGCATTTGCAGCGTAACAGTACAGTCCCGAGTCCGTCCAGGTGGGTTGATCGTACAACAAATAGTGAACCATAGTAATATCTGCCAGACGGGCCGGATAGGGTAGGCGTCACTTTTCGCTCGTTTCAGTGACAAGGCTAGCTAGGACTCACCAAAGCAACGACATAGAACATATTCGACGCCCTCGGTCAGGCTCCAGGTGGTAGGGCCGCCCTGGGTGCGCCAGGGAGTCGAGGAGCGAGTTCGTTGGCCTGGACAGCTTGCCTTCGTCTACGATGTTCTGCGAGACGCAAGGCGAAAATATTACGATGCAGCGTGTATCGCTCATGCGATGGTTTCGTGGGAGGGCTGGTTGTAGACGATGCAGAGCTGGGCGGGCTCTTCGAGCTCTTCTCCTCTCTAGACTCTGCCTTTTTGTCACCGCTACCATCGCCGTCCTGAGACGCATCCTTATCTTTCTTTTTGACCTCCTTCCTCTTCTGCCGTTCCTCCCACTCCTGCTTCACCTTGGCTATGTCCTCCGGGCTAAGCCCCATCTTCGCACCGCTAGCTCCCATGCCATCGCTAGCCTGGCCCACCTGACTCGCGAAGCCAGGGTCCGAGAGATGTGTGTCACATGTATAGAGAAAGTCTACGGTCTGAATGGTTGCAAGGACGGTGACGGTCGGTTTGTGGCAGACATAGCACGGGCGCGCGGTGGCGACCGCCTGAGGGTAATGGAGGGTGGACACTGGACGGGTGCGAGCGCGATTGAACACGGACTCACCCGCTTGTAGTATAGGTTCTGAAAGGACATGACTGAGGTGCACGAGATGGCGCGGATGACGGTCGAGTCCTGCCGTTCCCGACTGCTGACGGCGAGCGATGATCGATATCAAGCGATAAGTCCCGTTTCCACAACAAACTCCGCGTCAGTCCGCGCGCCCCGGCAGCCCCGGCGATCGACGGGAAACGTCCTCCTATGGGCGAACCATGTCCAATCTTGGCCATCTTGGTCATCTCGCCAATCCGCAAGTGACTTGCACTGTGGCACGATAGAATGCTCCGTGTGGAGCACAAAGGTCGGAGGTCGAATTATTGAGCGCAATCGTCCCGGTTTCCCTCGAGTTTTCCTAGCCCCAGGCAGCGTGACGGGAGAACAGGCCACCCGCCTTATATACCACCGTCCACGGACGTCACTCCCTCTCACCGTCCTCCTCCATTCTCACCGCACACACCGCCATGTCCACCACTGGTCAAGTCATCAAGTGCAAGGCCGCCGTCTGCTGGGCCGCAGGCGAGCCTCTCAAGCTCGAGGACGTTGAAGTCGCTCCCCCGCGCGCTCACGAAGTCCGCGTCAAAATCCTCTATACCGGTGAGTACCCTGCCAATCAACGTGCCACCCCGAAATGAACAACCTTCGCAGGCATCTGCCACACCGATGAGTACACTCGCAGTGGCAAGGATCCCGAGGTGCGCTGCAGACGCGCTGTACAACGCGTCTCACACGCTGACTGCCCTGGCAGGGTGTCTTCCCCGTCATTCTCGGCCACGAGGGTGGTGGAATTGTGCGTCGTCGATCCCTTGATCTCGCATCAGTCGCTGATCCGCTCCCAGGTCGAGTCCGTCGGCGAAGGCGTTACCAGCGTCTCTGTTGTACGTCTTTGATCGAGATTTTGGTGTCCAAGATGTATCTGACATTGCGCAACGTCAGGGCGACCATGTCATTCCCCTCTACACTGCCGGTGAGTATGTCATAGAGCCATCTTCTCGCCTGCGCTGATAACCCTTAAAGAATGCCGAGAATGCAAGTTCTGCAAGAGCGGAAAGACCAACCTATGCGGAAGTGGTGAGTGTATGCGCCTCTTTGTACAGGACTACTAAGATCCTCACGTCAAATTTACACAGTACGCGCTACCCAGGGCCGTGGCCTGATGACAGACGAGTCTGTCCGCTTCACTGTCAAGGGACAACCCATCCACCACTTCGTGAGTATGGTTTGGTGTCTACCTACCGCATACATTCATGTCAAAACCTAGATGGGTACATCGACGTTCTCGCAGTACACCGTAGTCGCGGATGTCTCGATTGTCGCGGTGAGCCCCACGGCCCCGCTCGAGCGTGTGTGCTTGCTTGGTTGCGGTATCACCACCGCCTGGGGAGCAGTTGTCAAGCAGCCCGGAATCCGTACGTCTCTGGGCTTCCCAGTGTTTCTTCACTCAACTAACCCTCGGCACAGCTAACAGCACTGTCGCCGTGTTCGGTTGCGGAGCCATCGGCCTCGGTGTTATCGCGACATCAGCACAGGTCAAGGCCTCGCGCGTCATCGCCGTCGACACCAACCCCGGCAAGGAGGCGTGGGCGAAGAAGATGGGTGCGACAGACTTCGTCAATCCTGCAAAGCTCCCCGAGGGCAAGCGCATTCAAGACTACCTCGTTGAGATCACCGATGGCGGCCTCGACTACACGTTCGACTGCACGGGCAACGTCAATGTCATGCGTGGTGCTCTTGAGGCCTGCCACAAAGGCTGGGGTGTCAGCACAATCATTGGTGTTGCTGCCGCGGGTCAGGAGATCACCACCAGGCCGTAGGTCCTTTGGCTTAGCTTGGTGACAATATGCTGATATCCCTTCAGGTTCCAACTGGTCACTGGCCGCACGTGGCGCGGTTCGGCGTTCGGTGGTGTGAAGGGTCGCACCGAGATCCCTGGCCTCGTTGAAGGTGAGGCACTGTGTGCATTTGCAGTAGATATGCCCCTGACGTGTCGTTAGACTATCTCCAGGGCAAGGTGAAGATCGACGAGTATGTCACCCACAGCCGGACGCTCGCCGACATCAACGAAGGGTTTGGCGACATGCACGCAAGTATTCGTTTAGGCTCTCTGCCGGCGCGCGCTGATGGCTATGTCCTTTGCAGAAAGGCGACTGTATCCGTTGCGTGGTTGACATGTCGTAGACGGACTACTCGTGCGATTCGAAGGCCGTTTGACTGGGGGAAGAAGCTGTAGCCGTAACTTTGTATCATCACATCAATAGTACGACAGTCTTGCGCTGTCATCTGAGCGAGCCATTCGATCTGAGTGAAGCCAGTCTTTGCTCCTTGGCCTTCGTACTTTTGTCGAAGTACAAGACTACGGCGTACCATCCAAGTGCTTCGTAAGCCGTTCGTCTCTTCAGCTACATCTACATCCTCGTCTGCGATCACGTGTATCGTATACTCCTACACCGTTTGTTTTTGCTTCTCAACCTTCTCTCCCCAATTATTGGACAAGTTCCAACACGATGCCTGCCAATGTACATGTCAAGGCGAAGTTCGTCCTTAGGCGGACGAGAACTCACCCGCTCCTATCGTTTCGCCTCCACGACGGATCAGGATCCTGCCCATGTCTTTGTTCACAGAGAATGGCTCTATGGGTATGGGGAGTGCTTTCGCAGATGGGCCGGATGTCCCGCTGGCGCGTAGCGAAATCTGTATTTCAGCCGACGCGCCCTTCGTCAGCACACTAGATCGGTATGAGGAGCTGCGCCAGTGAGAATTTGTGGAAGATGCACGCACCGAGGGTTCTTTCGTATGACGGCACCTGTAGCGCGATCCAGGGTTGCGTTGAGTTTGGATATGGAGGCTGGAACGTCGTGCGAATGGTGATAGAGTTCGACCTTCGGATAGCTCAATTGGCTGTGCGGTTCAAAAGGTATGGGAACATACCGAAGCACCGACGGTGATGGGGATGTCGATGTCAAAGATGATGACCCTGGCAGCGAAAGTGCTCGATAGGGGGACGAGGTCGCTGGGACGGCAGAGGACGCTTCCGATGCCCAACTGAGCGGGGTCGACGGAGGTTAGATAGACGATGACATTTGCACCGTCGATCGCCCAAGGCAGACTCTTGTCGTCGCTCATAATAGCTGGAGCAAGCCTTCCGTTAGCAGCCTTGTTCCGCTTATGCAATAGAGACGTACATTTGACCACTGCACTACCGTCCCCAGGTAGAATGCGGAGGCGCTCGCCAACTTGAACAACACCGCCACATACTCGACCTGCCACTCCTAGTCCAGCGCCCTGTTCCCTGAACACATTGGAGACGGGGAAGCGGAGAGGCGTAGTATAGTTGCGAGAGGGAGGTTCCAATGCATCTACGAGGCATCAGCGGTGAGACAAATGTCCATGGAGAGTAACTTACCTAACAAATCCGTCAATGTTGGCCCAGAGTACCACTTGCCGAGAGCGGCGGCCTCAGGTCCTTTTCTAGCCGCGAGATTTGTGCCCGCCATTGCGCTCACGGGCACAAATTTGGTTTTGGATGGGTGGAAGCCAGATTGGGTAAAGAAAGATCTGAGAGCATCACATATCTCTTCGTAGCGAGACTTCTCCCATTGGACCTACACAAACGCTTAGATTGTTTCGATGCCGTGGTCGTAGTGGAATATACCTGGTCAAGCTTGTTGACAGCGACGATGACTTGGCCAACACCCAAGCTCCTTACCAACAGCAGATGTTCGCGCGTCTGACCGCCTCTTTGGAAGCCAGCTTCGAACTCTCCTGTTGCAGCATCCACGACGAGGAGCGCGGAGTCGGCTTGTGAAGCACCGGATATCATATTGGGTACAAAGTCCTTGTGACCAGGAGCGTCCAGGATCGTAATCTCCCTATGCGGGGTGCTCAAAGTTTGCAGGGCGATGTCCATAGTGATGCCGCTGAGAGTACACCATGAGTACAACGAGAATGTGCTTTGGGGGGCTCCTACTGACCGTTCTCGCTCTTCGGTGGTACCGTCGAGCTCCCAGGCCCAGCTGAAGCTGCTCTTCCCAACCTTGCTACTACCGCGTTCGTTTGCAATGCGCTTCTTCTCGTCCATTCGTCCGAGCTCATATAAGAGCCTCCCCATCAGCGTAGATTTTCCAGCATCGACATGACCTGAATACTACAAGATCAGGATCCAAGGTGTCAGCAAGGACGGGCCTATCAGGCGTACCAATAACGACCAGGCTTAGTCCCCGTGTCTCTGCCTGGTCTCGGGATTCAAGTTCTGCTTTGATCTGCTCAAGCAGTTTATCTAACGCAATCGCAGCTTTTGGGGGCTCTTCCTCTACAATCTCCTCTTCCTTGGGTTCAAGATTCAAACCGGCAATATCCAGTTGTGCCTGACCACTCGGTTGCTTCGCTGTGTACTCTTTGGTCGTAACAGGCGCACCCCTCTTGGATATTTTGGTCGGTGTCGCTTCCTTCTTAGCCTGCGCCAACCGGGCGGCTTTCTCTCGCTCTTTGGCAGCTACAATACATTGATATACAACACAATAGTTAGCACATCGTCAGCCCCAATATATCACGAAGCAGCAGCATCAACGATAGACCGAGAATGAGAAGAACGTCCGGAAGGAGGAGAACGTGGGAGAGGCGAAGCGGAAGTCACGGAGCGCGTTGCGAGAGACGTCCCTCGGCGAGCATTGAACACGACATCATCAGGGCTGGGGATATCAAAGGCAAACCCACGAAGGGACGCAAGCTCAGGTGCAGGTGGTAGCAGACTATCGTGTTTGCTCGAACGCTTGGAGGTCTCCGACCCACTGTGCGCTGAATGGCGGTGGGACGAGCTTCTCCGTGACTGGCCGGATGACTTCCCACTACGGCTTGTGTGCTTCCTGTCTGCGCCTTCAACTGGAATGAGAGTACCGTTATCATCGACGAGGACTGCAGCAAACGTCGAAGGCGCGGCGCGGGCACGTAGAACCTGGGGGGAGAATAATGGAGAAAGCGGTGTGGCAATTGATTCTTCAACAGGTTCAGGCTCACGCTCGCGCTCGGCCTTGCGCTGAGTAGCCTTGCTCTTCATTGCCAGCTTAGAAGGTTTAGCCTCCTTGGACTTCACCTCCTTTGTACCACTACTCCGAGGCGATAACGCATCGGGCTTCCGTCCCGCCGGTGGTATAGAAGGAGGAAGAGCAGAGCGATCACGAGACATGAGACTCCCCAATGTCTGATACGACGTTGTGATAGCCGTCGTTGCAGTAGCACCGTTTGCGATAGGTTGCATATACTCGGTGTGAGTCTTGTTCAGCACCGAGGATGTATGCGCCGGGGCAACAGAAGGCTTCTTCGCCTTCGGCATCCACGGTCCCTGCTGCTGCGCAGCCTTCGCCTGCGCCAGCATCGCAAGCTTCGATGGCTGCTTGCCGTTTATCTGTGGTGACATCGGCGACTGCGGGGCGTCTCGGGGAGGCGGAGGGGACGGCGGCTGGACCAAACTCAACTCGCGCGTTGCGGTCACTGCGGGAGAGATCCGGTGCGGTGCTCTCGGTGTCTTCGGCGTCTTCGGCGTCTCTAGAGGCGGGGGAGAGGGTATCTCTATGCGAGTGGGGGCAGGACTTGGTTGTGAAGGTGCAGTTTCGGGTGCCTGTGGCGTAGCTTCAGCAAATCGAGGGGTGGCGTCTCCTGCGTCCCCCGTAGCCCGGTCGACGGCCTCCAGCTCCAACGCTGTTGCTATGGCTCGACGAACATGAGATGACATGGACGACGATCCGGTGACGGTGGAGGTGTCGTCGACTTCTTCCACTTGGAAAGGGACAGACATCACGGATGCAGCAGAAGGCCTTAAGCCAGGATATGTTACGAGGGACTGGTCATCACCATCCGTGTTGTATGACCTCGAGCTGATGCTGCTCGCGCTCGAACGAAGCGACCTTGAACTCGCAAGGGAAGATAGTTTGGACTTCTTCTCGCTTGCAGGCTTCAAGGCGGATTTCTTCGTCATGATCGAGGGAATATCGGGGATAGATTCCATGGCAGGGACTGGCTCCGGCGGGGATCGCGTGCGGGACTTCGTGGAGGGTGTTCGTGAAGCAGAGGGAGTTACTGAAGGAGCGGGCTCATGGTATGATAGTCGCTGAAGCGCCGAGGATGATGGAGACGGAATAACGTCGTTAGGATCCGGCAAGGTGCGCTCTAAACAACAGTTAGTGGGACACATGCTGATAGGGTTTGGACCACATACCAATCAGTTGTCCGTAGTCTGTATTGGACGTCCAAGACGTCGCATACGAGGCACGCGGTAGAGGGGGAGCCCGGGGCCGAGGCGTGAGACTAACCTCGGACTCGGAGCGCTCTGTCTTTTCCTCAATCGTACTCAGTGTAGTGTGGGGAAACGCATCTATCGAGTCCTCCGAGTACTCAAAGATTTCGTCTTCGGGTTGCATTTGCGCCAATCGAATAAGGGGGATGTTCGACCTGCCAGACATAGCAGGTGATACGAAGCCAGGGTAGACAGGTTGGTATCCAGGGCTCCCAAGCTCATCATCTTGAGGAATGGGCGGTAGCGGCTTCTCTACCGGGTCTAGTCATACGGAGGGTTGAGAATATTGACGCTCCAGGGCACGCTCGGGGGACAAACACTGACACTCCGGCTTCATCTCCACGTTCGCCAAGTCCGTGGGAAGTGACAAAGGAGGAAACAAGGAAGGGGGAAATAACCAAAGCTAGAATAACCCACCTTTGCGTTCTTGCGCGGCTCTCTTCCTGTCTTGCTCCTCTGAGAACTAGTTAGGGCACATTCAACCGAGGAAGTAAAAAGACATACCAATTAGATAGTTGACGCTCTTATCCGCATCATACTGGTAGTAGTACAAAGCATCTTTGATTTCTTGGTCTGAAAACCCCGACTGTTCTGGGGACCCAATGGCTATCCTGACTTGCTCGAGTCCCTCCATCAACCGGTCTGCCCCGCAGTGAGTACAGAAATTGGGACCGCACCATAAACCACTCACCATATTCTTCTGGATCCATATCAGCTTCTCCGCCGTCTGGAATGTAATCATCCTCGAGTTCCTCTGAGGGATGGTGTTATCTGCAGAACACAATCGCGACGCGAGTAGAATATCTACCTTGCACATTGATGTTGCGTACAAATCTGTGACGAGACATGAGGTATACAGGCCTATGCGGCGGAATAAGGATATATGGAGAGGGGGGAGGAGAGCAATGTAGCCAGGGTTTGGCCGCGGCCGCGGCGAGCCTACCCCGGGCGTTGCGGCGCCTGTGGCGCATGCCATTCGCGGTCCAGGTAGCGTCACGACGTTACGGAGTCACGTGCATGCTGTCACACCCACTTGCCGACGCGCTTCGCTGATCGAGAGTCAGAGTCTCCGCGACGAGTCGCGCTGGCTTCTCCTGAGCGTCCTCCTACCTCTTCACAACATGTTTGCCCTCTCCCAGCGCATGGCCGCTACGGCGCGCACCGCAAGGGTGCATCTCTATCGCTCTCGAAAGTCCCTACGAACTGACTCTGAATCGGCAGTCTTTCTCTACGACTCCTTCCAGGTCTGCCGACCTGGCAAAACTCGTACTCATTGGGCGCCTTGGCAAAGTTCCTGAGCTGCGATACACGAGGAACAACAAGGAATACGTGCAGTATGTACCTTTCAGTCTCATGTGCACCGCTGCTCATGCTTGACTGGACGTGAAGATATACTGTGGCGACGACTAACTACCCTCCTCCTCCCCCTAACGCTGACGGCAGTGAGTGTCTGAGTATTGCATTTGTTACCATACTCATCGCGACATTGTAATACCCCTGTAGCTCGCGATGACCCGAAGACGACATGGCATAGTGTCTTGTCGTTCAACCAGAACGTGAATAACTACCTGCGCATGCTGAAGAGCGGCTCTCAGGTCTACGTGGAGGCGAACTTCGAGCTCCGAGAGCCAGACCCCAACGCTGACCCAGATACCCCGCAAGGCCAGCGCCAGATTTTCCTTCGTCATGGTCAGCGCAATTCTCTGGCTGGTTAGCCTTCAGTATTGACTATTTCTCAGAAACCATCCGTGTGCTGAAGAACCCGAGAAATTCAAGCTCGGAGAGCGCTGCCTCGGAGGAGGAATCGTGATAACTTCACTGTGCACACTATACACACCCTGGTCTATATTGGTCGTTCGTTATATGCGTATATGTCGTCAGCTATTACATAACATCAGCCTAGTAATCATGGTCGTCTCGATACTCGAGCTCGGATTGCTCGTGCAGCCGCAAAGACAACCCGGTCGTGCTGGACGGCTCTGTCGTCCACGCCTTATGCATAATACTCATAAATACCCGGGCCTGCGGAAGAGAGAGGAATGTTCATACGGTGCTTTCTCGATTGTCCCTTGGCGGTACGGGCATCGGCATTGACATTGACGGGGGGAGATTGAAATCGTCTTCCCTAGTCATTTTCTTGATGTAGTCTCGAACCGCTGCAACGACAATCTGTTGCTGAATGAGGCTTGGTCGAACACCAGGAGGATCAATATGAGCACGCACATGATGATCGTCGACACTGGAACCTGAATAGCAACCGACCACTGCGATCGGGCAGCATGGTGCGTTCTTGACGGCATGCACTTAGCACCCGCTTACCTTCAAAAGCAAAAGAAGGTGTATTACCTCGAGCCATATGGGAAATGCTGCGGTTCATAGACGATCGGCCACTGCGCGCCTATGAGAGAAGGAGTACCCACCACCACCGTTGAATCTATAATTGCCTTCGATTCCTAGCTGCCTCGGAGTTTTGCCCATCGCACCCATGCCCTTTTCGACATAGTAGCTAGAATGCCCAGTGCGGCGCACTACCGCGATCATACCCTGCTCGGTAGGAGACTGTTGAGCGACGTCATCTACCGGAGTGGCAGACTCGGACCACCCACCTCAAGGCACGACCAACTGTCGAGGCTCACATCCCCGACGCCAGACAGCCCACCCAAGTCGCCGACAGTGCATGCAAACAGTGTATGACCGGCAATGGTCTGAATGGAAATGACGAGCCCTTTCCCTTTTGCATGACGCGAAGATGCTCGGAATCGTTTTCGAAGAGACAGGCCGAGCGTCACGGCATCGTTCGCGTTGAACGAGCGGAACCGATGGATCGACTCCTCGTTCAGAGCCTGGCTGGCGAGCTCGGCGTCGGTAGGAGGCATTGGTGTGTGGAAGCCATGGACAAGACTAGCGTCTAGTACTTGTTAGTCAATGTCAGTGAGAGAAACTGAAACAGAGCCAAGTTGTGAGTCGTGTACGGGCGAGCGATCAGACAGCAGAGAAGATATAAAGACTCAGAGGGGGTGAAGAGACATCACAGCACGAGGAGGGCTGCGTGCAAGAGACAAGCGCGAGGGCATGAGGCGTTCGTCGACAATGGGCGTGGTGATTGTGCCAACGTCTCCGATCCCGATCCCATACATTTGCTGCGTGCCGATATTTCGAGCGCATACGACCTGCAGCTGTGGTTACAAATTGTGTTCGCGCCGAAAGCGTCGGCACGATTCTCAAAGGTACGGTCGAAGTGAGAGTTTGCGCGAAGATCTAAGTATGTGCCGTGACACATGTGCAGGGCGCGGTCCATGCCCGAAGGAGACTCGGAGTCGCGTCCTGGACGCGTCCAGCATCGCGTCCACTCTCCCATGTGCACCACTCAACGCACTGGATGACCTCCCTATTGTCGCGACGTCAGAAATCGCCAACAGTAAACATAAGTAGCACGGTGGGCCACTATCAACAGTCGCTTCCAGGCGTACGCGAAACATGTCGAGCGCAATGACTGCCCGTCCGGATGTCCTGGAACCCTGGTCCCCGGAAGACGACAGCAACTTTCGGAGTCCATTTCGGCTTAAAATGGGATGGCTAGTAGGCGATGCTGTGGGTAATGTGAGTACTAGATTCTCGAGAAGCCTTGCGGTCAGGCGGCGTCATGACACCTAGACGGAATTTGAGAGGCCTAATACATCCATTTGCAGATGAGCATCAGCCCTACCAACCGTGACATCGTCCTTGCGACGTGCGTTTTCAACTGTGTGGTGTCCTTCTGCCTAACGTCCGTGCAGGCGAAGGGGCCTCTTCATCATTGACCTAGAGTCGTTCAACCTTCCACGGTTCGTCATGGTTCCCCCGCGCCCCTCGCCTGTTGACAAACCGCATATAGGTTTCTACCACAGGGAGGTACCTGGGACGTTGCCGACGTGCAGTGGAACCCACACCTTGCTCGCAGTGAATACATCGTGTCTACCTCCAGTGAGAAGCTGTACGCTAGCGTAACCCTCACGGCGACTCGGATCCTCGTCTAACAGCTTTTCTAGCTTGATATGGAACTTGTACATGACCGGGAAGACGTCCATTGAACACATACTCCGCTCTCACTACCGTGCTATCACTGACATCAATTGGCATAACACCGAGCCCGACATCGTTGTGAGCACTGGCATTGACTCGTGGCTGTGGGCCTGGGATCTTCGAGCGACACAGAAACCAGTGATGGGTGAGTAAACTCATTTCATAATGTGACGACACATCCTGATGATAATGGACAGGCCTGTGTGCTTTTGGCTGTGAGTAGCTTTTGGTGTTGTTCGTTCCTTCGCTTAGCCGTTACTGTCCATGCTTCACAGCTGGCGGAACGCAAGTAAAGTGGAACCGTCAAGATGCCAACCTACTGGCTTCGTCCCACCAGAATGAAGTTTTGCTGTGGGACCGTCGAGTAAGGGTGATATATAGCCGCAAAACCTTTTTGCTGACCTTTGCATAGAAGGGTTCAGTTCCTGTTTCGCGCATAAAAGCACACGACGCTAAAATCTATGGCATCGACTGGGCACATGGTCGGAGTAACGAAATCTTGACGTGCTCTTTGGATAAGTCGATCAAGCTTTGGGACACTCAGGCTCTGGGGAAGGACGGTGACTTCGTCCCGAAGATGACTATCCGAACTGCCTACCCCGTCTGGAGAGCTCGCGATCTGCCGTTCGGTCGAGGCCTGCTCAGTTTACCTCAGAGGGGCGAGACTGCTTCAGAAATGTATGCATACGAGGACCCACAGGTGGCCGTATTCAAATTTGAGGGCCACGATGACGTTGTCAAGGAGTTTGTATGGCGAAGAGGTGGCATAGGTTAGTGACATCTCGTTGGTGTTTCTCAATGTGCTGATCGCTATTTCTGACCAGATAACTCCGACGGACAACTGATTACCTGGTCCAAAGACAAGACGCTTGGGTTCTGGCCCGTGAATGCGGAGACGATACTGGTGGGCAACATTCCTTCTCCTATCTAGAATACACCAATGACAGCTCTGCAGAGGACCGGACCGCCTACACCTACTCAACTCGCGCCCGATCGCAAGGAGGTTCGTCGCCGCGAAGTTAAGGTGTCGTTCAGCAACCCTCCTGTTGGCAACGATTTGCCACCAAAGCTTTCAGCACCTGTGGGGCATAGAGGTATACTTGCTGAAGTCCGTGCACCCTATCCGCCGCGACCACCACGGACAAACATTCAGAATCCTCGTGCAGAGCATAACCTCGTCAAGCCGTTGGATGCGAATCAGGGAACTAGCCTGTCGCCTGCGCCGCCAAAGCCTATTCCTATCGCACAGGAAAGAGGAACAATGACACGAGGTTACCTTGGCGGTCGTCCGCCACCCCTCACAGAGTGTGCGTGGCTCTCCAGCTTCGACTTCAAACAAAACAGGGGAGGAGGCTCAGGGCGTAACAGCGGCCAAGAAAGCGGACATGCGTCTCGCCTGAACTCACGCTCGAGAGCCCCTTCAATAGCCACCCGATCGGTGTCTTTGGCTATGTCTACTCACAATGGCGACCGCGATCGTAAAGGCAGTCAGGAAGATGACCATCGCGACAGCGAACTGGGCCCTCCTTTGCATGATGAGTGAGCAATTTCTCGTGATCCCGGTATTGGTATTGACGAGTGTTAGGATCACGAGTGTTGTCAACAAGTTGAATACCTCAAAAGTAAGGCTCGAAGATGCCAGAGATCTGACGAAGAAGAGGATGTGTACGTTTGGCTTGCATGGGCCGTGGGGCGAAGGCACATCAGTGTTCATTCGAATTACCCTCACCTTCCCTCGTGAATATCCTCGAGCCTCCTACCCGAAGGGCGTCCCGAAGGTGGACTTGGAGAAAAGTCCACTCATTGGCATGCCGACACGCGCTTTCATCCTCCGACGACTCCGTGCCATTCGAGAGAAGGAGAGACCGTGTCTAGAGAAATGCCTGCATTTCCTGCTCTTTGGTGACGGCGAAGAATATCCTGGCCGTCGCGCTGGCGGGATAGATTCAGAGTCCTCATCAGACGAAGACGCTCCGCGGGCAACTCGTCGCAACCGAGGTACCAGCTTCTCGGTGCTGAGGAACGACAAGAACCTCGCAGAACCTCGGACCTCGCAGGGCGTCTTCGGTCCAAATGGTGAGTTGATACACAGAACCTCCTGTGTAACAACGTATGACACCTGATCTGCGCGTAGGCCAGCTCGTTTGCTTCTTCCCCGCTCCACCGCGCATCGTGAAAAATGCAATGCGCGAAATATCGGTTTCGCCGTCATTGGCATCTCGGGGGCCCGAAACCGCCCCTCGACTATTCCAGTCACCGGCATTGCTGTCAGATGCAGTACGTCGGCTGACGGATGCAGCTCGTGATCGACCTACAACTGCCGCCGAAACACACCAGGCCGATGATGCAGGAAACGTCCTACGGATCATGACCAACCTGTTTACCTACTCGCAACACAAGGCACGACGTGTCTCAGATCATTCCAGACCCGTGGAAGATATCCCTGCGAGCTACTCGCTGCTGCAACAGAGACGTAGCACAATCTTCATCAAGGACACGTCTACGTTGGTAGGCACCGACGCTGTCCTGGCTGCTCAATATTCGCTCTCGGTGGATGACCCTGCCGAATGTTGTAGTGAGAACGCTGAGATTGCTAAGTCGCGAGGGCGGCTCGACCACGAACGAGTGCTACGAGTGCTTGGTGCTGTCTTCAGTGAAGGTACGAAGCCGGGTCAAGACGAGCATGCGCGACAGTCATCGCACGGCCATCGAGTGTTGGCTGTCCGGGTTGTCACAAAACTGTGGGTTATGCTTTACTGCCTGCCCATCCCCAAATGAGCTTAATCATTTCGCAGATATCAGGAACTGTCGCAGAACAAGGATATCCAGATGCTCGCCATGTTATCTGCCCTTCTCCTCCACACAATTTCACAAGGTAAGCGAGGCAGTTGCGCAACTATTTGCGAGTGATACTGAGGATTGTCCTAAGTCGCTTGCGTTCCGTTGAAGATCCCAGACGGCAACACACCTGAATATCGCAAATTGCTGCAGCACAGAGTATCCCTTTCCCCCATGTGGACCCGCACTTCGCCATCACTTACACCCATTGCACCCCCACTGTCATCCCCAGCTTCTTCCCGTGGATCTTGGTCTAGTCTACTACACGCGAGTGGTGTGAGAAACTTCGTCGGCGGTATGATCTTTGCCTCTTGGTGACCTTATTGTCTAACCTTGGCAATGAACAGCGTCCAAGACGCGAACGCCTATTCCACTCCCAGACGGTACACACCTTAGGTCGTCCCCCCATCGTCCGCAGCATCGCGACTCATCTGCGCACCCTACGCCGCCTGTCACGAAGTCGTGGTCGGAAGCGCCGAACCCGTCATCTATATCCTCAGCAGTCACTTTCTCGTCTGCAGGCCATACCCGACGGCCAACGCTCTCGCAGGTGTCGTCGGCACCGCGGTCAGGCGCTGAACAGAAGCGGCTCAATGTCCACATCGCACCGGAGCCTCCCGATCCACTGTGAGGATACCTATTGTGCGACCTGACTGTGGGTCTGATGAATCCACAGGGCTTCCTTGCAGCAAACCCTCTGTACGCAATTACAGTGCCATGTACTTGCATATGCGGAGATGCTCCTGACATGGGGACTCCCCGAGAAGCGAACCGAGCTGCTGAAGGCCGTAGAGAAGGCTTTTCTGCCTACGGTCATGGACTCGACAGTGTTAGACAACGCTATCGCAGGCGATCGCCTAGGTACACACGCCCTCATGCGTCCTCCAATTTGTTCCTGCTGAACTATTGTCTCGATAGGCTGCATCAGGATATGCGAGCACGGCGTGCAGCAGAGCGACAACGATGCGAGCACCATCTGCGCTATGTGCGGGGGAGGATCGCGTTTCCCCCGCTGTTCCGTCTGCCGTCTGCCCACAAGGGGTGAGTAGCTGGCGATGCTGAACGGAATAAAATGTCTAACTCGCCCCACAGGGCTCTCCCATGACTGTCTGCTTTGTGGCCACGTCTCGCACATCACCTGCCTGCGGCCGATAGCGAGGTATCAGACGGCGTGTGCGACAGGCTGCGGGTGTCGATGTATCTTCTCTCCCTTGGACGCGAGCATACCTGCGTCCACCAGTGTTCGGCAACCTCCGCTTCCAGAGGTGCTGAGGGTGTGACCACTGTTCCTCGGCTCGCGATCTACTTGTTACACACGCATCTCATGTAGCATATATTTCGATAGCACTTCCTGCTCATAGTCTAATAAGTAGGTTGCGTGCCCCACCGGGGGCACTGTACAATAAGTAGGTAGACAGCAAGACGTATGCACTGTCCATGGCATTGTATCCAAGATCGCATCCGCTAGCACTCAATAGGGACTTTGGCTCACGCTCCTGCCCGCCGTTGCGCTCTGGCTTTGCGCCCGCACGCGACTGCTCTCCCGCGTCGCGTTCATAGGTGTCGCAATGGGCGTCCGCCGCCAGTTGTGCGGGGGGTCTTCTCCGAGCCAGCTCACCGTGCGTCGGCGGCGCAGAGACTCGGGCGATGCGGGGCTGCGTTCTGGGTCGCGGGAGTGGGGTCGGGAGGCGTCCTCTCTGGGCGGGGAGCTCGGGCCAAGAAGCAGCGCACGCTACACGAAATACCTTTAGTTTGCGAAGACTCAATACAGGGCGAGGGGCTGGCAACGTACCTGCGCTGGCGAGAGACCGTACATGCTCACGATGCTCTGCCTATTCCTCAGAATGGGCGTCGCGGGTGTTCCATCCGCGGCCAATACTCTCACGCGGCTGCGGTACGCGACGCTCCCCGACCTCGAGCTGAGCCCTGCGGTACCGTCTGCCTCCGATAGCTGCGCGTCACCGATCGTGCCTTCTTCCTCTTCCTCCAATGGTTGGTCGGGCGGCGTCGTCGGCGCCCAGGCGATGATGAACACGCCCGCGAAGGTCGCACCGCATCCGTACAGGAAGGTTACGATTTGGTGGAAGGTTGCTCGTGCGAAGTCGCCGTAGAGGATTGCGGAGCCAACGATCGCGGAGATGTTGAATAGGACAAACTGCGTGGGCACGACGACCTCAAGGAGCCAACGGGCGTTTAGAGCGCCGTGACCGCAAGTAGAGGAATGCGTACCTTGCTGTCGAAGCGCATGAGTGCACGATTGAGGTAGCGGATCTGACCAACGCCGGTGCCGACGAGGACCTGTAAACCAACGATAAGGCGTGTCAGATGTATTGCAGTGTGGTAGCCGACGTACCGCCAACACTGGATAGGTGATCCACTGCGTGAACATCTCAAATGCTTCCAGCGTGAGCAGAGTCGAGAAGGCTTTTGTCGCAAGCACCGTGAACCCTCCTACACATCACCGTAAGAACTCACGCACGACAGGAAGCATAACCCGCATACCAAACAGCGCACACAAGCCGACGTCAATATACACATGTCGTTTTCCGGCCGAGCTCTCTGATAACACTGACAGGATGATAATCCCTGCGATATAGATGACAGCATAGACAATGAATGGTTGTTGGGTGATTGCGTGCACGAGCTCATCGGGCCCGAGGCGTGTATTGGAGGTGTTAGCGGAGAGTACGACTGTGACGGCACCTACGACTGCAATGAGAATGCCTAGAAAGTCCCGCTTGACAGTACGTCAGCCAACACAGAAACGGTATGTCAACACGCGCTTACCTTGCGAAACCTCTCTTTGAGCATGAGTGGGGCGAAGAAGCAGTTCGCAATAAGGGCAAACTACCACCATGAGGGTGATTCAAGGGTAGGACGGAGCATGGGGGTTCATATGCTTACGGTGCCTAAGGGGGCAACGACAGAAGCCGGAGCAAAGGCATAGGAAATGAAGTTTCCCAACTCGCCAATGTTCATCAAGATGAATCCGAGCCACCTGCATATGACTCAAAAATCAAGTGCACACAATCCATTAGTTTCGACGCACCACAGTTTCGACTTCAAGTAGTCGGATTCATTCCCGGCAGGCTGGACCTTGTCCTCGCCTGTCGTTGAACTGCCTCTTGTAGGTCGCCTTCCGCCATTAGCAGGCAATGCGACGATATCAACGGCGGGCATGAGCGCATGTGCTGATGCGAGGTGGGCACTATCCGGCCCCTCGAAGGCATTCTCGTCTCCCTCGCGAAAGACTAAGGGCCTAGACAGGAAGGCCCGCTTCTCTTTCCTCTTCCGCGCCTCCAGAGCAGAATCGGTGCCATAGCGTGGGGTGATAGGTCGCGAGTTGTTTGGAGTCCCAAGCAGTGGCTCGGTCTCGACGATGGTAATGGCCGGGGTTACCGGGTGTGTGGGTGGTGAGCTACCTGGGACGGTTATCGGGGTGTTCTCGGCTGTAAAGGTGGCCATCAACGCTGGTCATACACAACGGCCAAGCCCATAGCATGACCAGAACAGGAGGCTCAGCGACTGGGAGCGGATGCAACTCGAGACTGAGCTACCCATGGAGTTCTGTGGTTCTTCGCAAGCACGACTACTGTCCACAGTCAAGGCCGCTCTCTCTGGACACTTACATGCGCTTTCGCGCGCGAGAAAAGAGGTTCACCGGAAAGCGTGGAGGTCGCTTGACTCACCACTCGTCGACTGGCTCTGTAACTCGTTTCCCTCCGCAGCCCGTTGCGACTCGAGCCTTTTGTGGGCGAGCTTCTGGCAGTTCAATGCCAAAGAGATGACAACGTTCCCAGAGATGGCGACGACGATTCCGGCGAACGTTGCTCGATTAATGTGGGGAAGGCTTGGGATCTCATAGCCGCTATTTCCTTCGTTGAAAAGGGCAGGGGATATGTTGGGTAGCAACATGGCGGAATAGCATCCAGGGAGTAGAGGGGGAAGGGTGCTAGAGGGTGGGGGAGGGAGGCATGGCGAAGCTGGAGGTGGACTACTACTACTGTATCGTTTCGACCATAGGTTCAGTCACATGTCACAGGCCCCCCTGAACGAGGCTTGAAGTTCAAATGTCACAGGTCACAAACGTCTTTGAACGAAGGATCCTGAAGGCGGTCACAGGCGCTTAAACAGACGCTCAAACGCTTAAACGCGCCCGGGGTGCAGTCCTAGCACAACCGACACGCTACAGCCCGGATATCCTGTAGTATCATAGGCCTACATATGGCTGCAATCAATTGGCAGGCTCACATCCAACACGGAACACTTTCCAAATAATAACAATAATGTTTGTATTTTCTAGAGCAAGTGGCAACAATATGACCTGATGAAGTAGGGGATAGTGGACATTGAAGATACGCCCGCCATCCAAGCATCCCCGTACCTTGCCTTTTCCAGGAGTGGATATCTACTTACATCATTGGACCATCGTTCCGACGGTCCTGGCACCGGTTGAACTACCTTGGGCATATGTCACAAGTCACTGCTGGTCGTGAACTAGGGCGCTTACTTGTTCACGGTGTCACAGGTCACAGCCCGTGAACCTATGGTCGAAATGATACAGTACTATATACTCGAGAGGCTTCGCAGCTTCGACTGTGGCGCGCTCGGGCGTGGGTCAGGCAAGCACGTGGGTGAGCGCATATAGGCCTCCTCCAGCCTCAGGGACGCGTCGCCACCGCGTTTACTCTCGTCGCAGCGCCCGACGGCGCCCCAACGACAGCTCCCCGAATTCCTGGCTGCATCCTAAGAGGACATGCGGACACAACATACGGCCCACTCTCTACCTGCCTTCCCTGTTTACTCGTCTGCATTCATTTCTGAGCATGAACTCGTCCTTGGGGGTGGTGGCGGCCAGTCCAAGACAGGCATCAAGAATAAGCTGGTGGGTCCCTTCTTGCTTCATGACTTGCAGACGTGTCTCATCGTAGAACAGCGCCTCTATCGTGTAGATAATGACAAGGTCATCGAATTGCTTCATGAACTGGAGCTAGAGAAGGGCGAGGATGCACCAATGAGCATGGCTGCACATCCGACAGAAAGATTCGTCGCATGTGGTGTGAACAGCTCAGAAATAGCCCTCAAGAGTGGCAAGAATCAGAACTGCCGGTTGTTTTCAATAGAGGACCAGGAGTGCGTCTGTTTGACAATGTCTTGAACATGTGAATGAACTAGTGGCAGGCTGGTACCGTCGAAAACTCAGAGTACGCTTTTGATCAACGAGGCAGAGGACGACTTCCAGGTATGCGCACACAGCCTACCGAGCCATTCAGAGTCCCTGAACAGTTGGCAGAAAGTGACTGTCTTCTCTCCATCTGGCGATTTCCTCGTAGCAGCGGGCACGAAGGATGTGAGCAAGTCGACCCACCTTTGCTTGTGGGCAGGGGTTGACCTACACTATCACTGAAGCTGTCCCTGCTCCACTACCCATCCCTCTCTCCTGCAGCATCTCCAGTCCGTCTCGAGAAAGGCGATATCTACGATGCAGCATTCTCGTCAAGCACAGTAAGCAACGATCCTTTACACAGTCGCGTCGCTCACCCCTCTGTGGAGAATAGCTTGTAGTGGCCACGACTGTCAATATTCACGTCTACGCACTCCCGAAGAGCGACAAGGCTGCGGGAAAGGAGAAAGAGAGCGCATTGACCGCGCTCGAGCTGCTCAAGACCGTTGAGAGACCTACATTACCGGGTGACAATGCGGGGAGTAGCTTCCGTTCCGTCAGGTAAGCGCAGCGTTCAGCAGTATTTTGCTACTGTCGCTAACCGCTGCATGGTCAGGTTCCACCCCCAGGACGAAACGGTACTCTACACTCTGGTTAACGCTGTCCCGCCGAGGACACGAACAAAGTCGTCCCCACGCCGAGCTTTTGTATGCAAATGGAATACGGATAACTGGGAGGTCACGAAGATGCGCAAAGTGGGCGACAAGGGCGTTACATGTTTTGACGTCAGGTCCGTCGCATCCCTACCCTTGTAACGAGTTCGTCCTCTGAACCGCACGTAGTCCGAATGGTCAGCTTCTCGCGTTTGGTTCCTCGGATTATACGGTAGGCATCCTGGACGCGAAGACACTGGCAGTAGGTCCCCGTTCATGACTTCAATGCACATTTGCTGATGCGCCCCTCGACTGAAAGCCCCTGGTTACCATACTGAAAGCTCACGACTTCCCGCCGACGACCCTGCGGTTCAACACCGCATCCAACTTGCTAGCCTCTGGGAGTGCCGATAACAGCATCCGAGTCGTGACCGTCCCCGACAACTTAGGTGGCATATGTACGTCCTGCCGCACGGCTTGTCCTCGCCCTTTACTCAACTTGTCCCCTGTACAGCGTGGACTTTCTGGGTCACTCTTATCCTCACTATGCTTGTGTTGCTCTTTGCGTTTCTCGCACAACAGATGCACGAGGGTAGGTGACCGTCTGAGACCCACTCTTCCGCGTTCAGCATACCATCGCATCATCGTGTCGAGACCTACGTCTATGAATTTCGCCCTTAGACTTACAGATTATGCATTCGTTATAGCAGTATAATACATGTGTCCCGTCATTGAGCATGTCCGAGCCTTGGCGCTCTGTGAGATCAGCCAGCAGTGAATAACAATCAGTACTCAGTCGTAGTCGTCCTCTTCCACTAGTTTTCGCTTCACACCGTTCGTAGCGGCCTCCACTGGTGCTGCAGCAGGGACCGTGTCCATTGGCTCGTCCCCGCTCTCCTCTTCGTCGGCGCCTGCCCCACCAAATAAGTCTTCCTCATCTAAATCGCTGCCCTCTTCCTGTCTCGCGCCCGGCGTCATCACATCGACGTCTGAAGGCGTGTGCAGCGCCGCTAGCGGTGCCGGCTGCTGCTGCTGCTGTCGTTCTTGCTGCGCCTGTGCTTGCGGGGCAATTGTGGGGGCGGCGGCGGGGATCTGCGCGGGCTCCATGTCCTCGTCCTCCTCATCCGACTCTTCAATCTCCTCGACCTCCTCGTCGTAGAGCTTCACGCCGGGCGGCGGCTTGTTCGGTACGAGTTCGAAGTCGACCGCAGTGAGGCACTCGTGCGCGGGGGGCAGACGGACGCCGAAGACCTCGGGCACTGAGGGGAGGGGGACGGCGTTGGTCTGGGTTGCAAGGGATAGGATGTACTACGCACGGCGCAAGACAGGTGAGCCCGCAGGGGACGAGTAAGGGAACAGGGGAGGCGCACCTCTTTGGGGACGCGCCCGCCGAACTCCCAGCCGACGCGGGCCTGCACGGCGAGGACGACGTCGTCCATGTCGATCTTGCCCGACCGCCCCGCGTGCTCGGAGTAGACGAGCGCGTCGGAGAGCACCTGCGTCGTGTAGCGGTGCGAGAACTCGAGCAGCTGGTGCAGCACGCCCGGCTGTGCGTCCTGTACCGTCGGTGTGGACGCGAGCAGGAGCGCGATCGACCGCGCGGTCGGCGGGAGGTTGTCGGCCACGGCAGGGCGGGACATTCTGTGTGGTTGAAGGACGGTGCACGGTATCCTGCTTGAGCTTGTGTTACTCTTGTGTACGAGGCTCAACGTCGTCTTTGAGCGTATGTGAACGCAGGAACGCGAGTGGTAGGCAGTACTCAGTAGTAGAGGGCCACACGGACGCGAGCCTGTGGGCCACAGCCGTCGCCGCGAGGTTCCCGGGCCGCGCGGGTGGCGTCACTGAGCGCTCAAGCACTCAGCGTACTCAAACCTGAGGCCTGAGCTCACGACTTAAGTTCGAGACAGAGTCTTCAGACCTCTTCATCGAGTACGGTGCATTGATAAATTATGATACTCCTAGGTATCCAAGATCTAGATAACTTAGATGCATCGTTCGTACGAGAATTATGGACGATTAAGCTACTCGGAACTTAGCCAGAGCGCTGTGCCCTCTCCAGTAGTCAAACCCCCGTTTAGATTTTGAGGCTAGCTCGCCTCGACTCATTCACCTTCTTCATGAAGTCAGACTCCTCGATCTCCTTCGCAGCATCTTCAAGAGGTGGCGGAAGCATCAGCGCACCCGGGGTGTCCGACAGACCCGCCGCGTCCGAATCCCTCTCCTTCTCCGCACCCTCCCGCGAACTCGCCTTACCCACTCTCTTCGCCTGCACCCGCTTCAGCGCCCGCACGCCGCCGCCGTAGAAGAACACGAGCGCGCCGCCGACGAGCAGGTGGCCGTACCACCAGAGGTTGCCCCACGCCGCGACGGACGAGCGTATGTCGAGGACCATGAACGGGATGACGGTGTAGTTGAGGATGAGGATCGTGACGAGCGTGCCTACGGCGTCGTACGCGCACTTGAGGGCGGTCCGCGGGGGCGGCGGCGCGCCCCTGCCGTCGACGTAGTCTGCGGCTAAGAAGAGGGGGCGGATGTGTCGCCGGCAGAGGCGCTGCGCGGTCTGGATGAACCCTCCGAGGGCGAAGGTCAGGTAGTATCCGCCGTGGATTCCGTGCTAATGAGGGCAAATCGTTAGGGTGCATGCTCAAGAAACAACCTCCAAACTTACCCATATCGCACTTGTGGTGAATGTGAGCATACTGCTCCTGAACCCGGGCTTCTTGCCCTGCGGCGTCACCCGCTTGTAGATGCATTCTCGAAGCCAGACGTTTGTCTTGATGTTCCATGAGTCGAGTAGAATTTTGAAGTTCGGCGCGAACTCGATGTTCATCATGTCAATGTTGGCGGCGCCCTTCCACGTCGATTTACCCTTGGCGTTGAATCCGGTGAAGCCAAGTCCAGTCAAGATTGATGCACCCTAACAAGTGGTCAGCACACTTCGTTGCGGAGATAAAGCCTGAAGCCCACCTCCGTCAATGTCCAAATGGCGTAGTACTTCGTGCGTTCAATGAGACCGCAGAATTGCAGGTAGACAACACTATTGCGATGAGGGGGGAGAATAAGGCGAAACATCGATTGTGACATACCGGTACAGGAATCCTTGCTTGATGTACCAATCTTGCACCGTTACGGTGAGGTTGGCGTTACCCGAGAACGTTACATACGTGCCGAGCATGACAAGACCCAGGACCATTCGACGATAGGCAACGCGCTTTCTGCCTTTGGGGATGAGCTTCTTGCTTCCCCGTCCAGTGCCATCCTTCTTCTCAAGCTGTTTGAACAGAGTTCCATGAACCAAGATGTCGTAATCCGCGTATTCTAGTGACGGCCCAACGAGGAAGCCCGGGAAGTAGAACCTATGTGCCGCACCAAAGTCAATACGATGTCAGCAATCGAGGGGACTATGAACATGCACTCACGCGAAGCCTAGGAAAGCGAGGAGCGAAGGGTACTCTGAGACCCGTTTCTGTGCTTGGTACTTATCGAGGTCCTTTACGAAGGATAAATACAGTACCGTTGAGCATAAAAGACAAATCTACCTGCAGGGATCTGCGGCCGTCGTAAACATTCCATGCGAACGTAGTGAGTTTCATGGTCAATACCATCTGTGGACCGGTGATTTCGTAGGTTTCATAACTCTGATTGAGCAATGCGCGCATAATGTGGCTAAAACAGAGATCAGGATTATGCAGATGGTTTCGAAAGTGACCCGCACCTCAACGTGAGATGGGACATGATCATGCTTTCCGGGTATCAGACACAACGCCCTCAGCGCACGACAACGCACTGTTTGCTCACCCAAAGACGATCCACGGCATTTTTGAGCTCTTGACGTAAGCAGCAACATAGTATGTAAAAAGAATGTCGGCGAGCAATTGGATGTAAGCCGACCACATGTTCATTATTGGGAGGAGATATATTGACGTGACGGCAACGCTGAAGGCATGTCGTATGTTTGGGCGAGAGACAGGTAGTCGAATGAAGATGCTTCCCAGTGGGTAAGAGACCAACAGGCACGATATGAGCTGAAGGGAAACGTGTGATGAGGCATTGGAAGACATAGGATGACTCTGAGCTCAACCTTCGTACCTTGACCTGGTCCAGCGAAGCACCCACCACTGTCGCGAGTGGTACGAAGAGTGCATCCATCCTGCAGCTTGCGCTCTTCACCAGAGACGAGGATAGAGAAGAAGGCGAGCCTGCGCACTGTGCACAGCAGGAGGTGCGAGTCGAAGGGAGAGCTGGCAGTCGCAGCTTGGGCGGCTTCGCTCAAGTGCCACTTTGCCTGACGTCGAGCACGCGGCCACGTGAGTTGCACATCTCGCACGACGCGACGCGATGATCCTTCTTCCCAACCCGGGCTCGGACGCGGACTCTATACTACCTAATTCATCATCTATGCAGTTCCAATTATGAAGACATATCTCCAATGCGCGCGTTTCTCTCAATAATCTGGACTGGATCCTTGACATGGCACAGGCCTCATCATCATCATGTTGAACGGGCCAATAGACATATACGCTCGTGAATACGCAGACATCGAACGAAAGACAGACATCACAGTCATAACATGCACTAAGAGCGCGGAATCCGTAAGCAAGAGGCGGCCACGGAGTACATCTACACGGTTTGCGCAACGGGCTGGGTGACGGGCTGAGCCGCCGTGTTGGACGTCATCGGGAACTGGTTGCTGGCTTTTGTGGAGGGGCTACCGAACGTATCCTTGACAGAAGATGTCCAGATATGCGTGCTCGCGCCGCTGTTGAGCACGGCAACCACCAACAGAGTGACGGTGTACGCCGCGACTGTGGTATTGACACATCATCAGTACATATCATCTACGTTTAGACGGTGTCACTTACGTGCAATCCAGGCGAGGAACGCAAACGCAGCCAGCACCTGTGTCTCATGGCAGACATTCTGGACTATGTTGTAGACGAAGTCGCACTGGTTATCCAACTGGTTCAAAGTATTGGCAGCATCTGCGCCCGTCGCGAGGAACAAGATCCAGAGCAAGCCTGTGCAACAGTACGGTCAGCGGCATTTAGAGAGCTTTGAAAGGCTGCATACCCAGCCACCCGAGTTCGACCGCAATCCAGGACGTGAAAGTGCTCGCAAAGAAGTCCAGAGCGATCCTGTAGCATCCCAGTGAGTACCAGTGTGGTCAGATTCTAGGTGCAACTTAAACTGACATTACAGGGAGTGTGACAAAGGTGAGCACGCCGGTAGCAACCCCCAACGCCGCGTAGTCGTTATACGCATCGGCGTAGGATTCAGTCTCACTGATCATATGCCCGCCCACTGCGAGCACGATGATGCCGCAGATGACGGCAAAGACTGGTCGTATATTTCAATGGGCCGCCCGCAAGGAGTAGGGAGCACGAACACTCACTGAGAGTCGCGAGACGGAAGATACCCAACCAGAACATCGTGGACGTGAGCAAGCGAGATGATTGCTATGGGTGAGTGGTGTGTAGGGGCTTCCAGGGTCTCCGCTATGTAAGTGGGATCAGTGTCCGCGAGCTTAAATGCAGTGGTCCGACCTTGAGGTCAGCGTTACCCCTGGTCCACAGCACTGGATGGTCCGGCGTATATTGTCGGCGCTAGGAAGCTACTTAGTACGGGAGTCATGCACCCATTCACCCGCGACGTAGGCTGTGGTTGCGATTCACTTGGCGAACCCTGTCTGAGCCCGTGGACTCAATAGTTGTCATGGGCGCCTACTTCCGCACAGGCTACGAGGGGCACTTACGGGTAAGTGCGCGCCAAGGTAGAAGGGGACAGTTGCTGCCTACACTGCGATCGCAACAAGATCGCAAGCTCCGTGTTCGTGTACGGGGTCTCGAACATAAAGGCACCTCTCGGCGTGCCAAGCTGTTCATTTGTCTGCTTGGGGCACACCCTAGCCTGTCTTGGCCTATGTAAACATACAATTAATCAGTACGTGTTATTTATTGCCACTTGTACACTCACCCCTGGCGGAATGCCATCACCAGTTGCTCGCGCGATCCCGTAAGTGCCTGCAGGCTACTAGTTGGCAGTGCAGATAAATATCGATGCTGACCCAGCGACTGGAGACAAGCCCAACGGAGGCGGACACAAGCAACTCGACGAGTCAGTGTACTGTGTGCTTCAAATCGGCTCTGCATCCGTTGAGGATGTCGGGTGCCGTCCGGGGCGCGAGCTCTCGCAAAGACTGAGCTCGGAGAAAGCGTAGGTCGTATCACAGATGGGTCTCCGAGTCTCGGTAATGCTGTCGACTGTCAATCGCTTGGACAACTGATCCAGAGCAGGGACGTGAGGCTGCTTCCCGGATCCACACCCTTATCGAGACAGACAATTCAACCACGTAAGGTGGCGAGCATTCCAACCGTCACGATACAAGTACAAGGTCAAGATGCGACTGGGGCGTCTGTCGGCTGTTGATCTTTCCTGCGAGCCGCCGGAGCTCGAGGTTTCTCTGATCTGTCGATGCGTCGACTCATGTCTTCTCTAGAGACGCGCGGACGGGGTGGGGGGCCTGGAAGATGAGGTCGATCTCTTCAAGGTTGCTGTCGAGACGGACCCCTGGTCAGCGCGGAGTATTGAGATAGTCCACAGCGGCCACTCACCGCCCTTTGGTCTCAACGAACGTGAAGTATATGACAATGATGCCCAGTGCGTCGAACGATGCGTAAAACAGGTAGAAACTAGGTTATGCTTGAGACGACGTTTGAGGATCTGCCCGAGGCTGACTCACCGCCAGCCGACGTTGCCAATAGCGACAGGGGGCAGATACGTATTGAATAGGCCGCAGGCATTGACGAACAGATTCATGACAGCCAAGCCCTTCGCGCTGTACAGCGGGCGCCGACGTGAGTGACCACTATTACGTGCGGTTTATGAGACGTCGTACCGATTGTTGTAGGACAGGACCTCGACAGGGTACAATGATTGTATCGGCGTCCATACGAAGGCAAAGACTTGTAACGAACGTCAGCGGCTGTATTGCCTATAATGCTTCTGGAGCTTACCGACTAGGAAGATGTACAGGAAAGCGATACCAACAGACCCTGCTCGTGGATGTGTCGGTGACAGAGCAGTGCACATCTATTATGTGGTCAAGAAAATTCAATGGGCTGACCACACAACGAGTTACCGTAATGACGACGACACAGAGCGCCATGCCTGTTGAGCTGCACATCAGCGTTGGTCGCCTCCCCCACTTCTCGATGAAGCGTAAGCCGCTGAGGGCGGCAATCATCATTACGGGTGTCTTCAGTGCGTGTCAGACACATTCACAGCAGCGACGCGCTCTCGTACCTGGAGGGCGTTGAGCATGAGAACCATATGTTCGTTAGTGACGCCTGCTTTCTCGACCTGAATCACAAATGATAATCAGGTTCAAGCCACATTGATAGACGTAGAGCGGAGGCTCACCATAAGGGGGAAATAATAGCTTGTCGGTGGGAGGTCCCATTGACCGAAGAAAGCAATACAAGTGACAAGGAAGAACCGGTGACGATCTGAACTCGTTCGCAGAAGACCACGTATGTCCCACCATCTGTCGGAAACCGAACATTAGCAGATCGCGCTCTGAAACATGATTGATCCCTACCTCTTATCTGTCCCATTCTCCACTTCGATGACCTCCTTCATCTCCTTCATCTGCAGACGCACGATGGCACTGTTCTCGTCTCCATCACTATGATACTTTGCGAGGACTTGGCAAGCCTTCTCGTCTTCACCGTGCCCCATGTACCAGCCTGGATAGACTGACGTCAGTCTCATAGCAAAGCGCGAGCTTTATATGAGCTGTACTGACGTGGCGTCTCGGGAATGAACCAGATGAACGTCAGCACAAGAACAGACGGCAGCGCTTGGAGCCCCATAGGCAACCTCCACTGGAAGTCTGGGTTTCCAGGAAGGTATGACAGCCCAAACTCAATCCAGGTGGAGATGATTGTTCCGAGGAAGAAGTTGGCTTGATACCTGGGGTCATTGTCAGCGGATCGCCTCTAGGAAAGCAACGCCACCCACGCTCCGGTAAGAATGCCTCGGTAGGCAGGATGCGACATCTCGACGACATAAGCCGGCCCTAAAGTACCTATAAATTCCAAGAGAGCTGCTTAGAGGCAATAGGCTTACCCGCCGTCTGCGCGATCACAGCGCCTAACCCGAGTACTACTCGTCCGGCGATGAGGTAGTCGACGTTTTGAGCCGCTGCCTGAAATACAGCGCCGACCAAACATATGAATGAGCCTAAGCCCATGCCGACTCTCCTCCCCCATTTATCTGAGACTTGTCCCGCACCGAGGGATCCGACCTTACAAGTTGAGTAAGTTATGGTGCCCCTCATACCAATGAATGGCTAGCTTACCATGTTGCCGATCACATACGCAGCTGCGAGGAGGCCTTGTTTCGAACCACCGTCGACGTCGAAGAAATCCTGAAAACTCGTCATGGCAGACGCTCCGCCAAAGGTGTTTGAATCGAAGCCGTTTGTTGCCGAGCAGAGATAAGCAACAAAGACGACCCCGTAAAGTCGGATCATGCACCGGGACCATGGATCTAGTGTGTGTCCCCGTCAGTCTCTAGCAGTAACATTCGAGGAGACGACGCTCACCAGGCTTCTCCTTCGCGAGGACTCCAGCGAGTTCTGAGGTGTGGGGCACCTCATCTTCGATATGCTTCTGCAGATCGTCCAACGAAGACTGATCGGCATGTTCGACGTTGCCCACTTTTTCTGCAGACATAACTGCCTCGGCACAACGGGCGTTCCTGTATGCGAGGGATACAGCCAACGAAATGAAAGGGAATGCTGTTCAATGAGACTACTCGCGAAACTTCTGTGGGATGTCCATCGTCTTTATCTGCCCGCAGCACGAGCCTTGCTCCTCCCAATACATGACACAAGGCCTCGGAAGGACGGGCCACCGTCTTCGCGCCAGACTCAGTGTCATGACATCCTAAGTAGGTCGAGGTGAGGCGAATTTCTCCGTGCATACCCCGTACAAGGTTGCGGGAAGCAGAATGGATCGTCATGCGCCTATACCACAGACTGTCCGAGGATCCACCGGTCCAAACATCGAAGGCTATTTGTGACAACCTCCACCTCGTCCAGTTGGCTTGTCAAGGGCTTCGTGAGACGCGCAGATCCTCGCATGGTCTGGAACGAGAATGCTATACTGTAGCTAGCGCAAGAAACTCATCTGCCGGCATACAAAGGCGGAGAGACTATGCGTACTGAGCAGTATCTCTTGCACCCCTGGCGTCCCGTAACCTTCACACGACATGTCGTTGGCAGTCACGAGTCACTACTGTGTCGAGAGGAAAATCAGCTCCAGGTCAGATGAGACAGCTAACGTACTTCACTTGGATACAGCTCTCCATACTGATCGTACCTCGTACCTGCGGAGGAAGTAAGAGGGTAACGTCACGGAAAACGGGATGTCGCGATTGCGTCAGGAGCCCGAATGCGAGTAGAGCATGTGAGTCGCTTGTGACAAGCAAGAGAACAGGACGCAGATAAAGCGATCAAGTGGCTGGTGATACATAACATAGCGCTGCTCTGCTGTTACAGTAAGCTCAGCACTATAGATTTTGTAAGGGAACATCAACTACTCACGAAGACACGGCACACACACAACCAGTCCCGTGACATTGCGGATGTACGAGAGAAAACCCGTACCTCGCCAGACAGAACGTAAAAGCGGCTGAGGCATGCCATAGCCTAAACCACTATTAAACAGATCAATGATGTATAAGCGATAAATACAGCAACCAACTTTCGTAACAAACCCCTATAACCCAATTCATCGCGGTGAAACGAAAGGTCCCGACAGCGAAGACATGAATGTCGTGACAATAGCGTGGCATAGGATGTAGGCTCCCGTGCGTGTCCCATTCACTACGCCTCCGTGCCTTCTTCGATGACGATGAAGTCAGGAGTTCGCTTAGAGTCGCCGACCGTGGGGGGCCACAACGCGTCCAGGTCAAACCACCCACCGAAGGCGGGAGAGGTGTCCTTCGGGGAGGTGTCAGCCGAGACGCTAGGGAGGTCGGGATGGTCGTGTGAGCCAGGCACGTCGAGCTCTGAGTGAACCATGTTGACGCTGAATTCCATGCGCGGACGGTCCTTGGCAATTTCATGCATGACGACATGGCAGACCATGATGAATAGGAGCAGCAGGAGCAAGATGGTAGCGCGCGCACGCGTCTTGCATGACCCAACACGTTCGTACTCCGGCTTCGGAGACGGCGGAAGTTGGATTTGGGACGGGAGCCTTGGGACGGTCGGCAGTGTGTCGGCCATACGCTGCCACAGCGTGGGCTTCGGCGGGGGCATCAAAAACGCTATGGCAAAGTCACCATCGTGCGAAGGGGACGAAGGCGTCACGATGATGGCTGGCAAGGGTGATTTCTCGTCCACCAGGGGCTTGGCGAGGTCTATGAGGGAAGTAGGAAGTAGCGCAGATCCCCGTGAGAAGACACAAGGTACGGGGTACTGCAGAACACTCACCAAGCGGCGCCGGAATCAAAGTGTAGTCCAGACGCTGCGGCAGGCGGTGAAGACGCGGGGCTGCTGTGGAGACATTGTGAGCTCGCGAAGCCAAGCAGTGAACGCTCGACCATTACTTACCACCAGAGCGACGCATTTTTGTCAGATGCTAACCAAGAAATGAAGCCGGAGAAGAGGCAATTCTATGTTGCGTTCTGTATAAGTATTTGCAATGTCGCTCAAGGCCCGAGGTGTGAAGTCGGTCGAGGGCGGGGGAAACCGAAAGAGTGTGTGATAAAAGAGCGTGTAGACGTGGGTCGGAGGCGAGAGACTGACGGCCGCGGGTGTCGCAGACGACGATGTCGGTGAGCTCAAGGTCGGCGAGCGAGTAGGTAGGGATGAAGGACGAAACAAGAACGAGGATGCAGAGGCGCTGACAACTGCCGCAGGCGCCCATACGTAGTAGCTCTGCCAGCCATCACTCCGCGCCAATAAAATCACCTCGTCCTTGCTTGACCATGTCCCTCTCGGAAGCCCCCGCCTCAAAACATACACAAGCTCCTCTCAAGACAACGTCTATATTCTCTGGAGCGTATGTATTGCACCTAGTCTCGCTACCGTCGTTCTACGCCCTGTCCGCGTCTTCACCGGACAATGCCATCCATTTTTACGACAAGTCGCGGCTTGATAGTGTGCGCACCATCGCAGGGCATGAGAATGCGATCACAAGCTTACGCGCGGCTGCAAACTTTGGTGGTTCGGTATCTCCGGTCCTCTTGACTAGTAGCAAAGACGGAGTAGTCAAGGCTTGGGACGGCCGTGCTCCGACAAACGGGCCTATAAGTGAGCACCCAGCGATCCTTCTCATCAGGGTTGCAACTGAACTCAAAGCGAGTCTCCACGGCATGTGTGTAAACAGTGACCGCCTATACGGGTATCAGACCGAGAGCCCTATTATCCTGCGACATCTCAATGGATGGCAATGTGATCGCTGCCGGGACCGAACTGCAGGGAGATGATGCTTCTCTACTCTACTGGTGAGTACAATGTATACTGTCTGATAGAGCTGGGCCGCCCATCATCTGTTCATCAGGGATCCGCGCAGTCCAGCAGCGCCCTTACGGATACACTCATCTACGCATTCTGATGATATCACTGCTGTCCACTTCTCAAAGGCCTCCCCGAGGTACCTGCTATCCGTGTCCTCGGACGGTCTCCTGTGCACATCCAACGCAGATGAGGCCGATGAGGACGAGGCCGGGATGCATGTTGGCAACTGGGGCTGCAGCATTGCTCAAGCTGGTTGGGTGCATACCCGCGCTGGACCACAGGAAATCTGGGCGTCGAGTGACATGGAGACGTTCAGTGTTTGGTCCGGAGAGGTAAGACAGAGTGACGTTGTGCACGATTGCTTGGCTGACATCATTTCAGCTGGACTTGGTTCAGGATGTGGACATCCGCCAACCGTCCATCCACAGGGGAGAAGATATGACTTGGGTCACGGACTACTACATCGGCTCCCACAACTACCATACTGTCCCACAAGGTTCAGATAATGATCTCAGTGTCTTTGTTGGTTCAAATGAGTGGGTGGTTGGCGATGTCAGGATCTGTGTTCGAAGTATTAACTTGATCATAGGGGAGATATCGCACTGTTGACTCGCTCGACCTTCAAAGATCCTAGCGCGCCATGGCTACTGTCGCATACGTGGCAGCATGGGCACGTAGGTGTAGTGAGGTCGATGCTGTGGGACGAAGAGGTAACTGCGTATGTTTTTCCAACAACGTATGCGGTGGCTGACAGCTACAATTCTAGAACCATATCCTTCTGACGGGCGGGGAAGACTCCAGGCTGAACGCATGGACCGGCCCTTCCGCTTCACTGTTCTCGCTTGCTGGTGATGATTCTTCGCATGCTAGTAGCGTGGACCATGACGATCCCATGGATATCGACGACGCTGCAGATGCACCCAATCGCAAAAGGAGACGGTCGTGATAGTGTCTGTCAGCGTATCATGGAATGCAATGTTCAGAAGTGACGTCCAAAGATGTGCATGTAATAATACATTCTTCCGCACTGTTCATCGTGTCTCCTCAGAACTTACATGCGGAATACACCGAAGCCCTTGCTGTCGCCGTCCCAGGTGGTCCTCGATCTTCCAAAGCCCTCAGGAGGTGCTCTCTTCCTCGCGGCCAGGGCCAGTGCGAGTCCGACTGTGTCGCGCGTATCTGTCGGCTTGATGATGCCGTCGTCCCACAGACGTGCTGAAGCATATAATGCCGTCGACTGTTCTTCGACCTCATCCTTCAGCGTGCTGTGTTTGGTCGGGTCTCTGGCGAGATTCTCAGTTGTTAGAGCTCATAGTGGGGATACGATGATGATCCATACTTCGAGACAGTAGCCATGACTTGCGACAGCTGGCCTGGTCCCATAACGGAGACCTTGGCATTCTGCAGCACAATGAGTATGCCATTCACCATAACGAAAACCATGCATACCGGCCACATCCACAAAAAGCGCGGTGAATACTAGGCGCAATAGTCTGTCAACGGCTACAGAAAGTGCATAGCAAGACAGGACTTACTGCTCGCCCGCACATGCCTACAATGGCGATACAGAGTCAGACGTGAGCTTGCAATGCCTGGACAGTTAACGCCTTACCGTAATTGCCAGCCCCATAACTCCCGCCCACGATGACCGTCAGCTTTGGTACATCAGCACACGCAACGGCGCGAACCATCTTGGCACCGTCCTTTGCAATTCCACCCTTCTCGGCCTTTGAGCCTACCATGTAGCCCGTCACGTTGACAAGGAAGAGGAGTGGTATCTGGCGCTGGGAGCACAACTGCATAAAATGTGTCGCCTTCAGCGCGGACTGCGAGAATAGGATGCCGTTGTTGGCCACAATGCCGACAGGGTAGCCGTGGATGTGTGCAAAGCCCTTTGACACTCATGAGCGATTGGCACAGTAGAACAGTCGTGCGAGCAACGAACTGTAACCATCGTAGAGCCGTATTCCTTCTTGAACTCCCGGAACCTGCTGCCGTCTACAATACGGGCGATGACGTCGCGCATGTCGAATGCCTGCCGTAGGTCAGTGCCAACAATACCATGAAGTTCTGAGGCGGGATACAAAGGGGCTTCCGGGACCGCTGGAGGCTGCCAAAGGCGTCAGCATTTCACTCGCAGCTGCTTGAAGATGAGGACAAAATGACTTACTGAGACTTCCCGTCCACCCGCAGCACCGAGATCACCGACGATTCCGCGGGCAATGGCAATAGCATGCTCGTCATCTCGAGCTAGGTGGTCCGTCACACCGCTCTCTGAGGAGTGCATCTGACCGCCGCCGAGCGTCTCCTCGTCTACCTCTTCACCGGTCGCAGCCTTGACCAAAGGCGGACCAGCAAGAAAGATGCGGCCTTGTTCCCGTACGATGATGTTCTCATCCGCCATGGCGGGTACATATGCGCCACCTGTACAACGCCTGTGTTATGGCCTTTCTGAATATTACGCACGAGTTGAACGGCACCTGCTACAGAGATGCCGTGCACAATCGCAATTTGCGGGATGCCAATGGCTGACATCTGTGCCATGTTGTAGAAGATACGGCCGAAATGCTCCTTGTCCGGGAATACCTTTGAGATCACAGTGAGTATTGTCCCTTAGACAAGGCGAGGCGTGAGTCATACGTTTGCTTGGTGGGGTAAGGCAGCGCCTCCGGATTCAACTTACTCCAAACAATATTTAGATTCCCTGCTGTTGGGTCTGCCGTGTAGTATGGTCACTCACCGACATACACACACGGGAGCCCGTGTTCTCGCGCGATTTCCTGAGCTCGCAGGTGCTTCTTCACAGTGAGCGGGTAGTAAGAGCCTCCCTTAACTGTGGCATCGTTCACAACAATGACGCACTCGCGTCCAGAGATGCGGCCAATTCCCGTGATGATCCCTGCGCCAGGGATAGACTCGGGATATACGTCGTGAGCGGCTAGCTGCGAGAGCTCGAGGAAGGGCGTGTGTGGGTCGAGCAGAAGCGCTAGCCTACATAGCATACATCTCCCTGGGTTGTCACGTAATCGAGGGGCACGGACCTCTCTCGGGGCAGCTTCTTGCCAGCCTTCTTCATCCTCTCTCTCGCCTTCTCTCCACCTCCTGACCGTGCGGAGGCCATCTTCGCGTCAATGTCCGCCACAAGCGTATTCATCAACTTCGCCTTCTCGAGGAAATCGGGGGAAGCCGTCGAAATGAGCGACGGTAAGACGGATGGGTGATATGCCCTCCTGCAACGATGATGCACAACTGTAGGCCTTAGACACGGTCGGACCTCCCGAAGCGGTTTAGAGACTGCAAGTCGCATTGTTGAAAAGTCCCAGTATGATATAGTCCTTCCAGTTACGTTCCAAGCTTGCCAGGTGCGAAAGGCGGGCCACGGATCGTCTTGTAAACGGCCAGACCACGAGCACTGAAGCAGAATCGCGATTCGCGGGGCACTCGCCGTAAGCGCCGATTGTATTTACCCCGCATTCCGCCACGTGCCAAGCAAGATCCGAATCGATGCAAGCATGCCCCTACCCTAGGGTCTCCTTGGTGAATACCCTGACAAGCGATTTCTGCACGACTTCGACTCTGCCGCTGCATCCCCGACTGTTGCATATTCTCTCTATCCTCAGTCGTTCTCTGTAATTCAACATTATGAGCGCACTTGCAGATGAACTGCTTGCCGACCTTGAGGGTCTCTCCGATGGCGAGGAAGACCAGGAGCAGATGGAAACTACCGAGCCGGCGGAAGCAGGGCCGTCGACTTCGAATAGTCTGAAGCGCAAGGCATCCTCTGACGATGAGATGGACGAAGGCGGGGAAGAAGAGGAAGGCGAATCCAACGAGAAGGAGGTCGGCTCACTCGTCCTGGAGGGCGGTATGAAGCCCGCGGAGGAGTTGGACGCAGAAGAGGTTCGGCGGATGGAGCTCCGGGGCGTCGAGGACGTCCGTAGCGTGGCGAAGCTGGACGGGAGCAAACGTATGAACGACATTCTGAAAGTGAGTAGTCTCCTATACTCCAACCCTAGCCCATCTCATGCTCGCCGCTCAGGAAATTGAGAAATACCAAGCGAATCCCAGCACCCCGGAGCAGATGGCGCAACCTACGCACTCTAACCCAGAGTACAATCTTATTGTAACAGCGAACAACCTCTCGGTAGACGTCGACAACGAGATTATGGTGGTACACAAGGTTCGTTGTTTACTCTCGCACACTGAGCCTTTATTTATAACCCAAGACAGTTCATCCGGGACCACTACGCCCCGAAGTTCCCAGAACTCGAACAGCTCGTTGCAGACCCTGCGATGTATATTCGGTCTGTCCGTGCCCTTGGCAATTCTGAGGTAGATGACAACCTCTATATCCTCGTCATTGACGAATGTCTGACCTCTGTGTTCACAAGGACCCGACGAAAGTTGACCTCAATGGCATTCTCCCCCCGGCTATCATCATGAGTGTCATGGTGACAGCGACCACCACATCTGGGCAGCCGCTCTCAGAGGCTGAGTGGCAAGCCGTCCAGCGAGCCTGCAATCTTGCAGACCGTTTGGAGGAAGCGCGAAAAAACGTGAGCGTCCCGTAGCATCGAGGATACCACTCTTGCTGAGCACCTCCTCCAGATATTCATGTACGTCAGCTCACGGATGAATATTTTGGCACCGAACCTATCAGCTATTGTCGGTACAACCACAGCGGCGAAACTGCTTGGAGTTGCTGGTGGCCTCAACGGTTTGGCTAAGATGCCTGCCTGCAACGTCTATGTGCGTAGGATCTCGCCGTATCTGCGCGCTATGATTGACACCGTTCGCTACTTCAGTTGCTTGGAACACAGAAGAAGATCACCGCTGGGTTTTCTACTGCCACACAACGCCGTCACACCGGGTTCATCTTCCAGTCTGAACTCATCGAGCAAACCCCACCTGAGTATCGCATGAAGGTGCAGCGCACGGTGGGCGCAAAGTGCTGTCTGGCCGCGCGTATGGACCTAGAGCGGCACAAGAGAGACGGTACGTACTGTCGACACGGCTCACTGGATGTGTGCCTGTTTTCTAATCACGGCAGCACAGGTTCTTACGGCGAGGAGCTTCGCGATAAGATTGAGAAGCACATCGACCGCCTCGCAGCCCCTCCTCCTTCGAAGATCGTCAAGGCATTGCCAATTCCCAATGACGGCCCGAAGAAGCGTCGTGGAGGCAAACGGTCAGTCAGCGCGCCCGTGCCTCGCCCTGTGCCCATGAGACCGGACTAACGCGCCACGTTTCACAGGGCACGCAAGGCGAAGGAAGCGTATGCCCAGACCGAGCTGCGCAAGCTGCAGAACCGCATGGCGTTCGGGGAGGCGGAGGAGGAGGTTGGCGCGTTCGACCAGACAAAGGGCCTCGGTATGATTGGTTCGGGCAAGGTCAGAGCAGGCGCGGGCGAGGCGAAGAGTCGAGGTGCGCTACGGGTTCCGTCAGCATGGGTGCGGGTTCTGTTGCTGATCGTCCTATCCCTATCAGCGAAATTGTCGAAGGCGAACAAACTCCGGACGGCTGCACTCACGAGGGCCGCGCAGTCCAATTTACAGTCGTCTGGGACTGCCACTTCGCTGACTGTCACCCCTGTGCAAGGTACGTCGTGTCCTCAATTCAAATGTGATGCTCTTGGGTTTGACCTATGACCGTTGCAGGATTTGAGCTCACGAACCGAGCGGCGGCCGCGCAACGCGTCAAAGAGGCCAACGAGAGATGGTTCGCTGGCGGAACCTTCTCCTTCATTGGTCAGAAGGGCACTTCAACCTCGAAATAGACTCAACGAAGACTCAATGGGTGTGGGGCTATTGTAACTCATTTTTAACGATTTACGCTCAGTCTTTCTGGTCAATGCACTATGATTGCACAATATGCTACCATCCTGATGAGCGACTAATCATACACGCGCGATACATAAGCAGATAGCGACGAGGGACTACGAGAACTGACGAATGGCAAGAGTATGCTGAATCATGCTGACGGAGCGTGTGCTGTTGCGACGGTCTGCCCAGTTGCTGCGCTCTGCGAGACGTCGATGAAGCCGGCCTGCTTGGGGTTCGAAGCTGTGGCACGCTTCGATCGGTAATTCTTGATAGCGGACCTGATAGCGTCCTCTGCAAGCACTGGGGATCGTGTGTGAGATGAGAGTAAACAATTGAAGTGAAGGGTATATACTCACTGGAGCAGTGACGCTTGACCGGGGGCAAGCACAACTCCTTGGCGATCTCGTTGTTTGTTATGTTCTCTGCCTCCTCCAAGGACAACCCCTTGACCCGCTCGGTCACATACGAGCTCGACGCGATAGCAGAGCCGCATCCGAATGTCTTGAATTTGACATCGGAAATGACGCCGTTTTCGTCTACCCGGATCTGCAGCTTCATGACATCGCCGCAACTATGAGAGTCGACTGTCAGTACGAGGTGTTGCTAGGACACAGAAGATGCGTACGCAGGTGCACCGACGAGGCCTGTACCGACGTCTACGTCGTTCTTGGGAAGCGAGCCGACCTGCGATTCGGGAAAAAGTTATCAGATAACTGCCAGTGCGCCTGGAACCGCCCAGACCGAAACATGACGCACATTCCTGGGCTGCTCATAGTGGGAGATGACTTTCTCGTGATAACCGCGGGCGAGCGCTGGACGAGCAGCGAGACGGCTGGCGCGGGGGGCAGCGTTGAGGACGGTCTTGGTGAGGGATGCGCGAAACATGGCGATTAGGCAGCAGCGAGAGACTTGGGAAGGGTGTCGCTGCTCGGCCGTATATACATAAGCGAGCCTTGCGGAGCTTGAAATCTAGCCAATCAGAGTGAAAGAGATCGGATTCGGAGACTCGGCGGCGACGCGGTCCAGCGGCACCAATGGCGACAGCGCACGTGAGCTGACATAACCAGGGCGCGTCATTGCGTCCGACGCCGTAACCCGACGGTAACCCAGCAAGGCAGTTGCAGACGCGCTGCCACATCGTGTCCCCTCGCTGCTTTCATCACCCCTCCTCCCGCTGCTTTGTCTGCAATCCTCTCATCTTTCAACCGATCTCACACTGAACATGGCGACCCCGTCGTCGTCGCGACCACCGTCGCCGGTGCGCACACCGTCAGATACGCCCCCGGGCCACACAGGCCTGGGCTACTTTTCAGTTCCCTTTGAACGATTTGCACGCGACGAGATATCGGATTGGGCGAGTGGCTTCACATTACTCGGTGAGTGGCGAAGAACAAGGCAGAAAAACGCGCTCTGAGTGGCTGTTTCGCCGTTTAGATACGATGGAGACGTACTTCGACTCGCGGATAGACCTGATTCAACGTCAGCTCGCGAAGCGTAGCGAGAAGCTCAAGATGCGAGCTGAGGAGACTATCAACGATGTCTTCAAGAAAGACCTGTTCAAGCGACGTCCTTCGATGCATACTACGCAGCAGTTGGATATAGAGATGCAGAAGTTCAAGGCCAAGGTTAGCTCATCCCTCCCCGTTCGCATACAATCCTCCTCAACTTCTTTGTATTAGGTGTCCGTAAGGGTGACCAAATTAGCAGCGACGTGGCACACCTCCAATGTTGTACGGCTACGCGAGAAACTCACTTTCTTCTGGGGTGTCATGTCCCTTTTGATCACATCTCTACTCTTTGGGACGGCTCCCGAGTGCGTACTCATTCATTCTATTCAACGTACAAGAAGTGCTCATAGATAGACAGATGGATCCACGTCGCATACACCCTTCAGGCTGCGTTCTACCTTCCCCTGCGTCTCTATCTATACAAGAAACGCGCATGGCACTACTTCCTCTTCGACCTGTGTTACTATGCCAACATCCTAAACCTCATCTACATCTGGCTCCTGCCGTCCAATTCTGCCTTGTTTGTAGCTTGCTACTGTCTATCACATGGGTCTCTTGCATCCGCGGTAATCACATGGAGGAACAGTCTCGTTTTCCACGACCTTGACAAGGTCACGTCCTTGTTCATACACCTCTACCCTCCGCTGTCATTCTCCGTCATCCGGTATGTGCCATATAGTGGCCGGTTTAAGGATTCTGCCAACTGACGCGAATCATAGACACTTCTATCCGAATTCCGCAGAGCGCTTCCCAGCAGTAGCAGACGTCCCGTCCTTGCGGCCTATGAGGGCGCTGCTATTGAGTGGCATAATCTGTCAGTCGCAGATCCTCATTGGTGCATGCTTCCGCTCTAACTTCTCGCTTCCCTCGTAGATTTGATATGGCAGGTCCTCTACTGGAAGGTGGGTCCGGTGACTTGTTTACGTAGCAAGGAGCTGATGGCTGGTCCGCAGTTCGTCTTCATCGACAGGCGCAAGAAGATCGAATCCGGACAACGCACTACATCGCTCTCATTCCTTTTGAATGATAAGCGTGGCGTCATTGGTCGGTCACTATCAAGGGTGCCTCAACAGTACCGGACACTCGCATTCATGTTCGGCCAATACGGTGCGCATTACCAAGTCATGATGTTGTCTAACTTGCTGACCTGCATGTACAGTGTACTCCGTTCTTACCGAGCTACCTGCTATCCTCGTGCTCTACAGGAGTCCGTTCTGGAGCGGTGCATTCCTCATCTTCATCTTCTCTGTCAGCGTATGGAACGGAGGCGGGTTCTATATAGAGGTCTTTGGTCGCAAGTACGTGGCCCCATTACAACGTCTCGCTAGTCAGTGGTGGCTGATTTCTGGGTGTAGATTCGAGAGGGAACTCGAGGCGCTGCGCAAGGAACTAGCGGAGGGTACACATTCCCGATCCAACTCTCTTACATCAAGTCCTACGCTCGCGCCGCAGGACGATGACGATCTGGCGACCGTCAACGGCTCTCCAGAAATCCCAGCGAAGAACCTCTCTCCAGAGATATCGACTCCAGACCTCCCGACAGGGAACGGCGTACAGGCAAACTTTACATCTATCACGACAACTTCATGAATGCACATCATGAACGGGTCCATACATTCTATATTTCTACGATTTATTCACGAGCCCTGGATTTATCACGACTATTGTTGTCTCCTTATTCACCACACTAATCCCTTTGGTCACTACGTACAGGAGCACAACGTATTCCCATATAGATGCCCATGTAGCTGTGTTTACAGTATGTCCCTACTGTTGTCATGAGTATACCTATTGAGGAGCGATGTTGATTTGGTAGCGTATTGTGAGTTTCGGCCGCGCAGCCAACTCCGACGGGCGCACAGGCTGACGATACAGTCATCATTGCAGCACAAGCGGCAAGACAACCGATGATGATTTACGCAAGCTTTCGGGCATATAGAGTCAACTGGGTCCTGAGTGCAGCGAGCGTTCGTCCATGCCGCTCATGGACAGCATTCGGAAACTCTCCCACTCCTGCCCGCTTCGAATCCACCCCGCGAAGGGGCCCCTGGGGCCTTGCAACACTTCTTTGACCGCTTGGTAATCCACCGCAGTCTGTTTGCTCTCGTAGTACGTGAGCTCGCTGTCTCTGTCGTCAATCCCGTGCCTCACGTCATAGGCGGGGGCGGCTCACTCATCAACGGGACATCCTATCTCCACGGACGTCTGTGCGAAGAGCTCCCAGAACGCGAGCTTGCACAGCTGGGGTCTAGGGGCTCCCATGGATCAGCGAGGCGCGTCGGCCTCGTTGCGATGGCGCACTCACCGGAACTTGGCTAAGTGGCGGTGTTTTGGGGGGACACCGCGCTTCACACCGTTGATGAGCACCTCGTAGGGCTTCACAGAATCCGCGACATAGCAGAGGGCTAGTGCATGCTCAGTCATCTTGACCTCATGATACACGGGATCCACGTACAGGCATTACACGAATTGGCAGCTTGCAGTGCCGTCCGTGAGTGCATGAATGGCTTGGAGGTGAAGTGTATAGTAGGTGTATTCAGCCTGGAGCCGTGAGGCAGCCCGAAGGCTGTTAATTGATTACTTCAGCGTCATTCATAGAGAACTTGCACTGCGTACTTACTCGGCATATCAGTGATCCGTCGCCAGAAGGCTCGTTCGCAATCAGCACGAACTAGATCCTGCATATCCGTGTCGACTTCTCCGATGATGATGGAATCGATGTAGACCGGGTGCAATATTTTCGAGGCAAGGGCTCCTTGAACTCCCAATACATTCCACCGGGCGATCTTGTCGCTGCAAGACATGCATGTTGTGGGTGGTGAATCTGCGCGACCAGGTTTGGTGCGAAGCACCCCATACAGCGCGTAATTGTCGCGCCCACGCGATGCTATGTTCGGTGGAAGCTCAGGGAACAGGGTAGAGTCCTTCAGTGCGGCCATCTCAGTGTCCTGGAAGGAGGCCAGGAAGCGGGTGGACGCATCACCACCTGCGCGTGGGGTCATAAACCAGTGACGTTGCCAATTCATAGTTCTTACATGGCACAGTAGAGACATACAGGTGCACATGGACCCCATCTTTGAGCGAGTATTGCCCGTCCGAAGCCTTCATGAGCCACGCAGAGTCTTGCTGGCCTATGCTTGCTCGCCGCACCTCTTCCATGAGCCAACGTACCGCGCCGCGTCGAGCAAGTACTTCGGCGTGGCTGTCATGCAACGCATCTCCCGTCTTTGGCGAGCGGTCCGTAGGGAGACACTTGGAGCCCGTAGCAAGCGAGACGACCTTCGCGGTACTGGGGCATGTCCGAGTCAGGATGAAGGCAGCGAGGATCGTATATTGACCTGGAGGTATCTTCACGGCCAAGCTAGAGTAGAGATCATGCACTAGCTGCGGGATGCTCTGAGGAGAGATGACCAACATGCATCGACCTCAGAAGTGCATGCAGAAGGCCGTCGAGCGGAAGAGGTAGAGGAGCGAACAACAGCGTACCATAGAAGGAGATCAAGATCATCAATTGCCTACCGGCGCATCCGTTAAAGGCAATCAAGTAAGTCCAACATAGTAGTAGTTGCCTCCCACTCTGTCACCGGATACGTCAACGACTCGGATGGCGGTCATGTTGACGATGTAATCTACAGGTACTACTACACTTCTACGCAAGTCGGTCCGGCAGTGACGGATACCAGTGGTCCCTCGAATCACGAGCCAGGCCAGAAACGAGGTCATGAAGATAAATGAAACGCTTTGGTGAGCGGACTGATAAATATGGAGGGCAATTCATGCCAGTATATAAGCCACAGTGAAAACAGATCAGCCCCATGTTGACTCTCTACGCGGTAGAGAGAACAGGCTGCCATGTCCCGACAGATATCTCCTCCAAGTGGTAGAGAATCACGCGATCCCAGGACACAGGTACCATATTTGTCTGGAGTCGGTGGCTGTCAGTGCGAAAGTTCAGGAATGGCACGGAGGGTTGGGCGTACCTGAATGAAATGCACACAAGCACGGGCGATGCGCCTCGCGAGTGTCTGGAGCTCGACCCGTCCGTCGTAGTTGTCGACCGGCAGCTCGTACGTCATAGACGTATAGCCAGTCCACTGTGCGTCATCGATGCCGATCAGGAGTCTGTTCAGTGCGCATCAGAAGAGCATAAGACTCACCCGGATTTTAAGGACGATCTTGCCCCTGTGGTCGGTGTTGAAGTCGTAGTGGGAGTAGGAGTCGTTTCCGGACAGCATCACGCTCGACATTGCCTCGCCAAGCGTGATACCGGAACGGAAACCGCCCTTGCGTTTGAACTTGATGAGGCCGGTACTCATCCCGCGGTGGCGGTCATAGCCCCGCCGTGACATTGATGAGCGACGGCGGGTCAAGTGCGGTGCATAGGGGGTGGCATAACCCGAGGAAGCGTATGTTTCAGGGAAGTAACCATTCCTCAGGTTCATATCGTCGTAGGCTATAACAGACCATCAATGACACAGTGCGCATAGCGCCCTGAAGGTTCACCCACCGTATTGGCTCATGCTACGACCGGGGGTATAAGGGTAAGCTCCAGGCTGATAATTCTGCTGGTTTTGGTTAGATGATGGCAATCCGACCGGTGCGAAAAAGGCACGTACATCATACACGCCAACCGGCTGGCTGTACGCCACACCTGGTGGGTAGCCGGCGTATTGCTGACCATACGACATCGATCGGTGCAGCGGAGGAACAGTCTCGTATGCGGGGTACGCCATGGCTGCTGAAGGTACGGGTGCGGTGAGAGGATGTGAGGGGTTGCCCGAGTCGCTGAGAGGCGACTCACTAGTCCCTTATATCGTAGGCTTGGAGACTGCGGATACATCGTCACGACGATTCATGTATGCCTTGCGGAGGGCATGCTTCAGCGAGGCAGAGCCGCAATTCGTTCGCCCTCGGGGTCACGTTGTGGTGTATGGTTGACGTGAACGTCAGCGTCCGTCGTTGTAGCGTGCTGTCGGTGCTAGGTGATGATCGTGTGCCCTCAGCCCTGCCGTGAGCTACGCCCTCGTGGTGCATTCGGGATTTCACATTGAGCGCACCTTCTGCTTCGAGAGTAACCCGTAAGCCTAGATACGCTGAGCAGCGACTCGTGTACTTACTTATGATGCCCTACACCTCAACATGATTTAGGCAACTTGATGTACAGCACAACGACGCCATACGAGCGCGGTGATCAGCGCACCCCTCGCAGTCGCCCCAATATTCATGCCAGGCGCCATGTTCGTTGACAAATGGGGACCAAATGCACCACTGGTCTATATTGTTCGGAGACAGGTCTAATGACCCTGGTGTCGTCGTAGTTCGCTGAACTTCGATGACAGAATAAGGGAAGCACCATACCGTCAAGTGCATGTAGAGATCAGGGTTATAGCCTGGCCTCAACGCTGACGAACGGATGCACGCTCGTGAAGGTTTCTGTGAATACTGGAATACCACGCATGTCATGTACAGTGTCCCATCGTTGTCTGTGACAGTCTGGTGTCTCGAGTTCCATCTGGAGAACCCTATCTTTCTTTCAGCATGTATCGACGGCACAAGCTATCAAGATTTACCACTCTTCAGAGACTGCTGCCTTGCACACTGTGGGCCAAGGCGGCCGCTTTCGGAGACCGCGGCGTGATTGAGCATGCGAATGGGAGCGGGTGGCTAGAGTTCCATAGTGTGGTCGGTAAGACGTCACCCATACGAAGAAACTGTCCAGGGCACCTGATCGTTCCCGTCGTATATTCCAATGACGGTTCCACGACTCTTCCGTCAATGATAGGTTTGGATATGCGAAAGACAGCCAAAGTAAGGGCGCAGATGATGAAGAGCGATGTTTCGGCGAGTTGTGAGCCTGTTCCGGGTCATGTCAGTGGCTCGTCAAGCGTGTATAGGCTCAAGGGGCGAACCTGGGCACACACTGGGTCCATAGAAATCAGTCTGGGTTGCGCCTCAAACAACCAAGGCAGAACGCACCGCCTGCCAAACCCAAATACAATGTGTCTTGGGTCGTATTCGGGCTCGGCCCCGTTCAGGGGAAGGAAGCGGTCAGGATTGAACGAATCCGGTTCTGGATACCGGGCCGGATCTCGCAGCATGCCCCTGTCCAAGGAAGTCAAGGAGTGAGAGCCATGCACAGTACTCGAGCCTACCAGATGTTCGTAATCACTGTGGTTCCTTTCGGTATGAAGTATCCGTTATGGACGTCATCTTGTGTAAGGCGATGCGGTACACCTCCCAAAACCGACTGGTATGAGTATCACTGCCAGCTGAATGATCATGCTCACCGAGTGGGGCAATGGGCTGCCATCGCAAAACTTCCCAGGTGAGTGCCCTAACATACGGTAGCTGCTCGCGGTCCGAAAGAGATGGGAGCCGTTCACTACCAACGACCCTGTCAATTTCTGCCTGCGCCTTTGCCTGCGCGTCTGGAGAGCACATCATGGCTATGACAAATGAGCAGATGGCAGATACGGTCTGTTAATGGATTATCAGTGCAACATAACGCCCCGAAACGTTGTGCAGACGACATACTGTGTCAGCACCGGCTAGTACATATGCATGAGTTTACTGTCAGATTACTTCAACAGGGCGGAGGGTCTGCGCACCGCCATACATCGATGCGGCCGCATCCTTAACAATCCGCATGCGCTCCTGGTCAGTCGCGGATTCTAAATTCAACGAGACGAAGCTGGGTGGAGCGTCTCCGGTTTCCTGGTCAAACCTTCAGAGAAGGGGCAAGAAAGAGGACTCGGAGCTCGCACGAACTCACCATCTGATCTTTCGTAAAATTGAATGGGATGTCGCACATGGTTTCAAGGTCCCTGCGCCAAGCTAACGCCGTACGCTTCCAGCTGGCGCCGGGGAACCATGCAGGGATATGCGTAACTAGCGCACCGTGAGTGTCGATGAGATAGCAGCGGTCCGAATAGAGCACAGACGGATAGGCAGTATATCGGCGTAATGTGCACCAGGGGCGGAGGCCAACGAGAACTCTTCAACGGCTCGATCGACTAACTGAACGAGTTCATCGTCCTCTCTCTCCACCGTGTATCCGTAGGTAATACGCAGGATAGATGCACCAGTGAACCTATTAGATGTTGCTGAGCACGTATGATGGGTCCATGATGAATGGCCATACCCGCGCACATGCTGTAATACTTGCTCCGGCTTTTCTAGGAGACGGGATACGAACCGATGACCCTCGTATTCCAGCTGATCTGTCAGACTATCCAGACTTCTACGGGTCCCGATCGTTTGGGAAAACAACCGGCGTGTCTCCCGCCAGATATGACCGTAGTGGAGGAACGCCAGAGTGCGATTCCACCCGATCACCTCCCCGCATACAGGGAAGGTCGGCCGATCGGAGTACAACGCGCTCTTCTTGTCGAGCATCTCGACAGCAGCATCCGACGAATTGAGTATCACGACCGGACTGCCAAGCAAGGTTATAGACATGATGTCTCCTACGATGGTCCGTCAGAATGCAACTACCCAAGTAAATCAAGGTGCGACTGACCCCAAGTCGCTCTCCATTCCGCGAAGGTCTGCCACTCATGTGACTTCGGTATGTCGAAAATGTTGCCTATGACCGGCCAGCCCGACGGGCCAGGAGGTAATCGTCGACGGTTGCCTAGCCATATCGTCTTCACTGCGTAAAGGAAGAACGAGAAGGCCAAAGTATCGAGGGTTCCTATGAGAAGAGTGGGCATCGTTATTGCCGGAGATAATAGGCACACACGTATATGTACCCCATGACGGGCTATTGACATAGCGTTGTGTTATAACATATTGCGAACTGATTACGCCGCAATGTCGACCTTGGAGTACCCCGTGTGAGGAAGATGTCTAGGCCCATCTCGGCGATGCGTTATAAGGGACCAACGCGGGTGTTGTCACAAGGACCTGAACTCAGAATGTATGCTTCAGGTCCAGTGAGAAGGCGCGCTGCCGGTTCATCATTTACTGGCCCCTTGAACTTGGGGAGAAGGGCACCAGCTGATGTACACGGGAGAAGCGAAGTAGCACTATATGAGGCCAGAAAAGACGGCCTAGCATTAATCCGTCACAGGCAGTGAGAATGCCGCGGACTCCGAGCAATCTCGTCGCGAGTCGGTCTCAGTAGTGAAGCATGGGCGACTCGGAGTCGCAGCAGTGGACAAATCGCCGCGATTGATATTTGGATCGACTCTGGAGCGGCCTTCCATCAGACCGGTACGAAGGCAACAAAAAGCAAGCAGCTTACTGACACGATTACCAACGACTCTCTGCTCCCGTCTACTCGTAGCTAAGACAGCCCGATTGTGTATGCCTGCGCCACTGACGTAGTACGAGGAAATTGCAACGGGCCCAGCGATCGCATAGAATTAGTAGTAGGGTACGCGCAGTATTTGTGTTCGTGATTAGCGGTACGGATGGCTACTTGATAAAGGTTGTGGCCGCCAGCACGAGTAGCCGTGGATACCTTCCAGTGAGTAAGTGAGATAGCAGAAGCGACTCGAGAAGTGACAGTGCGCCCCGGTGAGAGCTCAAGCGCTCATAGACGCTAGCGTAGCTAAACGCGGTCACCTGACTTCATGACCCGTAGCGTCCATTGTTCGCTTGAGCATACGAAACATCTTTCCGGCCGGCTGCCAGTGCACGGCTGCATGGCCGTGCCTGTAAGTAGCTTACGTGCAGTACGCCATGCGCAGCCATGTATGATATCAGTATACATGGGTGACTCTGCACGTCCGAGTCGACCGTACTTTGCGATGCTCACCCCCAATTCGTTCTCTCCGCAGAAAAAGCTACAGCTGGTCGAAAGGCTGGAGGTAGAGGCAACCTGTGCTTATTGGGCAAGAGCTTATTGAGCGTGTATAACAGCAGGATGAATGCAAGGGCATCGGCAACACCAACTTGAATGAGTCTCGGCATTGTCGTAAGCGATGTGTTGCGGGGAGTGTACGTAGTCGCCTTCGAGGAGCCCAGTAGTAGACGACGGAAAGTGGCGCTATAATCAAACCTTATGTACATGCGCATAATGGGTTCAACATTCAGAGCCAAACCAGTCATCAAACAACCACCTTCGTATATGGGTTGTGTGGCACGGTGCTCCAAAGACGAACAACAGCATTTACAGACTGAGACTGTCCACCACACCTTCCTTCCCCCAACTGGCGACACTGCGTTGTGCTGACATACTTTCATCCACAGGTCGATGACAGAAGCTACAAATCAATGAGCATCGACGCTCACGCCGGAGACCAGAGCAGCGGCTTTCGCTGACCGCGGCGTGATGGAGCACTTGAACGCGCGCGGGTGGCTACGATAGCAGTTGTGAGCGAGGCGCCACTAGCTGGAGCGAAGACAATGTTGTTGTACGCACCTGATCGTGCCCGTAGTGAATTCAAGCGAGGGCTCAATGACTTTTCCGTCAATAACGGGCTTGCTGATGCGAAAGGCAGCTAGCGACGAGGCACAGATGAGAAAGAGCGAGGCTTCAGCGAGATGTGAACCTAAGGTACACTGCGTCAGCATTATATATTATGGTGCATCTGGGGTGAGATGCAGACCAGGGCAGACCCTAAGTAAGCAGACATTAACATCATCGATCGCTAGTGCAGCGGGTGCAACTCACCGCCGACCAAATCCAAACACTATCTTCCTAGGATCGTACTCAGGTTCCGCGCCGTCTGATGGTAAGAAGCGACTCGGATTGAAAGACTCCGGATCGGTGTAGCGCTTAGGGTCCCGCAGCATTGCCCTGCTGAGGACTGAGCGACAACCAGGTAACACCGACATTGGTCTCCTGACATACCAGGTATTCGCAAGTACAGTGGCCCCCTTTGGCAAATAGTAACCTTTGTAAGTGTCGTCCTGCGTCAAGCGATGTGGCCCGCCTGGTGGGTCGAACCAACTTAGGTCAGTCAATTCGAAAACGCTGAGGAACAATATGACCTACCCAGCGGAACAGTTGGCTGCCAACGCAGGACTTCCCAGGTGAGTGCCCTGATGTATGGCAGGTCATCACGATCTGACATGTTTGGGAGTCGACTGTTCCCAATGACCCTGTCAATATCTCTCTGCGCCGCTTCCTGTATCTCGGGGGCACACATCATCGCCAGGAAGAATTTGCAAATGGAAGATGCCATCTATCACTCGGTGGTCAACACCACACAACGAGGGGATATCATGCGCTATCAACACACCGTGTCCGCCCCGGCTTCCGGGGGAGCGTACCTTGGTCAGCACTGCACCAGTCCGGATTATCTATGACATACCAGCGTACATCGACGCAGCAGCGTCCTTCAAGATACTCTCGCGTCCGTTATTGGTCTCTCCTTCTATATTGATGGCGACAAAGTTGTTTGTTGCTTGTCCCAAATTCTGCGTTAGAATGTGAATATCACAAGACATGAAGTGACAGTGTCCGTTACCATCTGTTGTTTGGTGAATTCGAAGGGTATGTCGCACACAGCTTCGAGATCCGAGCGCAATAGCAATGCCTGCCGTTTCCATCGCGCACCAGGAAACCACGTGGGTACATACTTGACTGGTCTGGAGATTAGTTGTGCGCTACGGTATGGCGTGTAGAGCACGAACGGATGGGCAGCATATCTGCAAAGTTTGCGCCCGGAGCACTTGTAAGCGAGAAATTTTCCATGGCCGTGTCGATGAGCTTTACAAGCTCGTCATCTTCTCGCTCTGCCTTGTATCCGTACGTTATACTCAGTATCAAACCAGCGGCGAATCTGTAACATCCATTTCTTCGAACGTATAGGCAAGATACGAACCGGAAGCCATGTACCTGCGTGCATGCCGAAAGAGCCCCTCAGAATCTCGCAACAGATGGGCGGAAAAGCTGCTGCTCTCGGTTTCCAATTGTTCGGTAAGCTTCTCGAGGCTTTTGCGCGTTCCAAGCATATGAGAGAACAGGCGGCGACCCTCTCGCCAGACGGTACCATAGCGGATGAGTCCCAGAGTGCGATCCCAACCGATGATATTGCCAGCAACGAGGAGCTGCGGCCGGTCGGAGTAGATCTTCTTTTCAAGAAGGTCGGTCGCGATTTGCAGACTGTTGACAACGACAATCGGCTGGCCGAAGAGGGTGACAGACATGATGTCTCCTATGAGCAAGTTCGGCGCGTCCAAGCGTAAGATCAGGTTCATGGCATGGCAAGAATTACGCACCCCATCTCTCACTCCATCTAGAGAACGTCTCCCATTCATGCGACTTCGGCATGTCTAGTACATTGCCTATGACTGGTAAGCCAGTTGGGCCTGGTGGTGAATGCTGTCCCCTCTTCCTCGACAAGAGCTTCCAGAGCGTACATAACAGCAGTACCGAGGCGAGAGCGTCCACGATGCTTAGGAAAGCGACGTGCATCTTCGTGGAGGATGTTCACGTAGGTTTGATCTTCAGCGGCGGTGCGTGGTCGTTGACGACGGCTAGAGGTGATTTTCCAGCGAAAGAGAGCCGCAGCGTCTCATACCAAGTGCTCAGGGAGAAACGTCCGATTTATAATCGGACGCTATATTTACCGAGACCTCGACACCCTTCATACTAGTTCGGATCCGGCGTGAGGTCCCTGCGGGAGCGGAACAAGACTACGGCAACTGGCACTATACTCGGCGCAAGTCAATAACGAAGACGAGGCTACTGTCACTCCCAAGCGAGGACTGAGCCTTGAGAAGCACTCACCGAGGATGGCTGGTCTATTTTGAGCAGCGCGCGGGCTAACAGTAGATATATACTGGGAAGTGTCTAAGCATAGTGGCCACACTGGCAGGTCGGGACCTGCAGCCCACGCGTCCATCGGGTGACCGCACTGTGTGTCTCGATACAGCTCGTCAGTGTCTTTCGCGCATCTCGGTCAACCCCAACAGGCGGCCGGCCTGTCGCAGCGAGGGCATACCGCCGACTAAGTAGTGGTAGAGTAATTTACCTCCCCATGCCGCGTAGTGCCGTGACGGCAAGCGGGAAATTTTGACCAGTTAGAGTAGTTCCCCGGAGGGCTGCACAGAAAAGGGAATGCTACTAGGCTATGTAGATGAACCTTGGCGGAGCAGAACGACACACCGGCGACGACCAGTACGGGATAGTGCGAGGATAGTGCCACTGCTTAACGGTAGCCCATGGCATGGAAGCGGAGCGAACTCGGAGCGAGAGCAGACGATCTGACCCCTACGACCGCTTGGAGTCGCTGATCATGAGCGGTTGACCAGTCCTAGTCAGGGCCCGCGCAGGGAGAATGGCTAACACCCATTCACAAGTAGAGCCAAGGGTGACAACGATGAGCTGAGGTAGGCTTGACGCACAGGTAGGCTGTGACACGTACAGACAACCTGCGCCCAGACACGGTCACATGACATTCCTTCACGCGGCCGTTCTCAAGCCGTCATCCGAGTCGTTACGAGGAACGACTCGCACTAATAGGAGTGTAGGGCCAGGCTGCGATCCGTGGGTACAGGTTGAGTGCTCGGAGGCATCTGAACATCGTTTTGGGCTAGTAATCTTACATCCACTAGCATGACGAGCTATCACCAAACAGACCGTCAATCATACGACTTCTACCTGGACTCGGCCGCCGGCTTCAGGATCTGCTTTTGTTGTGAGAATAAGTGCTTCTGCTTTCTCAGATCTCGGCTTTATGGAGCACTCGAAGGGCGGAGGGTGACTAAGTGCCAGGTGATGAGCGAAACGTCTGCACATACATAGACACACGACACACCTAATGACACCGCTCGTAAAATCCACGTTTGGCTGCACTTCGACACCATCGGCAAGGGGTTTGCGAATGTCAAACACGGCCAGCGACATCGCTACAGAGAGAAAGACCGTAGCGTCCGCCAAGTACATACCTACAATACATTCGTGAGGATCATCTGTCGTAACCAGTGCGATGGATGACGTACCGGGACAAATGCTAGAGGGGAGCGTATCAGTAAGTTGCTTGCAGATGCGCATATCTCAAAAACTCACCGTCTACCGAACCCGTACGCGTAGGAGCGAGGATCTTGTTCGACCGTCCCTTTCTCGGTAGGGACGAATCTTGTGGGGTTGAAATCGTGAGGGTTGTTGTAAATGTCTGGGTCGTGGAGGAATTTCCTATCAGAGGTTCGATTGAGGTCAAACAAATGGCTACCGACAGCTGCAACTTACCACACGTTTGCCATCACGGTTGTGCCCCTGGGGAGGCTATATCCGGCATAAACGTCGTCCTGATTCATAACGTGAGGAATAGCTATATCGGGGGCCCTCAGTCGTCAGTGGATGTCGACGCCATTCTGAGGACGCACCGAGCGGAGCCACGGGATTCCACCGGAGTAGCTCCAGGCACAGAGCATGTACGTAGGGCAGGCGTTTACGGTCGGCGAGCACAGGCAGCCTATCGAGTCCAACAACCGAGTCAATTTCCGCCTGAGCCCTCTTTTGAACCTCAGGGTAGCACATCATAGCAAGGAAGAATCCCGTAAGCGTAGAGACGGTCTGTAAGCAACGTGTCAATAGCTACGAGAGCGTGGAGATGGAAACGGCGTACGGTGTCTGAGCCGCCTGTACGAAGTCCGACATCAATACTGGCGCGCGTGCGGGTGGCAGTCGTACGTACCGGCGTAGAGGGATGAGGCAGCATATTTCACGAGCTGCTCGCGATCAGGATTCAACTTCTCTTCGAGGTGGCGGGAGGTGAAGTTGGGGATGAATGCGCCCGCGGCCTAGAAAATTCGCGTAGATCTATTAGTCTGATATGACGGGAGGACAGCCAACAGAGACACTCGCCATGCAGTCCTTCACAAACTGGTAGGGAATATCGCACATCGCATTCAGGTCTTTCGTGTATTCCGGGATGAGGTTCTTCCATCTGCCTCCTGGAAGCCATGGCGGGAAGTATCGCACTTCGGGAGGGCGGCCCTTCAGCTGTGCCATTCACGTTGCGGTGACAAATGAGACATACGGATCGGGAAGAAGTCGACAAGGAACGCGGCGGGCTTCGCAGCTCTCGACACTTCCGACATTGCCTTCTCGACAATGGCAACGTACGGGTCTTCGTCGTCCTGCACTTCATACCCGTACGCGAGCATAAGAATGATCGAGCCGGCAGCCCTGTGATGCGTCATCATCAGCACGCACGTCGACCAAGCACACATAACGCAGGTCCCACGCACTTCCGCACCTGCGCAACCAAGCTCCCCGGGTCCCGCATCACGCGCAGCAAGAAGCGGTGCTCCTCCGCCTCGAGCAGGGGCGCGAGGTGCGCGACCTTCTCGCGGCTGCCGAGCATCTGCGAGAGGAGGCGGCGCGTCTCGCGGAAGCGGGGCCCGTAGTTGTGCAGCGACACGATGCGCGTCCAGCCGACCATCTCGCCGATCATGACCATGTGCGGGCGGTCCGAGTAGATCGAGCTCTTCCGGTCGAGCAGCTCGACCGCGACCTGCGCCGAGTTGATGATCACCATGCGTTGGCCGAGGATGCTGACCGACATGATGGGTCCTGGCGGAAGGGGGTGGGGTGAGCTTAGGGGAGGGCTGCAAGGGAGAAGGCGGCGGGCCTACCATATTTCTCGCCCCATTGGGCGAAGGTCTTCCATTGGTACTCGGTAGGGATATCGAAGATGTTGCCAACGATGGGCCAGCCACGGGGACCGGGTGGGTAGGGCAGCCGCCGCCTCGTCTTGATGAAGCGGTAGACAAGGAGTACAACGACGGCAATTGCGATGAGCTGCTCGAGGGGGATTGAGGAAGCCATCTTTGCAAGTCACATAGGTTTGCCAGCGCCGTCTGCACTGCTATTTGAGCGGAATGCAGAGGTCCATTCTGCCGTGCCGAAAGGAGGGGCTTATCGGCAATCTAGACGAACACAAGGCGGCAGTTATTTGACAGATGGAGGTGGAACACAGACGGCTCATGCGTCCGTCCTGCGTCGAGGGGTCGCGCACCTTCGCGGCTATGAGGCAAAAGTGGTACGAGCTTCGAGTCCATAGGCGTTCGAAATGGCAACCCCGTGTGAACATGGGCCCTCAGCATGCCAGTGGTTCCGGCATATCAGCCGTTGGAATGGCGGTATAGGGGACACCGTCCCACTCGGCCAACGTCATAGACTAGTACGAACTGCTGTGGATGATTTAGCACGGTATCAGTAGTCGCGATGAGTCGATCCGAATCTCGATCTCACCTTTGTGCCCGCCATCACGAGCGCAATCCGAAAGGAGGAAGGGCGCGCATCGTCGGTGCGCCATGGAAGCGCCAAGGAACTTAGGTTGCATCTGACCCTGTGGAACCAGCTTTCGGTACCGCCGCAGGAACCCCTAAAATTAGGATACCAAACCATTCGCGGTAGGCTGTGTCGTCATTCCTCCGCGTTCTACATGTGGAACGCATGTGACCGTCGCGGGCATGATACCACAACATAGTCGTTCCATACCCAACGAGCGGTTGGGCAGCAATGATAGATGCTTCTATACCGAAAGGTGATAAAGTACATACGCGCGGGATGGTGTATACCCACGAAACATTATGATCTGGCAGTCTGGCGTACACGCGGGTCGCCCCGCTCGGCCCTCTTGCGCAGTTTTTCTTGACGCTTGCTGGTCGCTTTCTCTGGCGCAGCCTCCTCCTGTGTGGCAGCGCCGCCACTGCGCCCAAGGAACATTGGTGAGATGACCCCGGCCCATAGTTTGTATCCAGCATAGAGTGGTATCTGATGAGCGTCAGGATGAGGGCTCGGATGTAACATAAGGACAATGGACTGACGATGAGATAGAGGAACCAGAACCATTCACCAAATATACCACTGCCAATCTGGCATGCCCCTTGAAAACGAAGGAGGTAACGTTGGGTTGGTACTGGACGTAGGTAGGGGAAGACGCACAGGTGATGTAGATCACGTCGAAGGCATATTCAATGACTCCCGGGCGTCCAAGATCTTCTCCAGACGAGATGAGGGTCCCGGTAGTAGGGTCACGCTTCGGGGAGCCAATGCGTTCGAGGTACCGCGAGAGGAAGATTGACGGCACATAAGAGAGCACCAGTAACCAGAATGAGATTCTTGCCGGCGACAGCGTTCCTTTACGGAGGAGGATGCGAAGCATCAGCGAGAGTGCCCCGGTAAGAAGCATGCCAAGGTTCATGTTCTTGATTGTTTCGGCATTTTGTTGGGCTAGGGAGTGCCGGTCAGAACGAAGGGGGTGGAGAGTGAGAGAAATGGACCTGTGCGTTTGGCCGAAGCGTTGGCCATGGTAGTGTGAGGTAGCACTGTCAATGGGCGGCAGTGGATTGGTCGCCTCAGACACGTCCCCGGGCCCGCCGATCAATTTGCGACCGCGCCCACGTGCATCGCGTCACTGCGCGCCTCCGCGTCTCTTCTCCTGCTGCCACTGCCAGGGCAGCTCGGACGTTTGCTAGTCCCCACCCGAGCTCTACATGCGCTTCATTCAATGTCAATTTGTCTAATAATCACCAAGACGAAGTGATGACATCCGAAAGCGACATCCAACAAGGCATCCACAAAGCACTGCAAGCCAATAAGGACCACCAGTACGCTCTCAGAATATACAGCGAAAGGATTGACGCCGAGCTCGAGTCTCTCAATAAGCTTCTTGTCCGTAATCTCTCGTTTTTTTGGTTCTGTACTTATCATCATTGCATAGGCTGCCGCTGATGTATCCGACACGGAGGAAGACACGCTAGAGCTCAATACCGGTGGATGGGTTGTCATCCCCGATGCCACAGACGCGATTGCCCCCGTATCCCCTGTGGATCTCTTGCATCACGTATGGATAACTTCTATATCTCATACGAAAATGCATAACCCGCAATGCCAGGCCTCACCCTTCAGGGAAGCCGCTTTGCGACGACAGCGTTATGTCGACGCGACGGTCATGCACCAATGTGAGCCCTCCATACTCCTGCATGCTGTTTGTATCTCACGATGTGCGCAGGGAAGCCAAATGATCTTGAGGCATTGTCAGATGCTGTGAGGTCAGAGAACCACCGCTTATACGCAGTAGAAGCGCAACTGCGGTGCGTGTCCACTCAGTTTCATCAGTGCGAGGCTTACCCGAGCCAACAGAGGACAACAAGGGCTTCCTCGCCAAACCGAGGACTTGACAAGATTCATGGAGGAAAACACAACGGGAATTGACTGGGAGCGCGTCTCCGTCAAAGTCAGTCTTATAATGAGGCCCGTCAGCTCCGTTCATGTGCTCACACAGGAGACCTTTCGTAGGTGTCCAAATCTAGTCTGAGTGGCGACCATCGGTCGGCAAAAGCATGTGAGATCAAGTGGCTAGGAGAACGCCATCCGCGATTCAACCACTCCCAGTGGATGCAGCCTGAGATCGACCGAGTAAAGGAGCTCGTCTCCGGGTCTGGACCTGGACAGGTCAATTGGGTGTACATCGCGGAGAAGCTCGGGGTACGTCATTTGTATGCCATACCCGGCCTGTTTCTTCGTACTTATTCGAGTATCGCATAGACAGGACGGACACCGCTGGACTGTATGCGCCATGCCATATACCGGCGGCTCCATTTCTGGGACGCTGACAGCGACGGACGTCTACGTACCGCTGTTGAGACCTACGGGGCCGATAACTGGCCACTTGGTGCGTGCCGTCTCTCCTGGCAATCTTACCCAACTACTAACCGTTGTGAAGCCGCAAGGCTCGTTTCGGAGGACGCAACTCCGCAACAGTGCCAGGGTCGATGGACACGATACCTTGACCCTAACATCAGGCGTGGGTCCTTCACGGAGGAAGAGGACAGGCTGTTACGTGACGCCGTCGCGGTGTACGGCAACGCGTGGCACGAAATCTCCCCGTTCCTATCTGGACGGACGAATGAGCAGTGCCGGGAGCGTGCCCAGGAGTTCAACACCATTGCCAATGTCAAGAAGAAGTGGACGGAAGACGAGGACCGCGCGATCCTTCGAGCTGCCGAAGACGCCGAGGTGATCGACTTTGCGGAGGTAACGAGAGTCCTAGGTACTGGGCGTACCGAGGCTCAGGTATGTCATGCAACCCTCCTTAGTATATCGCTGCTCATCAGAAGCCAGGTCCGAAACCGTTACTCAGCGCTCATGAGAAGGGTCAACCGCATAGCAACTCACAACCCCACTGCCACCCAAATGCTCAGACCGATCCTGCCGGCGTCTCCCTTACAGCCAGTCTTACAGCCAGTTGCCGGACCCAGCAAGCCCGCTCCACAGCCAGTAGCACGGCCTCCTGGTACTTACCGGCCGATCTTGCCTGCCCCGGCGCGCCCGCCGGAGGTGGGACAAATAGCGTATCCCGGGACTCCGCCCCAAGCCTGCGTTCCGCCACCGATTGCACCTAGGGTACAAGATCCTGTCCCTCCGTCGCTCCAAATGATCGATCCTGCGCTGTGGCCTCCGCAGTATGCGGGGGCCATCCAAGTGCCAGTCCCGGGCCCTACAGTCCCACCACAACCACAGGAAACCGGCGCACAATCATCGTACCAAGCATTTCCCATCGGTGGTGCCAGCACGTATCAGTCACAGGGTGCTGATTCAACTTCATCTGGAGCCCAACAGTCGAGGCCGCGTCCTCGTCCACGGCGCAAGCGGGTAGTAGAGACCAACCCTGCGCCTCTCGATGAATCCACCTCGCTGGCGCCTCCTCCGGGAGACGACCAAGGGCGTGATGTAGAGGCAGCCCCTCCAGTAGCAAGAAGGAAAGGCAAAGGAAAGGTAATAGAGCTTCCGTATGAAGCAGACGAGCCTGAGGAGGACACTCCTACTCAGGCGCGGAAAATGCCGAAACGATCGCGCGATACGGCAGCGGACAGACCAGCGTCGAGGAAGAAAGCGACAAAGAATAAAGAATTGCTGCGTGCCAACGAGCTTGCTGGCGATCAGACTGTAGGTTGCGCCTCGTCAAGATGCAACCGCGACGTTGTTAACGTTATGTGACATGCATAGGGATTAGCGGATGCCACAAACGAGACAGGGGGCGTAAGTGCTGCTACTTCAAGCCACACAAGTCTGCCAGGGAACCCGGAGCGAGTGTCTCCGATCAACGCGAACTCGGCCTCTCAACAGCCGAATTCGCTGGATCCCTTGCGCGTGGATGGGAGTCCCAATTCAGCGACGACGAACGCAGCAACCTCAACGAACGTTCATACAGCGGATGTAGAGGCCGCAGTCGCACCGGCCACCTCTACCTCCGGAGGTAGCAAGAGGGGCAAACGTTCAGGTCCCCGGTCGCAAACTGCAATGCAACCGCCTACGAGGCGGTCAACACGATTGCAACATTCCAAGGCCACGCCTTCAGAAGGTGTGGATAGCCATACGCCCACCACCGCCGAGACACAGCCGTCCGCACCAACTTGAGAGAAATTGTCAGGGCCTTGACTCAGTCGCGGCGGTAGTCTTTGTCACTGGTACATTGGGCCTTTCGTAAAGAAAGAAATGCTTGATAGCAACATAATGATCATGAAGTACAACAACCCGAAGTAGCATCACCGTGTATCGTACAGACATCTCTTGGCCCCGTCGACTGCGTTATGCGCTCAATTTCCACCGCTTGCGGGGATGCGTAGTCGACTCCCAGTTTACAATGTGGCCAAGTAGCTCTCCGTCTTCGTTATCTGCGTTGTCTTCAGTCGCTGTTAATAGATTCCTCAACGATTCTTGGACCAGTCCGGCGTTCTTGAGCTTCTTCTCCAACGAAGGTAGAGCGGCTTTCTTGGGCGGTGCAAGCTACACGGAGGCTGCAATGAGCAAGCGAGCATCGTGGACGAAGTGGCATTTACGTACGGGTGTTCTGAGGTATGTGTGTTTGGGAGGTAGGGAGGGAAGGTACCGATCGCTCCACGGTAGCTGCCGTAGCGTAACAGGGATGACAGGGACAGCGTCTTCATCGTCAGACGGCAGCAGCTCGGGCGACGGCGAACGAGACGGTGGTGGATTGAGCTCCATAGAGGGTACATCTTGCATACACTCTCAATATGTTTTGCGGGTGAGAAGCAGGAAGTGCACGTACGATGCCTCCTCTTCGTCTTGACTGCGAACCGATGTAACACGTTCGTCTCCAGTCCCCAATCCTGCGAGGCCAACAAGACGTCCTTGGCCACCGGGCCTGCACGATTGGCAAGGTTCGCATACTCATGTGCGCTCTTATATAGCTTCTCTACGACTTGAGAGAGACGCGTCCTCCGATTAGCTTCCGAATTTAGAGAGCGAGTGTGGCAGACGGACAGGCAGCGACTTCCAGTTCTAACCTCTGCAGCGCCGCCGTTTCAGCAGAATCGAATCCAGCACGCGACAGTTCAGCGGAGACCAAGCGTTCAAGTGCATGGGAAGCAAGCTCGGAGTTCACGGCAGGTACATCAGGCGCGGTGTGTGGCTCCGGCGGCGGCGATGGCGGTTTAGCTTGGACGGATGGATAGGCTGGATATGCGGCCACGGCAGCCCCTTGAGCTGGGTACTGAGACGGGTAGTGATTTTGGCCGTTATAGGCAGGGTATTGGGGCTGGAATACGCCGTATGCTTGCGGTGGGTAATGCGACATGGTGGGAGGTTCTAGCAAAGGAGCGCCTGCGCGCGTCCGCGGATAACGATGTGACTCCCAGCGATGCTCCGCTTACTTCCACTCCTCCTTCCAACTCGCTGGATACCCCGCTACTCGGCCCCCAATCCTTGTGTACCAAGAGAACCCACCATGGGGATAACAACCGCCGCAATAGTTGCTGAGGAGCAGAGGCCTGTTGCTCCTCTGCGTACCGAGACGTTCCGGCAAACGCGACCCGATATTGCAGGCCCAGGTGCTCCAGAGCTACCGTTCCCCATCATCATTTCGGGTAAAGTGCAGCACGGCTTTGGACGGGGAGGCAAAGACCTAGGCTGTCCCACCGGTGAGCCGAGCCTGCTGCTCTGATACTCGTGGCTAACATGCGCTCTAGCAAACCTTCCGGACGAGTCTATCACGCCTATGACTTCCGTGACGCGTACCGGTGTCTATTATGGTTACGCTCAGATCTCGCCAGAGAGGGATGGACAGGTCGTCCTCCCAGAGGAGGATCGTGGCGTCTTGCCTATGGTAATGAGCTTGGGATGGAATCCGTTTTACAAGAACGAGCGATTGACGGCGGTATGTCGGGTACGCAAGGGTGTCTACGGTCTACTGAATAACTCTAGGAAATTCACCTCATGCATGAATTCGACACCGACTTCTATGGTCATGATATGCGGGCCGTAGTTCTCGGTTATATACGCCCCGAGCTAGACTACACATCTCGAGGTCAGTTCTGCTCACCGTCTCACGCAGTCGCCCGCTTACTCGGCTCCCCCAGAGGGACTTATCGAGGACATTGAGACGGACAAACGGGTAGCTCTGAAGTCGCTCGCAAGACCGGCGTACGAGAAGTTCAAGTCGGACGCTATCTTCGACGCTACACAGCAACCAAAGCTCTAGTCGTACACGCCATGTAATAGCTATGTAGTACTAGTAGAATAAATGTTGTTGTAGACTAGACGACTAGAGAGACTGTTGTACCATTTCTTCAGCGAATTCATTGTGTAGTAGAAACGCGGACTCGTTGTGCTAGTCCGAACCAAGGACACTGGCATAAGTATGCGTACTTACCATGGGATACTAGTACTTGCGCTCAGGGTTCCTTGGGCGCCTGAGTCGGTCACTTCGGTGGCACTGGTTTGATCGCATTCCACGTGGCTTGAACGCTGCGCGAGTGCGTTTGGTCGAGCGCGACTTGGACCACGACGACCCAATCCTCATTAGTCGCACATCATGTATAACGGTATCGGTCTCACCACACCTCGTGGCAGGTAAGCTAAAAGAGTTGGTGTCTTGTCTCTTCTTGTGCTGAGGACCTTTCGATAGTGGTACCAATGGTTACGTCGTACGCAACTTGTCGACCCTGCGCGTCCACCAAACCGCAGCCGACCGTGCTGGTGCGTGGGATATAGCCCCTCCGAAGCACCGGGAACCGGATGCTGCCATCTTGGAGCATGAGAAAAAGCGCAAAGTAGAGGTTAAATGTCTGGAGTTGCAGCTCGAGCTGGAGGAGAAAGGGTACGTGGCCTACTTGTTTGCGATCCAATGTAGCTTTAAACTTGCATCCTACAGTCTCGAAGAGGATGATATCGAAAAGCAAGTTGACGAACTGCGACAAAAACTTCTTGCCAACCTGAACACCATGGCGGCCAATGCGAAAGGCCTGAAGCCCTCGGATACTCATGCCATCGCTGCCGCTAAAAAGGAAGAGCTTAGCAAAATGGCGCGTGCTCTGGGTACTCGATCCGACTACACAGAAGGGGATGCTTTCGATAGGGAGAAGCAAGAGGAGAACAAAATGCGGAGGATGGCAGAGCGGGAGGAGCGCGAGAGGCAAAGGGAGGAAGAGCGCGAGAAGATGCGCCAGCAAAAGGAGAAGTGGGAGGTCGAACGGAAGGAGCGGGACCGCCTGCGCCGTAGGGAAGAAGACAAGCGTAGGAAGGAGAGAGAGGAGGAGATGAAACGTAGGGACAGGATGCCACCACCACCAATGCCCCCGCCCCGTGATAGGGATCGGGAAAGGGATTATCGTGACAAGCGTAGCCGCAGTCCTATCCGTCGAGACAGGGACTACGAGGACCGTCGCAGGCGACCTATCTCGCGATCACCTTCACCACCTCCCCGTGGGCGTCGCCCTTCTTCAGCGTCCCTGTCTCCCCCTCCCCGTGGACGTCGGCCATCCTCTCGCTCACCTTCACCTCCTCCTCGTGCGGTTCGGCGCCTCTCGCCTCGTTCGCCCTCCCCGCCTCCCCGTGCACGCCGCCCACCCTCACGGTCCCCCTCGCCTCCCCCTCGCCGCGTGCGGCGTCGCTTCGACTCGCGCTCGCCGTCGCCACAGCCGCCCTACCGCCGTTCAGGCTCGGCCGAGCCGCCCTCCCGTGGCGCGCGAGGTGTATCTGGGTCCCCGCCTCCGTATCCGCCCAGGTCGCCTCCGCCATCCCGGTACCGTCGTGAGCAAGGCCGCTCCCCTTCACGCTCGCCTTCGCGCACCCCGCCGCGAGGCCGCAGGGACTCCCGCTCTCCGTCGCCGGGAGAACGTGCCCCGCGGCATGGGCGGGGACGATCCGCCTCGACGGGATCCTCGATGTCTGTTAGCTCCAATGGCTCTAGCCGAAGCCGAAGCCGGGATTGAATGCATGCGCGTTTTCATTCCTGTCTAATGTCCTCCTGCTTATGTACCGTCGCGACGATTGCGTCCCAACGCCGATCTTGTTCGTTGTATAGTAGCAGCCTCGAAACGAGTGCCACATTGTTCTTAAATGCGTGCTGATCACCTACATGCAATGCAAGTCCTGTTCTGCGTGCACTGAGTCCGTCGAAATGCCGTCAAATGCGCAGTCAAATTGAAGTAATGCCGCATCACGTGTAAGTCAGTGTTTTCTCTGCCACCGCCATGACTCCGGACGCTCAGGTCCTTCATATCGCCAAGGGAGACCTGGCTAATTGCCTTCTCTTTCCCGCTCGCACCCACGTATATCCCCTCAAAAGCCGCTATGAGGCGTTCCGGCGTCGTTCGAAGCCTTGCAGGCTGCTCTGGGCGGTTGAGCGCCCGACAGACACCAACGTTGCGTGCGGGAACGGCTCGACATGCTTCGTCTGAGGTGAGTCGCACAGTGCCTTGCAAGACGGCGTACATCTGAAGCTGCTCTTCGTTTGCCTAGAGTACATCCTCTCAGACCGCGTCACTACCAAGCTCGCCGTCTACTAGGTACACAGCGGTGACCCACCCAGAAGACCCAGCTAGCGTGCCCCGGCCTGTCAAGGCTCTCATTGACCGTTCTGCCCGATATGTCCTGCCGGTATATGCACGACCACCTGTCGTTATGTCGCATGGAAAGGGCGCATACATTTGGGACACCGAGGGTCGCCGATACCTAGATTTCAGTGCCGGCATTGCAGTCAATGCGCTCGGCCATTCCGATATGGGCGTAGCCAATGTGAGCACCCCATCGGTTATGGAAGATAGAGCTCGTTACCTAACATTTGTCCCGTGTGATTGACAGGTTATGGCGTCTGAGGCGAGCACACTCCTGCATGCGAGTAACGTCTACCACAACAAGTGGGCCCCAAAACTCGCCGAGCTTCTCGTCAAGCTCACGCAGCGCGAGGGTGGACTCGGCTGGGAGACCGGCTCCGCGCACCCAGCCCATGGAGCGTCGACCAGTGGCGCGAAGGTGTTCTTCTCCAACTCTGGCACCGAGGCGAACGAGGGCGCGCTGAAGGTTGCGCGCAAGGTGGGCAAGACGCGCTGGGCCGCGTCCACGGGCAAGTTTTGGGACGACCCTGCCTGCGACAAATACGAGATCGTCTGCTTCGAGCGTGGATTCCATGGGCGGTCTATGGGCGCACTCAGTTGCACGACCAACCCGAAGTACCAAAAGCCGTTTGCGCCGCTGATTCCTGGTGTCCGAGTCGGGAGGCTGAATGTTCTGGAAGATGTGGACAAGCTACTCAGCGGGAAGACGTGTGCTGTCATTGTGGAACCAATCCAAGGGGAGGGAGGTGTCCACGCCGCAGACGTAGCTTGGTTGCAGGCCCTTCGAAAGAAGTGCGACGAAGTTGGCGCGGTTCTCATCTATGACGAGATTCAGGTGAGTCAAATTGTCAATGGACATTTGTCTGTGCGACGCTTCGAGCAAGTCGTTGCACTTGCTCGGGGCACGGCCTCTCAATTCGTCCGCTGAGTCTGACCATATGACGTTGATTTCGTAGTGCGGACTGTATAGGACGGGTTCTATGTGGGCACATTCGAGTATGCCGATCAATGCACACCCGGATGTGATCACGATGGCGAAGCCATTGGCCAATGGGTATCCAATAGGCGCGGTTCTCATGCGTGATAGCGTTGCGGAGACGATGACGGCCGGTGCGTGCAACTGGTCTACTATACGCCGGCCTCCCAGTCACGCATGGCTGACTGTGATTTTTCAGGCTCACATGGGACGACGTTCGGCGGTTCGCCACTGGCCTGTGCCCTGGGCTACCACGTCCTGTCGCGCATGTCGGAACGGCCCTTCGTTTCAAACGCCGTCGAGACGAGCGCATACTTGTCGGGGCGCCTCGCACAATTGCCGAAGTGGTTCCCGAGTGTTCTGCAGCCGGGGGTGCGGGGGCGCGGGTTGATTCTGGGCCTCGGCTTCAAGGACGGAAGCCAGCCAGGGAAGCTGGTGCAAATGGCGAGAGAGCGGGGCGTGTTGCTGCTGACTGCGGGAAGCGACGCCGTGAGACTTGTTCCCAGCCTTAACATCGGGCAGAAGGAGGTGGATACGGCAGTGGATGTGATAGAGAGCTGCCTCCATGTCATCATGCAGGATCAGTAGACAGGAATAGGAGCACCTCCGAGTTCTACGGTCGCTATGTAAAGCATGCGCTGTGTCTTGTGATGCATGCACAGCGCGGTCGGATACATCTCTCTCGATGGATGTGTCTCCGAGCATTACAGGCTACATTTCGGACATGGCGACCGGAGAAAGATGCAATGTCCAGCGGGCCTCGGGGAGTCTCGGGGTGGCACCGGGTGGGACGACCGTGACAGCGTCGACAGGGGACAGGGACGGCTGCACAAAATTCCCATTACAAGGTGCCCGGTAATTGCCACGGCGTGATTGGTTGCTCAGCCACTCTCGCCCCATAAGAGGAAGCCGTCGCTGCCACCGTTACCCGACCCGTCCCCCTCACCATCCCCATTCCCTTCGCCAGCATGGACAAGCTCTCGTCCCTCGCGAAGTTCAAGTCGACCTGCCCGTTCTTGGGCCGTACCAAGTCCTCCACTCTCCGCACCCTATGCACCTCTGCTTCCCCTCGCTACCCGACTCTGTCGCGTCTGACGGAGCGCGCAACTCAGTGCCCCGTCATGGGCCCCGCCCTGCAGACCCGCTCTAACCAGATGGTCGCCGGCTACGCCAGCTTCGCGGGTCGCGCCGACATCCAGAAGATTCATGAGGAGAAGGGTGTCTTCCCCATTCCGACCGGCACGAACATCGAAAAGTGCCCGCACGCTGCGAAAGCCATTGCCGCGGCGCGCATGGCGGAGGACCTCGCGAAGGCCGCGAAGGGCAAGGACGTCGACGACATCAACACCATTGGTAAGAAGTCGCCGACCTCCGCTGCTCCTAGCGGGTGCCCGTTCCACGCTGCGCAGAGCAGCAAGGAAGCCGCGGCCGCGGACGGCTTCAACTACGAGAAGTTCTACGCGGACGAGCTGGAGAGGAAGCATCAGGATGCTTCTTACCGCTACTTCAACAACATTAACCGCATCGCGCGCAAGTTCCCTATTGCGCACACTGGAGACCCGAAGGACGAGGTCGAGGTGTGGTGCGCGAACGATTACCTTGGCATGGGTAACAACCCGGTCGTGCTTGAGACGATGCAGTAAGTGTCGATCTCGGATCTGGCGCAGCAGAATAGAGCCGTTGACGCAACTCCCTTCGTCTTCTAGTCGCACGCTAGACACCTACGGGCACGGAGCCGGAGGTACTCGGAACATCGCCGGTAATACCGGCATGCACCTTGCCCTCGAGGAGGAGCTCGCTACTTTGCATCGCAAGTCCGCTGCTCTCGTGTTCTCCTCCTGCTACGTCGCGAACGATGCCACACTCACTACCCTCGGGTCCAAGTTACCTGGGTGTATCTACTTCTCCGACGTCATGAATCATGCCTCCATGATACAAGGCATGAGGCACTCTGGCGCGAAGCGTGTTATTTTCAAGCACAACGACCTCGAGGACCTCGAGGGCAAGCTTGCGCAGTACCCGAAGGAGACTCCGAAGATCATCGCCTTCGAGAGCGTGTACTCTATGTGCGGTAGCATCGGCCCTATCGAGCAGATATGCGACTTGGCCGAGAAGTATGGTGCCTTGACGTTCTTGGATGAGGTTCACGCCGTCGGCCTGTACGGGCCACGCGGCGCCGGTGTTGCGGAGCATCTCGATTTCGAGGCCCAAAAGCGTGCTGGCAACAGCCACCAGCCCATCCCCCGTTCGGTCATGGACCGCATTGACATCATCACCGGTGAGCACCCCTCATCGCGCATGCACGAGCATTATGATTGACGAAGGAGTATTAGGTACCCTTGGCAAGGCCTACGGTGCTGTTGGTGGTTACATTGCTGGTTCGAACGACTTCGTTGACATGATCCGGTCGTACGCCTCCGGCTTCATCTTCACGACGTCTCTGCCTCCCGCGAATATGGCTGGCGCTCGCGCCAGCATCTCGTATCAAAAGGAGTTCATCGGGGACCGCCAGCTCATGCAAATCAACGTTCGCGAGCTGAAATCCCGTCTTGAAGCTCTGGACATCCCTGTAGTCCCTGGTCCTTCGCACATCATCCCCGTCCTCATCGGTGACGCCGCCCTCGCTCGCCTCGCTTCGGACACGCTCCTGGAGAAGCACAACGTCTACGTGCAGGCCATCAACTACCCGACGGTCGCGCGCGGCGATGAGCGCCTCCGCTTCACGGTCACCCCCGGCCACAACATCGAGCAGATTGCGCGCCTTGCCAAGGCTGTCGACCAGATTTTCACGGAACTCGGCATCAAGCGCACGACGGCCTGGAAGGCGGAGGGCGGGCGCGCCGGTGTCGGCATGCCCAACGCGGCGCCGGTCGAGCCCATCTGGACGGACGCGCAGCTGGGTTTGGTCGATGGCACTGCGCCGAAGCTGCTCAAGCCTGGCGACCAGCGCCCCGTGGACGCTCGGGCCATTGCGGTGACGCGCGAGAAGTTCAACGACTTGTTGGGTCCGGTCGTTCAGCCTCGCAGGAACGCCATGGAGTTGGAGATGCAGACAGACGTGCGCCCCATGGCATTGCCTGCGGAGGTTATTCGCCCCGCGACGGAGATCCCCCTCACTGCCTAGATGTCTCTGTGTTGTCGAGTACTCACTCGCACTGTTGTTGTTGTGGATGGATGGGCCGGTTCAGTTATACGGCCCCGCACTTGAGTCATAGTGTACTTAGCTGTCGCAGTTTGTCTCGCCCATGTACAGGCGAAGAAGTTGGGAGCAAAAGCCAATGTTCGTCGTCCTCGACATTCGGCGACTTCCATCCTACCGATGCTGCGTGCGAGCTATGAACGTGTGCAAAAGGAATTGAGATGGAATTGCAAAGTTGCGTTCAGAATGAGCAAGGTATATCAAATGTACAGTACGATGTCCGCCCCGGTCAGTCAGACTCTAGGTGTTCACCCATTCCGATAATCACTAGTCAGAGCGGACGACGGTCGCATTTTGGCACGCATATGGGGCACTCCTCTTTGTTCGCGGCATCTAAGGGGAAACCGGCGTAACGCCTTGAGACGTCGAAGAGCAGCCAACCACCAACCGACAAGTACAAGGGCTCTAGTCGTTCATTATACTTGGGTGTGGGATAGCAATGAACACATGCACCGTCTGCCCTCTATGAATCTGCGGCCTCAACATATTTCGCACGAATGTCCTTCCACTGTTTCTGTGGGGATGTCAGCACCATGTAACCTCGCTACGCAAGGCCGCTGCACGCACCCCCTTGTTCCAGGTATCCCAGAACGACGTGATGGCAGTGTCAAAGCCAACACCGAAAGCGAACGCTCCAGTGAAGATGGTCGTCACGTATACGCCTAGCGGAGAGCGGGGCGGTCATCGAGTGAGGAGGGTGCGGAGGAACACGGAATGACAACTCACTGTTGCGCTTGACGATGGCGTTGTAGAAGGAGTTTGCCAGCTACGGGGTCACGAATTTTCAGCAGGTCGCCATGTCGGCATGTTTCGTATACTCACGGCGCCCATGGTTGAATGTGCCAGGGGGGACGTCAGGACGATGACGGAGGGAGGTGAAGGAGGTGCAACTGCTGCAAACCGGCAGCATCGGGTTGGCCGGCGCCTGAAACAGGCGCCTGACGGAGGTCCTCGCGAATTCGCGCGCGCATTGGACGTTCCGCTCATACGCCATGTCTCTGCTCAGACAGCGGATTGTCTGCCTCCCTCTCCTCCGCCAGCCATGTCGTATAGCGGCCCTGTCAACACAGGCGCCGACGAGCAACGTCGCCTTTTTTGAAGAGCTCAGCTCACCCTCGACTTCGACGTCTCCCCCTTCGTTCCCGTCACCCAGCGCACAAAATGGAAACCCACCACCGAAGGGCGAGGTGTATGCGGCTGTCAATCCGTTGGAAGCCAACCAATCAAGAACGGCCGCGGTTGCACAGCGCAGACTACAGGGAGAGCTGTATGGTATCTACTGCAAGGCGCAGAGGTACAACACGATCATCTCTGCGACGCGGCCGACTGGCCATATCATCAAGACGGTTAGCGCTGGTGCCCTCGGTTTCAAGGGCGTGAACCGAAGGAGCTTCGAGGCGGGCTACCAGTGCGCGACCTCCGCGTTCAAGGTGCTCGAGGAGGCGCTGGAGAGGGACAAGGATGCCAAGTGGCAGCTGTTCCTGAACGGGTTTGGGCCAGGGCGCGAGGCGATCCAAAAGGCTGTCACAGCGGCGGAGGGGCACGCGTTGAAGAGGAAGTTGGCGAGAGTGGTCGACAAGACGCCAATAAAGATTGGCGGTACCAGGGCGAAGAAGATGAAGCGGCTGTAGCTTGCATGGGTGCGTTGCGTGTTTACTCCAGACACGTACAGGCCCTCATAGTGAATTAACTCTAGGTTGTTCTTCTATGCTTGCGTTGGTCGACCGCGCTACGGCTCAGAGATCCCTCTCCCAGTCCCTCACACGCGACTACCCTCGAATACGAGATGCGTTCCTTGATGCCATGCTAGTCAAGGTCCGGGTCTGTGTGGGCTATGTACATGCAACGAACTTAGCACCTGGCGCGGGATGATAATGGAAGGTGGTCTAATCTTGCATGTCCGCGGGTGAACTCTACTATTCAGATTGTGCTATACATGAACGCTTCCTCCCCAAGTTCCCGCTATCTTCATTCCCGTTGACATAGGCGAGGTGACGCTATGTGCCGCGGAGTCGGGCGGGGAGGCTGCGCTGCCTGTGCTGTGCGGGACACGTTACATACTGGGTTCCTTACGTCAGCGCCCATCACTGCATGCTTACTCCGTCGACGAGTCCTTCCGGCATGTGGCACCAGTCCCCGCCCGATATAATTCGCCTTCACCACTCCTCCCGCTCTTCTTACTTTCCCCTTCATTTCCACCGTCGCAACCATATCTTCTGCGCTCAGGCTCGCTAGACTTCGGCTCCCTGTCAACATGGCTGCCACCACCTCCGGAACACCGTTAAGCGTCCTACCACTGCCGCCGGCTCGCGAAATCCCATCTACATTCGTTGCGAGCATGAAGAGCTGGTGAGTTGTTGCACATCAGCCTCAATGCGACGCCCCTGATATAGTCCATGTAGGTGGCATGCGGGTGAGAAGGAGAGTGCTGCAGCGGAAGAACGGCTACTCAGGTGCGTCGTACCCGGTTAATCGCTCCGACCACCCATCAACTCGTGCTTCAGGAAACTGCCCTTCTTTCGCCCGGCAGGCTCGCCCCCGCCTACGCCTGATGGCAAGTACCAGGTGGTGGCAGAAAGCAAACGTGTTGAGCTCAACAACGCGAAGCACTACATCAACACGTTCTCCATGACCCCGACGTCTCCATCGACATCATCATCCCGCTCGCCCGTGGTATTACTCCACGGGTACGGCGCTGGCCTAGGTTTCTTCTTCCAGAACTTTCTTTCCCTAGGCGAATGGGCTGGTCGACGCGGTACCTCCGTACTTGCACTCGACTGGCTCGGTATGGGCCGCTCTGCACGCGTTCCCTTTACCATCAAAGCGAAGAGAGATGACATCGATGGGCGAGTCAATGAGGCGGAAGGCTTCTTCGTTGATTCGCTTGAGCAATGGCGTGAGCGGATGGGCCTCGAGCGGATGACGCTAGTCGGCCATTCTCTCGGAGGCTACCTGAGCGTTGCCTATGCGCTGAAGTATCCGACGCGCGTCAGCAAGATCATCCTCCTCTCACCCGCTGGTGTCCCTCGCGACCCCGAGAGCACGGTATACGCGCGAGAAGTGACGGACCAGCAGGACACGAGTGCTTCGAGCACCGATCAGGCCGAGCCAGCTACGAAGGGGCACTTGGAGCGGATCAAGAGCGGGCAGGAGGAGGTGCAGAAGAAAGAAAGCAGGTCAAGAAAGATCTTCACATATCTCTGGGAAGAGGGTTGGAGTCCGTTCCAGGTGATCCGGTCGTCGTTCTTCTGGGGTCCCATGCTCGTTGGCAAGTACTCGAGCCGGAGATTCATTGGGCTCAGTCAGGACGATACGCGGGCGATGAACGATTACATCGTCAACCTCGTCCTTGCGAAGGGGTCTGGGGAGTACTGTATCTCGCATTTGCTCGCACCAGGTGCCCACGCGAGGCGACCCTTGGTGGATCGGATTCACGCCTTGAAGGTGCCGATCACCTTCGTTTGTGGGTAGCCATGAGTTGCACGGGGCTTCCATTGTCGCTAATCAACTGAATTGACTAGACGGAGAACACGACTGGATGGACCCTGACGGTGGCACGGAGGCCGTCGAGAGACTGCGCCAAGCAGGAAACGGCGATGGGAAGATGTACATCATCCCCCACGCGGGCCACCACGGTGAGTACTCCATTCCATATCACGCAGTCGTCACCTCATTGTACCCCTTGCAGTGTACCTTGATAATCCCAAAGCCGTGAACGATCTCCTGGTCAAAGAGCTTGACCGGCCGCTCAAGGCATAACCACGACTATCATGACCCACTAGACTCACGTTCGTCATATCGCTTGGACCTGTAATATACGCACCTTCGACAGAGTAGTACTCCTACCTACAATCATTTGCTGGGCTATTTATGCGTGTACTCTACATATAGACAAGGTTACATGGTGTTCGAACGCACATCGGGTCTGTCGTAGTATAATGTTCCTCTAATAGCATCACCTCATTTCTTGGGCGGAAGCAAGATATTCCTGAGGGTGGTATGTGCTCAACAAGTAATGATGTTCATTGTACTTTGAGGGTCGGCAACGAGGGCCGGTCCGGGGGTTGCCGCGACGGCGGCTGTTCAGCTTCCTGCCTCATGCCCTCACGATACCCCCGAGGTCATTGCATTGTTTGTCCCTTGTGCATAAATAGTGATGCTCTCAAACGCCCTGCGTACTTTCTCTGTTACCGTGAGACGTTGAAGACGACAGGCTGAGTGCCAGTGGCGTACTCTGTGACGTTCATTACCTCAGTGATATCAGGAAGCCTGTGCCCGTGGGGTGTTTCCACCCGAACTACTCAATCATTCGCAGGGGAGTAGGTACTTGTGGAGCGTCATCGAGTCGCCTGGGGCACACGCAAGGTAAGTGGGACCGCCATATCCATGGGACCATGAATTGAAGACGCCACTAAAGTGTTTCGTTTACAAGCCAACATCTCTCATATCCCCACTCATAGCCCATGGGGAAGAAGGGACCTCCATACGACGATGACCCGGAAGGCAAATACATAGTCATCGAGGCTCCGTTTCCGGGGCATAAGACAGGCAAGGCACGCGACAAAGCATACTGGGACTGGCTCGGGGGCTGGGTTTACTACATGACTGGCAAGAAAGAAGACCCGATTGCGATATACTATGTGCACACGGTATGAGCTCCGATCTTCTCGGAGACCGTCCTGATCTTTGTGCTCTGCATTCCAGCGAGATGAGGTTATTGTACAGCTGTCCGAGGACTTCGACATAACACCCATCTTGGGTGCCCATGTTTGGCAGGAGGTGCTTACTTTTGGAGATCCGAAGTACCTCAAGCGTACCTCTTTCGTTTTCGAATACAACTACCGTATACGAGGACACCCTGGTAGCCGTACGTCCGATCCTCATACATGCAACGATAGTGATTCATTTGATCGCATTGCAATAGATGGCTGGGAAGAAGAATGGCCGACAGGCGGAGACCCCAATGACCCCAGGAAGTTTCCCGTCAAGTTCCCATATCCAAGGCCGCACTGGGCAACGACCCGAGGCAAGAATTGTGCGGACCTTGCACTATCACTGCCGCAGTCTAGGGTGCGCACGCCACCACCACCAGCGGTGAGTTACGTAGCCAAAACGAGGAGGAGGAGCATCATAACATCTTGTCGATCCTTCAGTTGCCTCCTCCACCGGAACCAGAGGCCTCTCTTTTTGAGCCTTACGAGGAACCTGCACATCTCGGACAGGCTCGCCACGCGAATATTGATGAAGAGCTGCGCCAGGCCCAAGAGCGAGAAGCCGAAGCTGCGAAGATGCCGATCTCAGACCTATTACTCGTTGACAAGCGAGATCCATACGAAGAAGGTCTGCGTCACCTCACTCGACAGTACTGAATACGCTGAGGCTCAGCCCACTACAGAGGATGCCGCGCTGCAGTTTGTGAAGCAAGAACCTGTAGAACTCCACATCAAAGAAGAAGTAGATATCAAACAGGAAACCTTTGAGCCCCGCATCAAGAAGGAGCATGATCACCTGGGTACGAGACTAAAATGATAAAATACGGACATCCCATGGCTGATTGCCTAGGTTCCGAGCCTCAGCCCTCAAAGGAGTTCATGGCAGCATTTAACCGCCTCGAACACGCACGATATGGCCAAGGTGAGCTATGACACCCATCACTGCTGGAGTCCCCTTGTTGGAACCCACCCACTGCAGAGCCAGTTGCAATGCGCGAGCCAACTCCGCAGACTCAGCCCTCGCAAGAGTTTATGGCTGCATTCATGCGCTTGGAGCAAGTACGGGAAGCCCATGGTGAGTGTACACGTCGTCTTTTCTCAGAACACAGAATGACGTTAGACCGCTCAGGTCAATCTACCGAAGCACCCGCGACCTCGGATCGTTTCAGCGCAGAAGAAGGTGAGCATACTGATGTACCTAAGTGCTGACTAACACCATCATAAACTCCTCATACACAAGTCGCAACAACTTCGGAGCGCGGGCGTTCAGCGACATCTCCTCCAGGGCGTGCTCGCTCGGAGACATGGACGCCAGGTATCTACCCCCGTTCACTATTTCCAGATAGTGCTGCTAAGTGCTCATGGCAATTGATATAGGAGTACAAGTGAAGCCTGAGCCTCAAGAGGACATATTGCCGCCCCCACCAGCTGTGGCTGCTCAACCCACGCGCGATCCACGGCTCGCAAGGAGAGATGCACGGGTGAAGCCAGAGAGGGAGGAGCCGAGATTGCCTCCGCCGCCTTCACGTCGTACGTCTCGCACCTTGACCTGCTTTCTGCGCGACTCACGCTGAGGATTATAGCGGAGAATGAGGCTATACGCGTGAAACCCGAGCCGGAAGATCATCGGATGCCACCGCCAGCATACGTCCGTCCACCAGAGAAGACGCAGGACCCCAGGCAGAGGGGCAAACGTAAGTGCCGGCATCGTGCTGTACTGCATCGCACACTGACGACAGTGCCTCTTTCGCAGTTCCGCCATTCAAACGCGTCAAGAGGGAAGAGGACGGAGGTGAGTCTATAGGAAGAGCGGCTCATGGTCGTAGGTTTGATAATCTTTACAGGTCCCCCGAAACGGCCGAGGACGGACCAAAGATACCCATAATGCACTTCCACAGTACAAGGCCATTGTCGACTCCCACCATTCACGTTTTACGATCTCGTTGCTGAGTGTACTAGCATACTTTTGATACACTGCTGTCTATCCACCCTTGTACAGTGCTCATCTCCCCTGCCTTGATAGATCAAATATGTATACCGCCTCTTCCCCGTGTAGAGCCGCCCTAACCGCGCTTTCACATCTGCTTGATCACCGCGTCGAGAACATCTGTCGTCTTGCTCGTCCCGCCGAGGTCCGGAGTGAGGATCTGTCCCTCACGGATGACCTCGTCGACCGCCCTGTCGATCTTCCCTGCGGCAACAGGGTAGCCGAGGTGCCGGAGCATGAGCGCCGCGCTGCGGATGGCCGCGAGCGGGTTGGCGATGTTGTGGCCCGCAATGTCAGGTGCTGAGCCGTGTACACTGTTCAATGGTCAGATCGAATGGACATGGAAGAGAGGGGCGGTGTGGCGTACGGCTCGCCCATCACGAAGCTGTCTCCAGCGTTGACGGAAGGGACCAGCCCGAGGGAGCCGACGAGTGCTGCCGCTGCATCTCTGTCGTGCTCATGAGTCGCGCTTTTCATAGAACGTGGTGGGGAAAAGGAACGCACGAGATGATATCGCCGTAGAGGTTCGGCGCGACCATGACGTCGTAGATCCTGCGGGCTGTTGAGTAACATGTACACCAGGAGAATGCTCATAAGTCTTACTGGGGCTCCCGGAATAGCCGGTAGACCGCGCTGTCTACAATCTGCTCCTCTATCTTGATACCATCGTACCTGCCGTCCCCAACTGTGCGAGGTATAGCGCGGACTGTTTCGCGGAAGAGACCATCCGTGATAGCGAGGACGTTCGACTTGTGAATGATGGTGACTTGCTGTACGGGAAGAGAAGACTGAGTTATTGGGTCGTAGAGGGAGCCTGGCGAGGCCCTACCTTGCGTGGACGGCCAAGAGCGATTTCGAACGCCATCTTGCCGATGCGGTGGGACGCTCGCTCGGTGATGAGACGTATTGCACGGGCTTCCTTACCGTGCTCACCGGTAGTGAGACTTTCCTGCTTCACATACTAAGGACAAATGTAGCAGCGGGTCAGTCAGTCTCATAGAGCCCTGAAGGTGGAGTGACATACCAAGCATTCGGTGTTTTCGCGGACGACAATGAGATCGACGTCAGGCTTCTCCTCGGGGCTAGCAGCCACCTGTCTAGCTATGAAGCAATGCGTACGAATCATTTGGTATGAGACAACGTACGGAGAGGACTGGTCGAACGTTGGCATACAGGTCCAGCTGCTTGCGCAGAGCGACGATGGGCGAAGAGTAGCCCGTCACCTTCCTTATGGGCGAGCTGGAGTACTGTCAGACCTGCGTCACGCATAGTGGGTCAGCTGTATTTGCTCTGCACACCTCACAGCACCAAACAGCGCGCAATCGCATTCCTTGAGTGCCCTAGACCCCGTAAGCACACGCCCATGTGGCATTGTCACGGTGCAGGACGTACTCGACAGTCTCCTCCGGCAGTGCCTCACCAGCCCGTGTGAACAACTCGAAGCCGGCCTTCAGGTCGACAAACTCGGGCTTAGGGATGTCGGAGCCTAAAGCTTCGAGGGCCGCGCGAGCTGCAGGAATGACTTCGTGGCCAATACCATCTCCTGGGATAAGGCCGACCCTGAGCTTTTGGCGGTTCGCAGGAGCGGCCGTCGCCATTGAGCGCGACAATGCCCGGGCTGCAAGCCTACGGGAGGAAAGGGCTGCTTGGAGAGACATGACGGTGCGGATACGAGCTGTCGGCCGCCGGGGTCAATGGGCGAGCAGTTGCAAGGATTTCGTCTAGATTAGATCGGCATTGTCGCGATCACGTGTGGCGCGTCTCTCTTTCAACGGACGCGGTGATCGGGCGTCTAAGAACGTCCTTCTGCCACGCCCTCGCCGCCACCTCCGCGACCCAAAATGGCGTCTCCTCCCGACTCACCCACGCGGCCCGCTCTCATAAACACGACAAACACACATTCTGAAGATGGGACGTCCTTTTTTACTCAGCCGACGACAGGCAAACGCGCAACAAAGGATGCCGATGGTGGTGACAAGAAACGCGTCAAGCTGTCTGGCACGGCTGCACAGTCAGAGGCAGATGATTCCTCGGATGGCGACTCGGAATCGGCTATGAACTGCTCTTGGGAATCTAGCTTACGAGCTCGAAGACGGACTGTATTTAGCATGCGCGAAAACGCTATGACCGCTTTGTCGTTCACCGCTTTGCGTCGTACAGCTTGTGAGCCGACGTCTTTCGAGTGCTTTCATGCCATGCTAATGCATGGGACTATAGTCTTTACTCGATCTATTATCCAGTCATTTGTCTCCTCACATAAGTCTGACGTATACAAGTGCCATTCCACGGACGAGGCATCCTATACCGCGGTTCCCTACGCATGCGCCTACTCCAACGGTGCGTAACAGACTTACCTCCTCCATCCGACGCTGACCTGCTACAGGCGCGAAGTCGGGGCACACCCCTCTTCTCGCGATCGCGACCGAGCAAGGCGCCGTACACGTCGTGAACACCTCCCCACGCCGAGACTGGGACTGCGAGCCTCCGCGCACCGTGCTCACTCCACATGCCAACGGGGTCTTCGACATCAAATGGTCACCCTCCGACAAACTGATCGCGACCGCCTCCGGCGACCATACTGTGCGCATATCCACGCCCGCGTCGTCCGCGTCGTCCGAAGACCAGGTCTTACACGTCCTACATGGGCACTCGGGCACGGTAAAGTGCGTTGCGTGGGACCCGGCATATGACGGCGAAGTGCTCTGCACTGGCGGCAGGGACGGCGGAATATGTGTATGGGATCTGCGTGTTGGCGAGCGGTCTGGCAGCAGCCGCAGAGAGACGCGCAGCGCCGCCGCTGCAGGCGACGCGGAGGAGGATAGCGTGCTGCAGCCAGTCATCAGCATACCAGGCGCGCATGAGGACGGCAAGCCGTCGAAGCCAAGACCTCGCAAGAGCAGACCAACACCCGCTGCGGCCGTGCGAAGCGTGACCAGCATCGTCTACGCCAATGGCAGCTCCCATACCCTGATCAGTAGCAGCTCCTACGACGGGTGCGTAATCTACAGTAGCGTTCTCCTTATTATCGCTTGCTAACACGTACACAGCGCCCTCCGCCAGTGGGACCTCCGCCTGCCCATCACTTCCAAGAAGACACCCAAGTCCAAAGCAGCCTCAAGATCAACCCTCATTTCCACCGACCCAACGACGCTCGGCGGCACGCGGCGCGCGCGGGGGATCACCACCCTCGTCCCGGGCACCGGGCCCTCCGCCGGCCAGCTCTTCGCCCTGGGGACCGACGCGCGCGTACACACCTTCGCGCTGCCCTCGCTCGAGCCGCTCTCCGGGTACGGCCCGCCGGAGGCCGACGCGTTCGCGTACACGCACCCGCAGATGCAGACGAACTCGTTCTACGTGCGCGCCGCGCTCTCGCCGTGCGGGCGGTGGCTCGCGAACGGGAGCACCGCGGACGGCCGCGTCTTCCTGTTCGATGTGGGCAGTTCGGCGAGGTGGGCGGGGGGAAGCGCGCAGGCCGTGGTGTTGCGAGGGCAGAGGGGTGAGGTGGGCGCGCTGGATTGGGCGCAGGGGATGCTGGCGACATGTGCGGACGATGCAACGGTGCGCATTTGGAGGCCAGATATTGGCGTGCATAGACGGTGCTTGGAGGACAGCGAGGAGATGCGTTGGCATTGGAGCTGGGGAGCAGACGACTAGGATATACTTGGAGAACAAGAATATCTTCACCTATGTATATATAGCCGCATGTGAATTGAAACCCATACGTAATGCCACTGCAAAACTTGTGAGCACTGATCATGGCAATGTTCTATGGGTCAGCGGCCGGCCGCAGGATATGAAACCAATCAGTATGCTATACAAACGGGTATGGTTGCACGATAGATAATGTCCATGCGAGAGCAACGACAAGACGGCGACCCGTCATCCAAGACCTAAGATGGGACCTGAGAGATGGAATGCACAACCCGTCTACTTTTTCTGTATCGCGTTGACCAGCCTAAGCCCAAAGCATGAGTGCTCTGAAATATTACCGTGCATGATTCACGCACCAATCCAGCCCCTCCTCAAGACCCTCGCCCTTGAGAGCCGAGCTCCCCCGCACACTCCATTGCCGCTCCTTCTCACCACCAGCAAGGCCCAGCTCTTCGCTGATTTGCTCAGGCTTCAGCGCGCCCTCCATGTCCTGCTTATTGCAGAAGACGAGGAGCGGCACGCCCGCGAGTTCTTCCTCCGAGAGCATTGTGAGGAGCTCAGACCGTGATGTCTTCAGCCGTGCGGCGTCGGCTGAGTCAATGACGTAGATGATTGCTGCGGTATTGGGGAAGTAACATCTCCAATATGGCCTGCAGAACATTAGGCGAGAAAGTGAATAGGGTAGTGGCAGGCGTACCGTATGCTTGACTGGCCACCGAGATCCCATACCTGGAACTTGATGTTCTTGTACTGGACGCGCACACATCAGCCTAGACAACACCGTCTGCCTGACGTCAGTGCTAACCTGCACTGTCTCTACGTTGAACCCAATGGCTACGCGGGGCCATGTGTTAGCAGACACTGTGCATGGCGAGCAAACGCGACGCACTCGGTATGGTGGAAACCACCTCCCCGATCTAGTGACAGAGGGTCAGCAAGTATCATACACGCGCACCTCTCATGTTCCGGCGTACCTGTAACCTGTACAAAATGGTTGTCTAGGCGAATGGAGCGAGTAAGCACCGAGCAAGGAGCGGTCGCGCAGTGCCCGGACCCACCTTGCCCGCGGAATCAAGACCGAGCATCAATATCCGGACATCCTGCTCTTTGCTCCAGCGGATAAGAGACGACAGCGAGGAAAAGAGGGAAGACAAGGAGAGACCCATGGCAGGGGCGAGCGAGCGGTGCGGGAAGGTGCGGAGGAAAGGAGAAGTGCTACTATGTTGGCGGGGAGACAGGCTGACTTACGCGCTCGCACTCGAGCCAGCGCCTCCGATCGACTCTGACCAGTGCCGATTATGTAACCAAGGCAGCGCGTGCAGGCGCGTCAGGATTTCCCGCACCCGCGTCAAACCCGCGTCGACGATCGCCTCAGCGCGACGCTCACTGCACCAATGTCTCACTCGTCCTCTCCCGACAAGGCCGCCAGAAAGGTGAAGAAGTCTAAGTCAAACACCACTCATCCCGACGCGCCGGAGGCTTCTTATGCAGAGCCAGTTGCGAGCACCTCTGCCGTACCTCCAGAGCTTGGGAAGAAGAAAAAGAAGAGCAAGTCGAGGCCTGCAGCAGAGGATGGACCGTCGCATGCTCCGTCCGACCAAACGAATAGAAGGGACACGCACGTTGCTCCCTCCGAACAAAGCAGAGAAGACACTCAGAGGGCCAAGAAAAACAGGAAAAGCAAGCATGTTGCCGCTCTTGCTGAGGACGTGGACGCAAATTCACTAGAGGGTCTCGACGCTGAAGAAAAGCCTAAGAAGGAGAAGAAAGAAAAGAAGGCCACGGATGCAGACGAAGCTGGGAGGGATGGGAAGAAAAAGGCGAGGAAAGGGAAGCAGGTTGATCAGTCCAACGAGGAGCAGGAGACGACTACCGTGGCGAAGAAGAGCAAGAAAGAGAAGAAGAGGAAACACGACGACCAGCCTGACGAAGAGGTCGTGATGGGGACGGACGATGGCCCTCCAGTTGAGGCACCGAAGAAGAAGCGGAAACGCGCAAAGACAGGTTTCCCCAACCCTGAGGAGGACGAGAGCCTCAGCGAGCAAGCACAGAAGGGTGAGTGTTCTATCTGCAGTGCATTGTAACTGTGACCTGATGCGAAATCTCGATGGTCTAGCACTGCACTATGCGTTCTGCCAATTCGACGACCCCACTTCTTGGAAATTCAACAAAGCGAAGCAGAACTGGCTTATTCGTAACATATGGTCTCAGCAAGCGGTAAGTGTGAGACGTTGCCTGAGCCTCGGCGTCCTACCTAACACTGAAAGTAGATACCTGACGTCTATATTCCCTTATCAACGAAGTACTTGAGAGGCGTACAGGGCGGTGCACGAGAGGTAGGGTTTATCGTTACTCGCGATGAGCCTACAATTCAATCTGTTTCATCCGTTAGGCTATCCTCATAACCTGTAGGGCCGTTCTGACGAAGGATACGAGCAAACCTGCCGAGAAGGCACCTACTGAAGGCGACATTGCCAATGCCAACCCTATGCTCGAGCAAACTCCTGAGACTACAGACGAGACAAAACGCTCTCGAGCGGCAAATGTCCTAGCTGCTCTCTCAGAAAACGACTCACCGTAATGCACGTCACCTTGCTAGCAGTGCTGCCCGCAAGTGAGAGAAGCAAGAAGTAATGGTCATTATGCATCGTATGCTACATTGCGAATGCTAGATATAGGTCTAGTGTTCGTGGAATGACATGTGCAGCAAGACAACAGAAAGCGAGAAGACTGGCATGCGATGATGATACGAGATGAGCGCAGAGTCGAGACACGGACACACGATGCGAGAAAAGAACAAGAGAGAATGGAGAGAGATAAACCAGTTAGATGCCTAGTTCCACCATGAAGAATACACACCGAGTCAAGTCGAAATCATACCGAGGTCCAGCTCCCCGTCCGTCTTCGAGGTCCCGAAGATCTCTGTGAAGACCTCCTTGCCGTCGGTGTTCAACGGCGGGAGCTGGTAGTCCACTGCGGAGGGCTGCTCGCGCGCATCCTTTATACGACGCAACCGTTCCTCGTTCCATATCCTCTCCAGCGTCTCTGCTAGATTCATCAAGCCGAACAGAAACCCGCGGTCCGGCTGATCAGGATAATGGGGCGGGAACCGAGCATACAGCAGGCCAGTGTCTGGATCGACATCTGCCTGGTAGCCCTTGCCGCTCGTCACCTCCTCGGCGTCCCTAGTGGACAAGCCTTCGGGAGGATAGGGCAGCCAGTCGCGGCCCGTAGTCGTGTGCGCGAAGTCGACGAGGCGGATCTGTATCTCGCCACGTTTCCTGCGTCGGCTGCTGCGCTCCGCGACAGGCCCTAGGAGGAGCTCCTCGCTATGCGAGCGGCGGAGAGGCGGCTGGCCGGACTTCCGTTCGGACGCCCGCCGCAAGCGGCGCTCGAGGGACTCGCCGCGTCTGGAACGGGCGGACGGGTTCTCGAGCACCGATGCGCGAAACGCCTCCTGCGCCTCGCGGTCGCCGTCGTAGATCATGAGGAGGCTGCAGCCGTAGAAGCGGTAACCCTTTAGACGATAGATGATCTGCGCGAGCGCGTAGAGTTTGCGCAGGATGACAGGGATCTGATAGACGAGGAGGCGCTCGCCATCGTGGAGGAACGACGCCACGACACCTGGGAAGTCTTCCGGGCGGACCTCGCGTCCCTTGTATTTGTCCTGGGTCACATAGGACTGGGTGACATGGTTCCACACCTTAACAACGCAACGATGGTCAGCAGCGGTTCACATCCGGATCGTACAACTCAATGAAGTGGCTAGCAACAAGATAACGGAGCTCGCAAGATCGTGATCTACTCAGGCTAATATACGACCGTTGCGGACACGGTGGGGCGTGTATGGCAAGAGGGTGGCTTCTGCTAGTGCATATATGGCTCCAAGGAAGGGTGCGATGCTCACCTGCATGCCGCAGACACGCACGCCCAGCGTCCTGCTGGTGGTACGGTCGCACTTCTTCCGCTGGCTTTTCTTCTTAGCGGAAGTGGCGTCCATCCCATATTGCCTCGTCCCCATCTTCAGGTCGAGCACACAAGAGTGCTTCAGTCGCCCCGTAAGGTCCTCCATCAGGATGAAGTGGTTCTGGCGTGTCACTGACGGGTCCCCTCCTCTGCTATCAGGGCTCGCCCGGTGCGCGCTCGGCATATGTGGGGCGTAGCAATCCAAGGGATCCGACGGCCGAAGGGTACTCGATGAAGGGTACCGGGATCGAGAGGCGAACGAGAGAGGCGTGCCGTGACCGTGGTCCCGGAACGTGAGCATTCTGTCCTCGCTGTCTTCGTCGTGCTGGTCATACTCGAACGGGAACATCTCCGGAGGGTTTCCACTCTGTTCGTGATCACTCTTGGAGTCCGCCCTGCTACGAGTCGCCAGCCTATGGTCGCTCTGCACCCGTCGTAACGGATGTCCGAGAAGACTGCCTTCCTCGTGGCGTAGCCGATCCACCGCACTGACGCGCTTCTTTCGCCTACCCTTGCCGATGCTGCCGTACAGTGAATGCGACCCATCCTCGGCCTCGCCATCCGCAAGGTCGCCGTCATCGTCCGTGCGTCGCAAGTGATGCCTCGTTATCCGCCGGAGGAGCGTGCTGAAAATGTGGTCCTTGAACTTGGTGTTCACAACCGTCGAACCTGTGCCACCATAAAACCCGTTCGCATACGACGCGCGTGGGGACAACGCTTGTACGGCGATTGAACCACTTGGCACGTTGCTGTGCAGTTGGGGCGAATTCATAGGCGTAGGCGCGTCCGCTGAATACTCCGGGATGCACCGTGCCCGACCCAACGTGCTCGGCCCAGGCTTACTCCACGGCGACACTCCGGAGGCCAAGTCCGGACTCGACGCTGTGTAGCCACCAAGATGCGGCGCACGTAGTCGCTTGTTGGCGACGGTCCGAGGGAAGGAAGACGATGCCGCAGACTGCGACATCGCGCGACTCCGCCCTGAACGGAGAAGCCACTGGGGGATGATATGGCGGTTGTAGTCTAGCGCAACCTCCGGGAGCTCCGCCTCGCTGACATCGGTGTCGCCTTCACCTCCCGCAGATATCGGATGCGAAGGTGCACGACCCCGTGATACGCCCGACGACGCTGCTTTGTGCAGCGGCGGCCTCGCGCGTTCGTGGCGTTCCTGAGAACTTGACGAGGGGAGCCCGTTAGATACACGAGGGACCCGCCGATAGCTGACAAGCATCACGCCCAGATAGCGTGGAATGAAGTCCAACAACGGAGGCGCTTCACGCTCAACGGCCTCGTAGAACAGGTTTTCCCTAGACACCAGCGGCTAAACGCAGGCGACCGAGCACATTAGGCAATTGCATGAAGGAGACGAAGCAAAACTACACACCTTACACACCGCCCGCCTTGTGAACTTGTAGATCGCACTGTGCCCACCGACCTGGTTTCTGAACGGACGAAGTGGTATGTGCGGCAAGCTCTCTTGCGAAAAAGTGAAAGCGAGGTCTTCAGGCTCATCCGTAGGTACGTTTCCCGCGCCGAGCTCCATGTCGTTGTAAGGCGAAAGGAGCATACGTTCGTGTTGCTCCTCGTCTTCATCACTGGCATGGCGCACGAATGGTTGCGGTAGAGGGCTCGTCCTTAACGGCGACAAGGGAAACGGCGTGGAAGCTTCAGTAGTAGACGCAGTGGTGACCGATGCGGTATCCCACGCGTTCTCGTCGTCGGTGGACCATGGCGAAAAGGACGGAACGTCGGAGGCGATGGTAGGAGGTGGTGGTCGGTCAGGTGCGAATCTCGAGTCTTCACCAGGGGAGGGCGGGCGCGACCACTCTCGTGACCGTGCCCGGTCCGGAGCAGATGTCGACGGGACGCTCAACGAGGGCGGCAGAGCATCGAAGGAGGTAGGTAATGAACGGCTGGGAGAGCGTAGTCGAGAGGCAGAAGAACGTGTGTGCGAAGCGTCGGAGAAAGCTTGGTGATAAGTGATAGCGGAGGAGAGTGACGAATCCGTCCCAGGTGAACCAAGAGTGGCGTCAACAGGATCGTCGTGCCAGACCTGCCGATCTCGTGGTCTGCCTCGAGCGATGTCCTCAGCGACAGTGTTTCTCCATTGCATGAGGTCGTTCAGCACGGTATCGCGCATGGAAGGCTGCCGCCGCTTCGGTTGTCGGGTATCAGCATCGCGAGCACTGGATGCGGAACTTACACTGTCTCGCGTTCTGACCCTCTCCATCGACAATCCAGTGACGCTCTTCTCACGACGCAGCGCGCTCATCTCGCGATCCGGCCAGTCCGAACGTTTGACGAACTCGAACTGAGCCTCCGTCATGTCCCCGATGAGGTGCCCGGTACTAGGCTTGCGTTTTGAGACGGGCGACCCCGGCCGGACACGCTCGAAGTGGTCGACATCCTCCTTCGATGGTCCGCCTGTGGATTCCTTGAAGAGGTCGAGAGAGGCGGCAACCTTGCGTCCTATGCCGACGGCAGAAGTCGAGGGGGCCATCTCCGGGCCCGAGCTCGGTGACGAACTCGATGACGGGGACGGGGAGCGTCGGGTGAGGGGACGAGCAGATAATGGAGAGGTCATGGAGAGCAGAGGATCGGAACTGGACATACGGGTAGTTGGGAGGGTCGACGGCCCTCCGCGATCTGAGGCTCGACGCATGGGTCGCTTCCGAGTATGAGGAGTGGAATGGGAGTTCTTGGTTTCGGTACCAGACCCGCTAGACTCCGTCTCGCTATCATTGGGCCATACCGCTTGGTTGTGGGTCTTGATGGAGGAGGAACGACGCTGCCTCGCACCGAGATGGAAGATGCGCTCCTTAGGGGTACGAGGGGAAGAGGGCCCTGGAGTGGCAGGACTAGCCGGGGAGAATCGCTGGGAGCGAGAGGATTCCGGCGAGGTGGGACTCATATACTGGAAAGGACGGACAGAGGCCGAGAGCAAGTGATGAATCAGGCAGGGCGGATGAGGGTGCGAGGATGAAACGGATGTGGGGAGATACGGGGCACGAAAGAGGGAAGGGCGGGCGCTGGGGGATGAAGGAACGTTTTTGAGATGGTAGGGAAGGGGAGATCATGCACGGGGGCGACGGGAATGATGTTTGTCGTCGCTGAGGAGAGTAACCGCGGACTTGTGGATGCTCACAGCCAGCAGCGCGCGCCCGAAATGAAAGTTCTCACTGACGATACAAACGGCCTCACCTCTCACACACGTGGGCCCCCACCGCTGCTGACTCAGCGCTCAGCGCTCCCCCGTCCCCCGCCTCCCGCCGACGCCCGTCCTCGCTCAGGCTCACTGCGGCCCTCCCCATCGCTGCCTATTGCATCTCCATCTCCAGCCTCGACCGGCACGACGAGGTAAATGCCTACTCCCTTCCGCCTGCGGACGCCCGTGGAACCATTAATGCAGGCGTCATCAGCCGTGGGTTTGCCAACACAACGCACGTTTGCCCCACCTCGCTCTGCCCGTGGACACTTCCGTACGTGGTCTGTCGAGTCGCAATCATCTGCCCACTCGCGACGCATGCTCCCCGCAACGCGGCAACGATCCGCTCTCTCTTTCTCCACCAATCGCGGAAAGCACGTCTCCTCCCTGGTCATTCCCATGTAGACGCTCCAGGCCAGCACTCCATCGCTGGGTCATTCCTCCGAGACCACATTCGCCCGCCGTCGTCTGACTGGCCTCCGGACTCATCACCTGCCTACTCTGCCGTTGCCTACCCCTTCATACTGTATCATCAGTGCGCCTCTATCACAACTTATATTGCACCGTGCCCTCACACATAGTCTCTGGCCCCGCGCAGCGCACATCCTGACGTACGTTCTCCTCCATGCTGATAAGGCAAGGCATCTCCGGGCGTTCTCGGCCCATTAGGCTCTGCGAACCCAACCATACAACCGCGCGCTCACTCTCGCTATACACGCCTTCTGTTGGCGTCAGCGCTGCGTTGATTGCAGTTCAGCCCGCATGCCCGGAACTTTGTGTTGTAACCGCGCCGCCCTGCATTCATCCCCTCATCGTACAAAACCCGGTGACCGACCAACGCGCCTCCTCTCCTCATGTATCGTGCAGCTGACCCCACCCGGGGACGGGTGTCTGAGAACCTCGCCGGACTCTATGAAGTGCGTAGGTGCCGCGAGGGTTTAGCCATTCCGTGGGGAGCGGGGAGGGGCTTGTGCGGGCTCACTATCCCTCGTACGATAATGGTCGAGGACAAGCGATGCTGCGTGCAAGATTCGCGCTCCCTCCGCTGTCCAACTATCTGTCCTTCACTGCGCCGCTCTTCAAACGTTCGAACGCTTCGGCGGCGGCTGGAACTCATAGATCAGGGATGTGTCCACAGTTCGAATTGGACATCACTTTCATCTAGCTATATACCCAGCGAACGTTCCTCCCGACGTACCGGAACCTTCAGCCTCCACTCAAAGCTGCGCATCCTTGCCACCATCTGCCTCCGGTCATCACAACAGTTGGTGCCTTTGTCGTGATACCAACTTCCTGCACAGCTTCGACTGCAATCCACGAGCCCGGAAGGAATCGATATGCTTGCACGTTCCTCGGTATGTTGTCTCACGACCGCTGAGAGAATGTCTAGAGCTTGCGACGCGCAGTCACGTGAACAAGTGTAGACGATGCGGGTCGGTGTTGGTGCTCGAATAACGCGGAGCTGTGGGAAGGCAGCGAGACAGCCGGGAATGTGGATCCTTCGTTCGCCGCATGAGCAATTGAGAGCCAGTTATCTCTGCCTCGTGTTCGTGACTGGGCATGATGACTTGTCGTTACTCAGCAAAAAGGTATCACATGACTGAATGAGTCATGCTGAGTAATACATCAAGTAAGGGCTGACCAATAGGAAAAATCCTCAGAGTGGTGCCATGTTGTTTGTCAGTGTTTGGTACTGATAGGTATATAAAGCTGGCTGATGCCCACTTTGATCTCCTTTGCTTTCATCAAAGTACCACCACCATCACCTTTTGCTCTGCATTACATGTCTATCAGAAACTTATCTCTACAATCCAACCTAGACTTCCAAGGCCCTCCAGCTGATGGTATGCAGTGTCGGCTGCCTGAGCACTGTCAGGACATTGACACCAGAATATCATCAGAGGGATACAGCTCCCGTTCACCAACTGCAGAGCCCATCCAGTCTCAAAAGGCAGACAAATCCTCTGTGACACCTGTTGTGGCTACACATATGAAGCATACTCAAGCCAAGTCCCCTCTGTTCTCCAAATACAAGCAACCCTCCAAGAAGCATAGCACCAAGGTTCGTCATCTCCATGCAATGTATAGTTCATCTTATTGATCATTCTCACAGGATAGCATCATCCTTGCTCATAATTTGCGGTTCATCAAGCCCTCCTACCATCGGTCCCCTGCCGTCAGACAAGAGTCACCAACCAACTCAGTCACTGTATCAGTGAACAGCAGCATCACTATAGACACCCAGAGCACACCATCTTGGACAGTTTATAGCTCTGCACAAGAGTCAGCTTTGCCAGATGACACTGCTATGGACCAGGAGGCAGAGGTTATCAAGGACGAGGTTGATGAACTAGACCAAGAAGACCTCATCATGGTGGAAGATCTCATACAGGCTGACCAGTCATCTTGTGGCACCAACACACAACTCAACAATGACAAACTGTGCATTCCCCATCCTCACCAGCCATCTCCCATTGTTGCCAACACCAATGCCCCAAGCAACCCTGTCATTGAGCACTCCAATACTCTTCCCAGGATTTCTGTTCCCAACATCACTGCCACTCCCATTTTTGGCAGTCCCACTGCATCATCATCTGCTGCCAGTTCTACCCCTTCACCTACAACTCCTGTTGCAGGCCCCTCCAGGATCCCTGCTCAGGCACTACCACATGTCAAGAGCACAGTGCCCAAGCCACACAAATCTGGGGTGGTCAGGGCACTTACTGGCAACCTCACTTCTGCTGGGAAGATTGCAGTGGAATGGGCAGAAGCAATCAACGAGTATCTACAGTCTACCCTCCCAGCAGATTCGAGAGAGGGCAAGAAACTGCTTCTCAAGGCGAGGTGGGCCTTGGGCCAGATGTACGAAGCGCGCAACAATGTTCGGCGCGATACGTTAAAGGTATGTACTCGCAAAATACTAGTAAGTGAAACTTACTGAATGTTTGTTGCAGAGGTCCGGTGCTTCGAGAGCTCTGACCAAGCTTGTGGCGTCTCAGGAGGTCGCGGCGCGAGGCGAGGACGCAAAGACGCTGTGGGAGAAAGCCAAAGAGCTCGCTGGGCTCTTTCAAAAACGTTTTGTCGAGAATAAGGGCTGAGAAGCTCTCGTCCGAGTCGAGCGGGCTACCACGGAAACGATCTCACAGGCTAACGGAACCGACGTACCGACATCTCTACTCAACTCCATGTACCAATAGTGCGACGAGGGGTGCGTCGCGAAGGCGGGTGCGAGGGAAAGGGAGGAAGGAGAGGTGGTGGTGAAGGAGAAAGAAGGGCGACCGCGGACACCCAATATGTACTACCGCCACTGGCTGTGTTGTGGACGCACGGTGATGTCCGCTGTGACGGAGTGTCAAACCCTATACCGCACTGCTACATATGCTTGCACCATTATCACATACACCGACCGTACTATGCATTATGCCATGCCTACTCGGTCTACCTTGAGTCAGCTCAATAGCGAGGAGGGACATGCGATTGCGAGACGAACTGCGGAAACAACGCGCCCATCTCCTGCGCGGCTCGATGCATTGTGGGCCAAAACTAGTAATGATACAGTACCGATAAATCTATCCATGACAATACATAGCTGCCTGACGGCAGGTGAGACGAGACGGGAACGTAACCGAGCGTAAGGCCCAGGTAACTCCGGGTCCATGCGGAGAATGGTATGAAAATGGAGACCATAATGCGCATGTGCGTCCCGAAGCTATGCAAGCACTGGGGGTTCGTCGAGGCGCCTACGCTTCGTTGCAGGGCCTTCGTCTGAATCGTCGTCAATCACTAAGATCGGCGACGGAGCCGACTCCGGAACTGCGGTAGTCGGCGGCGGCAGCGCTCCAGAAGCAGAGAGAGCTGAAGCTTGCGATGTGACGAGCGCAGATGGCGCTGGGGAGGATGCACTCGTAGGAGGGTTTGAGGCACGCGGCGGCAAAGGCGCTGTCGTAAACGGACCAGAGCTCGCAGCGTCTCCGCGACTAGCACCGGATCCTGCTGCGGTGCCCTTGGGCTTCTTGGGCTTGCCGCGCCCGCGCGCACGCCCCCCCTCGGCTTTGAGCTTCTCCTTGTAGTAGCGCACGATATAACTCTGCAGGATCTCTAGCGCCTTCTGCGCACCGAGGGCCTCAAGGTCCTTGAGATGCTCCGGAGTGAGATGCGAAAAGATCTCCGGGTTGAGAAAGAGCGAGTTGTCGTGCAAAACGATAGGCTTCGGTGGCGCCGCCGGACTAGCGGACGAAGACTGGGGAACCTGGCCGACAATGATGGGAATGCGGACCGTCGCAGGAATGGCGGGGGCACTAGGAAGAGTAGCTGTGGATGGCGTAAGGGTCGACAGCGGTGGCTGCGTAGCAACATGCGTTGAACCCGCTGGTGGGAATACTGAGGATACTGCAACGGACGCTGTGGGTATCCCGAGTGTCTGCGGAGGTTCACTCTTGATCTCGAGGACAGGCGAGGTCTCGCGCTTGACAACTATGGAAGGCGCTATCGAGTGAAGGGGAGGGTGTACGGCGGGTATCGTAGTCGGATTGGTCTTGAATGCGAGAGGCGTCGACGTGAGTGGCGGAGGAAGGGGTCCCTTGACGTCACCCTTCACGCTCCTCTTGAATAGTGGCTCTAGAGGGACGGTGCTCTTGCCCTTCTTTCCCAGAGCCTTGCCATCCTTTCCACCAACACTGGCGGCAGCGGCCGCCGCTTGCCTCCGTGCGTCCTGTTCCTCGAAACTGTGTTCAAAAGCTTCGTCTACGAGCCACAGCGCACCCTTGCCCTTCTCATCCTTGCCGCGAAGTAGCTTCTTAAATCCAGGATTAGATGATAAGTTATGTCGAACGGAGCTCTGCATAGGCAGTAAAGCCATGAAGTGAGACCGAGTGACCGAATACATGGGAGAAAACACACCTCCCAATCTTTGGCACAATACTTATACCAATCAAACGTCTCGCGGATCCACGAGCATATCTCCTGCAAGGACGCCTTGCCACCCAACGCCTTGATAGCCCGGTAGCACAACTGAGCGTACGTAAATGGAGGCTTCGGTGGCATAACCTCAGGCGGAGGCTTCTGTGGCGGGACAGCGTCCGACTTCTTCCGCTTCTTTGCATTCGTTTTGAACTTACTAATGCTATTGGAGTTGGGTAATGATGCCTCCGATAGTGGTGGTATCTTTGTAGGCAATGACGGCGAGACAGGGGCGGGCGGAGGCGGCGGGGAACAAGATGGGATAGAGGAAGGAGGGGATATCGAGGTGACGTCGACAATGTCGAGTGAGGGTGACCGCGAGCGAACACGGTTGTCGGATGAATGCGAACTCGGTGACGGGGAGTCTTCCGGCGCAGGAGGCGGCGGGAGGATGAAGTGAAAGGTCCGAGAAGCGATCTGGATCTGTGACCTGTAAAATAAGCAATGAGAGTTGCTCAATATCGCACTATGCAATGTCGCAGACGCACCTGTCGTTCAGCGGCACTTTACTCCCACTGCCCGACCAGACCCCATCCACCCATGCTCCGTTACGACCTATGACAATAAGGACGAAGCGCTCTTCCTCCTCCTCATACTCGATCTTGGCGTGGAGGCGCGACACGCTCTTCAGCGGCCCGAGGTCGACGTCGACTTGTGGGTTGTCTGACGAGGAGGCTGTGTTGGGGGGGATGCAGCGTCGGCCGATAGTGACATTGAGGGTCTGGAGATAGTAGGTGAAGTTGGGGAAAACGAGGCTGTAGTATGCGCTGATCTTGGCGGGGATGACGTCCTGCTCTGGCGAGAGGGAGGCGGGGTCGCGGGGGGTATCCTGAGGGTGGGCTACGAGAGTGGCCATGCTGGGCTGAAGGGCGCAGAAGGTCGAGGACGCGTTGGAGTCAAACACGGACCACTTGGGCGTGACAGCGTCCCCTCCCACTCGGCAAGCGCCGGCTCTCTTGTCCGGTCCCCGCGGCCTGCCGGCGGGCTGCACTACCTTCGGCTCAGCTTGAGCTCTGAGTCTCTGCTTTTGTTCGCTGGCGTAGCCTTCTCCTTCACTGAACATGCCTTCGTCTACAGAGCAAGTCGAAAAGCAGGCTGAGCGGGAGCTCAACAGTCTCGCTGACCGCGACGTCGACTCCACCGACTCAGAAATCCGGTACATGGCATATGGTGCACGTTTACGGACGGTCCTACGCGCCGGGCACCGTTACATCGCATATGTACGTGTACTCGCTATTCTCAACTGCTGAACAGCGATAGATCCACACCAGACCAGTGATATCGGCGAGGCTTTCCGCCCCGTGGTACCACCGGCAGTTGTAACCGCCGCATACGGCATCTCATGGTTATATCTCGGAGGGTGAGTTGTGCGTCCGCATTCAGCCTAACGCCGCTCATTGTTACGCTCTACAGAGATGTGGCATATGAGTCCTACAAGGCTCATCGCAGAGGCTCATCGCCCTTAGAAGCTGCTCACTTCTCCGAGCCGACTAGGATAGGCATGGTTGCCGTGAAGCGTGCTGTCTTCCAGTCTGTCGCGTCCATGTAAGCATTGATATGCCTTCGCGCCGCAAGACATCGCCTTCATGACCGATTTCTGTTCTCAGGGCGCTGCCGGCGATGACCATTCATACTGCTGTGCATCAGGCGAAGAAAGCTTTCACCAATGTGAAAAACCCTCGTATCCGAACATGGGGACCGACTGCCACCGGTCTTGCTATCGTCCCAATTCTGCCTTATCTCTTCGACAAACCTGTGGAACACGCGACGGATGTTGCCTTCGAATGGATAGAGAAGCGGATCTTGGAGCAGAGGGAAAAGGAATAACGGGACAGTTTGAGACATTGTACTGCCATGTACCTCCTTGCGCTTAGACCTATCTTCTCGCATATAATGCGCCTGCCATGACTGGGTCTCGATAGACCGATAGACAACAGGCAAATAATACAATCTACACCATTGATACATTTGGCAATCTGTCTGCCGTACTTACAACTACTGCCGATCGTACACGAACGAGGTGACTACAGACAACTACCGAGGATACCTAGCAGATAGTACGATACGAGTGGATAGCATGCAAGAACCGTCCTAGTGAGAGCAAATGCGATGTATGTCAATGCACGAAGAAAGGATGCGACGATGCGATGCTAGATGATAAGGTAAGGCGACGAACGAAGCGCGTGTGCATGGGCAAAATGAATCAGAGGAGCCGACCTAACGCGAGAGGTATCGAGCTGATGGAGTTCGGCGGGATAACGCCAACCTCGGTGACGACTGCAGTGACACTAGTTGGTGGGGTAAGATCGTATAATGGGTTGAGGATTTCCAGGTTGGGTCGATTCTGGAGCATCAGCGACTCCCGTGGCTTCGTGAGAGGGAACGAGGAGAACAAGTCGCCGATTGGTGCTGCGGAGTGGTGGAACGGTTAGAATGCAGAGGTACACGCCTTTGATGACAACCCACCTAATTCGTTCTTGGTGAAACTGTCCAGTTGTACTCCTTCAGAGTACTTGTATGTCTCGCAACACACGACGACGGGAACGGAGTGCTGCCGCGCCATCATGGCGACGAGAGCGGTGCCTGCTCTTGAGAATACTGAGCCATTTGAGTGGATTGAGTGAGCTCCCACGAGAACCATTGAAACCTCTTTGATGATGGGGCCGAGGGCGGGTAAGAGAAGATATGTGCACTGAATGCCAGCGGCAGACAGTACAGAGAGTAACCGTTTGCCTGGACTGCGATGTTAGCGCAGTGCAATCACAATTCACAAGAAAGCGTACCTTCTAACATGGGCCTTGAGTCGACAATGATAACCGAGAAATCCCGGCCGTCCTCGTGGGCGCCGAGAAGGACCTTCTCGACTATAGATGATCTACGCCTAGGGTAAGCGCTGCAATGACGTACTACGCAACGAAGTATTCACCTTGCATAAGTAAGGATAACGTCTCCGTCCTTGATCTTGCTTCCTGCAGTCTCTTGAATAACTTGATCGGCGATGGTAATCCGATCGCGAATATAATTGTCTATCTTGAGACATAACGCGTCTTTGGCCTAGGGGCGTCGAGGTCAGCGCACGCGCACCTACGCACGGCCACAGATTTACTTACGTCCTGCTCAGGTAAGTCTATATCCGAGCCGCTGATCTCGAGCTTCAGCTGCCGAATAGCGTTGCCCATCGTGACCGACATGGGCCTCGCTGCAACAAGATGGCTGATTTGAGGCGAGAGATGCGTCATGAGATGTCGAGAGAGGGTATTATTCGGCGGGGTGGTGTAGTCTTGGATGACCTATGAGAGGACGCATTGGTCGCACGAGTGTTCATAGTCGACAAACATGACGCACCGTTTTGAATGCTGTCAAAGTAGCGATGCAACGTGCGTTCGCACCAACGATCTTGAAGTTGGCGAATTGGAGCGCAAGCCGTACGACGGCCGGGTGAATCTCACCCTTCGCTACGCTAACGGGCTTCGGTAGACCAAAGTGCGCAAAAATACGTAGCCCCTGCGCCTTCTCGGGCGAGGCATCGGGGACAGCGGCAGGAGCAGCTTTGGGATCCTTCCTATTGACCGACTGCGAACGTGGTCGTGTGGGTGTCTCGGGGGGCTTCATGCCCTTCTTCTGAACGGGTACATTCGAGGTCGAAGGGGCAGGGCCCTGCTTCACACCGTTTGGAGCCTTTCCGTTGACTCCATTCGGGGCTCCGGTTTGCCTCGATGCCTTGGCCGCGCGCTGCCTCTCCTGGAGCTCGCGGCGCTCGGCCTTGGTCATTTGCTTCTGAGATTTCTGTTGGTCGACATGCGCGATGTCGCCGTTGGGCGGCGGCTGGACTTGGGTGTCCAGGGTAGGAGCGGGGGACATGGCGGCGCGGAGAGAAAAGACTGAGGCTGAGAAGGAACGGAGAACGGGCGGACAGAGAGAATATGTTTTGTCGAGGCTGGGATTGGAGAGTGACTCGAGTCATGCACCAGGCGCGTTCGATTACCACCTTCCTCGTGACCGTGTGACCCACCGGGGTCATTGTCGCAGCCCGGTGCTTCAGCTGGACGCAAACGCTATTCGTCGCTCGACCTGCTCGACGACGCTCCTCCCTATTGCGGCCAGCTGCTACAGCATTCGGCCTCTCCATTGTCACGGCTGCTACATATACATCTTCCTAATTCAACATGGTGCGTGTCTCGAAGCAGCGTTCAGGCTTCGGCTAATGCGTCTTCAACTCAGGGTGTACCGGCGTTGTTTCGCTGGCTCAGTAAGAAGTACCCAAAAATCAGTGAGCCTCCCAGTCACGTTTGGCGTTATGACCACATACCGATATACAATTGTCAGTCCTACCGGTGGTCGAAGAAGACGAAGTGAAGGTACCGGATGACGAAGGCAATGAGGTCTCCGTGCCTATCGACATCTCCCGGCCTAACCCCAACGAGGTGGAGTTTGACAATCTCTACCTCGACATGAACGGCATTGTAAGCAACCTTATGCATTGCAGCTGCGTATATGCTAACGCTTGATAGGTCCACCCCTGTACTCACCCTGAGGGAAAGGTATGCCATGACGCCGCACTTACACAACTTGTTGCTCAAGCGGAATGTTGCAGCCCGCTCCGGAGACGGAAGAGGATATGATGGTGGAGATTTTCGCATACACAGAGCGAGTTGTCAACATGATCCGCCCGCGCAAACTGCTCTTCATGGCTATCGACGGAGTCGCCCCACGAGCCAAGATGAATCAGCAGCGTTCCCGCCGCTTTCGATCAGCTCAAGAAGCTAAAGAGAAAGAAGAGGCTCGTAAAGAAGCGGTCGCTATGTGGGAAGGTACGAATATCACTCCGTGATTTGCTTTTGCGTGTCTTGATGTTGCACTGTTAGCCATGGGCAAGACGCTTAGCGAGGATGAGAAAAACAAGACGTCATGGGACTCCAATGCTATCACCCCGGGAACGCCTTTCATGGAGTTGCTCGCTTCATCGTTGCGCTACTGGGTAGTGCGGAAGATGAACACGGACCCCGGCTGGAAAGAGGTAATGTCAGATGCAAGGTGCTCTCTGGTCTCGCCGTCTTATTTGGCCCTCAGATGGAAGTCATCATCTCTGACGCTGGTGTACCTGGGGAAGGGGAGCACAAAATTATGGACTTCATTCGACGCCAGCGGGCGAACCCGGGACATGACCCGAATACCCGACATGTAATTTACGGACTGGTGAGCTCTTCAGCACAAGTACATGGGCTTCACATGCTGATCGTCATTCTAGGACGCAGATCTTATTATGCTTTCCTTAGCTACTCACGAGCCTCACTTTAGGGTATTGCGAGAAGATGTCTTCTCTCAGTCCGGGAGTGCGACTGCTTGCCGGATCTGTGGCCAAGAAGGTCATTACGCGGCTCAATGTACGGGCACAAAGGCAGAGGTACAAACGAAACCTCCCGAGAAGAAGCCCTTCATCTTCCTCGATGTCGCTACCCTCCGCGAGTATCTCGAAGCAGAGCTTCGCTTGTCGAACGCACCATTTCCATTCAACTTAGAACAAGCGATTGATGATTGGGTGTTCCTCATCTTCTTTGTGGGGAATGACTTCCTGCCCCATCTGCCATCGCTTGAGATCAGGGAAGGTGCAATCGACACCTTGCTCAAAATCTGGAGAGAAGAGCTTCCGCGGATGGGCGGCTATCTGACCAATCATGGTCAGGTCGAGTTATCGCGAGCAGAGATCATCCTTGAGGGTCTTGCTAAGAGGGAAGATAAGATCTTCCGGCGCCGGCGTGAAGGTGTGTTCCAATTGCTTTAACTGAGGGACATCGTTGACAGAAAACCGTAGCCGAGGAACGTCAAAACCAGAATGCTAAACGCCGTAAAATCGAGAAGGATGCGTCTGCTAACGGCACGGGCCCGTCAGCGTCCTTGAATCTCACTGCTGCGCCTACTGCCTCGTCCTTGCTTCCTACCCCCGTGCAGCACCCGCTTCCCCCGAAACCGACGAACTCAGACAGCATTGGCATGGGCGGGCCGAAGGACGCCGAGAGTGCCATGCACGCTCCTACAGCGGCCCAAGCGCTTGCCGGCTCGAATCGTGATGTCGTCGCCAATAGACGGGCTATCCGTATGGCCAACATGAGTGCTGCTGAGATGCTCAAGGCGGAGCTCGCCGGCTTACAGCCTTTGAAACCGAAATCGTCGACGAAGTCGACGCACTCTACCCCTACTGCTGCGAAACCTAATGCTGCCAACGGTACCACTGCTACCTATGTTCCTGCTGCTGTGTCCGCCTCTCTACCCGCGAAGCCTGATACAAAGCCTGACGAAGAGGATGTTCCTGGCTTGGGTGCTCTCACTAGTCCTGTGTTCGATGTCGATCCTGCCACCATCCCGACGAGTGAGATACTCGCTCAAGGCGATGATATGGATGCAGACGTTGCCCCAGATCTCTCTATTCAGCCAGACGACCTCGCCATGCTGGTCGATGACGAGGACAGACCTCGAGGAGTCAAACGTAGTCTTGATGAGGCAGAAGCCCAGGCAGAGCCAGAGGACCTCGCTGAGGATGACGAGGGTGAGGACGAGGCAACGGTCTCGACGTCACTCGCGATGAAGGTCAACGCGGACGGAACCGTGGAGCAGGAGGACGTCGTGAAGTGAGTGGTTCGCAAATGATGATATGCTTGTCTCATAGCGTTTGGTATGTAGGCTCTGGGAACCGGGCTACAGAGAGCGATACTATCGTCAGAAGTTTGGAGTAGAACACAGCGATGCCAAATTCAAGAAGGAGTACGTTACGTCCCCATCTTTTGAAGGTTTTCTTGGCTGATCATTACGCCAGGATTACGATGCACTACATGGAAGGCCTTGCCTGGGTTTTGCAGTATTATTACCAAGGAGTAAGGTCCTGCGTCAGCATGCATTCGCGTACGCTGACAACTCCCCGCCCAGACGCCGTCGTGGACATGGTACTATCCGTACCATTTTGCCCCTTTCGCCGCCGACTTCGAGGACGTAAGGGAAATGAAGATTGACTTCAATCTTGGCCAGCCATTCAGGCCCTTCGAGCAGTTGATGGGCGTTTTCCCTGCAGCTAGGTGAGTATGATATCATCTCGTGGAAGTGGACAATACGTCTAATAATGATCGTTAGTCGAAAGCACATCCCTGAGGCCTTCCATCACCTCATGACAGAGGAAACCTCCCCCATCATCGATTTCTACCCACCAACATTCGAGATTGACATGAACGGCAAGAGAATGTTGTGGCAAGGCGTTGCTCTCCTCCCCTTCATTGACGAGAAGCGTCTACTGGATGCAATGGCAGGGTATTATCCGAAGATCGCCGACGACGAAAAACGTCGGAACCAATGGGGTCACGATGTCCTGTACGTCTTTGAGGGTCACCCTTTGTACCCTTCGCTTGAAGCCTTGTATGGCAAACGCGACAAAGACGAGGTGAGTGCTACCATCGCTTCGCTACTAGCGCTTATTAACGTATTTATAGCCCATGCCAATTAATATGAATCTCAGCAAGGGCATGAGCGGTAGCCTGCTTCCCAATCCCGACTGCATACCAGGTTCACACTATTATAGTCCCTTGACCTCAGTAGACCTGCCCGACATCAAGGGCGACCGATCCTTGTCGGCAGTCTACCTCTTCCCGAAGCAGCTGACACCGCATCGTTCCGTGCTCCTCCCGGGCGTCCGACGACCGCGGCCTGTCCTGACAGAAGAAGATAGAGAGTCCGCAAGGCGTGGTGGCCGTGGGCGAGGGAGAGGAGGCTACGACAATCGCAACCGCGGCACGTCTTCCTATGGTTCTAATGGGCGCGGTCGTGATTATGGTGGACGCAATGACTACCGGGATGGGCCTTCGTACCCACAGAATTCCTACGGTGGTCACTCGAATGGGCACTCATCGTATTCTTCTAACCAGTCGTATTCGTCCTACTCGAACAACTCGAACAACTCACGAGGCGGCTCTGGAAATGGCTATGGAGCACCTCGTGGCAGGGGCGCACCCAGAGGCCGTGGAGGCTACGATGCCGGCAACTCGTACGGCGGCGGCTCGTATGGAAATGGTTCCGGTGGCTACGGGGGTGGAGGCAGCCGCGGTGGGTATGGAGGTGGCAACAGAGGTGGAGGTGGTTATAGCGGCTACGGTGGCTATGGTGGTGGAGGCCACAACGGTGGTTACGGAGGCTACGGCGTCAGTGGCAATGCCGGCCATGGAGCCAGCGGTGGATACTCTTCGAACGCAGGGTACGGTGGAGGCGCAGGGTACGGTGGAGGCGGAGGTGGCTATGGCGGTGCTCAGCAAAATGGCTATGGTGGTGGGTACAACAGTCGCGGAGGTGGATACAATTCGCGTGGCCGCGGAAGAGGGTACTGAGCTGCTGGAGCTTCATCTGCACTGCATGTCTATTGTTAAGCTAATTGCAGGGCGGAGTATGCATGTGCGGTATGTACATGGGACTTCTACGTAACCTACATCGTCTCTTTATTTTGTAACATTCGATATGTACACGCGGGAGCCTCTGGCAGACAGCAAAAGCAGTGAGACAGCTTCGAATCTGAATAAGTACATAGCAGTTGCATGATACATTACGGGAATTCGCCATCAAGCACAAATACAACATGAAGCTATCTTCTTTCACATCTGGGGACCCAGACCTCCTTCCCGTGGGGAGGTGCAAGTGAGATACAGTGAGTACTTCCTCTCGAGCTCCCGCAGCTTGGCACGCCTCTTCTTCTCCCTTCTCCTGAGCTTTTTCTCGGCCTTTCGCTCGCGGCGCAGGCGCCTCGCTTCGCGCAACTCAGCCATTTGGCTGTCGACCTGTCGACCATAGACACCTCCATATGCGTTCCCGTGCCTATACCTGTCGTCCCGCTCGTCTTCAGACGAGTCGTCCGAGGAGTCGCCCGAAGAATCGTAGTCGTCACTGTCGTCATAGGTGTCGAAGCCAGGGAGGTGGAGGTCAACGGTTCCAACGCTGCGCCCCGAGCGGCGCTCGCGACCCTTGTATAACACGACTTCGACGCCGCGGCGTCCAAAGAAAGAGGCATTCCAGAGGTCCATGAGATCGGCGGTCAGCGTACTCCTCTTTGGCGGCCGTCCGTCCGACGAGTACTCGGGCACAGGCAAGCGTCCCGACCAGGCCATAGCAAGATCCTGCACGTTCGTCAGCTAATGAGCGTAGTATAGGTCGACGAGCATCTCACATTCATAAACCGAATCCAATCCTCGTGGTAAACATCGTGCGGGACCAAGACCAGCGGCATGCGGGGTATCACCTCCAGGAAGTCATCCATATCCTGAATCTTCATCATCTCGAAGTGAGTATATGGCTGTGCCAAGTTCGGAGGCCGCGAGAAGCCCTCCGGCGCAGAGAGCATCTGCTGCGCCTCTCCGGGAGAAAGTGGCATCCTGGGCGACCCAGGGGGCATTCCGGGTGCACCGTACCCTCCGGGCTGGGCACCGTAACCTCCCGCCTGAGCACCGTAACCTCCTGCCTGGGTACCGTAACCTGCCTGAGTACCGTAACCTCCTGCTTGGGCACCGTACCCTCCCGCCTGCGCTCCATACCCCGCGGCGCCGTATCCAGACGCACCCATGCCCGGATAGCTCGAAGTGGGCGGCGCCGTGCCGTACGCGCCGGGAGCGGGGCTGGGGGCCCTAGAACCCATGCGACGCATGGGCTGGCCTTCCATGACGTGGCCTCGGGGGTAGACATCCGCACCAGGGCGTGGGGAGGCCGCGCGCTGCATGCCAGGTTGATAGGGAGACACCGGGCGGGGAACGCCCATAGGGTTCGAATACGGCGAGACGGGCCGCGGAGGGAGTGCACCAGCCTGGTAAGGTGACACCGGGCGGAGAACTGGGCCAGTAGAGTAGGGTGACACCGGTCGCGCAATGGCGTCTCCCGGGCGAGGCGATGGGGGCGGATACGTTCCCTGTCTGCCGTACTGGTACGACGCAGGGGGGCTGCCAGGATACCCAGCGGACGGTGCAGGCGAGGGATATGCACCCGGCGGTGCTGGGTAGCCGGGGCCGCCTGGCGCGGGTTGGTAGCCTGTCGGGGCACGGTCCCCGCCGTAGAACGAGCCGCGCCGGGAGCGCGTGCCTGTGACGCCGTTCCTGTGCTCGGCGTCGTATTCGCGCTCGCGCTCACGCACACGGTCGAGCTCGAGGTCTTGAAGGCGGCGCTCGAGGTCGTTCGTAGCACCGTACCCCGGGGTGGGGTAGCCGCCCCCGCTGAAGCTCCCGCGGCGGCTGCGGCTGCGGTCGCGGTCGACGCGCGAGTCCTTCTCGCGCGCCCGGCGAAGCTCGCGATCTTCACGCTCGCGGCGCTCTTCCTTCCTGCGCCGCCTTTCCTCGTCGCGTTGCCTGCAGCGTGTGAGCAAGAGGGCGCACCCGTAAGGTAGTGCTCACCATTGGCTCATGGCTCCGCCGTCGGGTTGCATTTGCCCGCGGTTGAACGAGGCCATGATGTCCTGCATTCTGCGCCTGAGAATCTTGTTGATGTGGATGAGACTGCAGACGTACCGCATTTGCCGGAACAGCTCCAGCAGGCAAGATCTGTGTAGCCTCCGCCGGGACCCACTGAATGCCATTCACTATACCCTGCGGTGTCTGGTAGCTGCATGAAATGATGGTGAGGCATGCTCGGCTGCGAGAGGCACTGCGACGGGCACATACCTCGCTGCCATGGCTCTGGAGGGCGAAGCGACAAGGATCGCGATCAGCAATCGTGAAGAGACGATCGTACGGAGGGAACTCACTTGAAGGGATGGTAGATGACCTGCCCATTGGTGCCAACCGTCGTCGTGTAGGTGATAGAGCCAGGCTGAATCGTTTGTTGCGGCTGCGGGCTGGTGGTGACGGGCACCTGGAATGGGGTGCCGGGCGATATGATGGGCGACGCCGCTCCCGGGAAGGGCACGGTGGTGTACGACATGTTCGCTGCGCGCGACTGACCTGGACGACGGAACACTCGACCTGCTCGACGGATTATCTGACCCAGCAGACGGGGGATCGATGTGGACGAGAACTGATGTTGTGCGATGGCTATCTAGCCCCCCGTTGCTATATTTCTCAGGTGCGGCTGGTACACGCTCCGGCGCCATCGCTGCATCGTGGTACGGCAAGATCCCGCTCGCCGTGACAGGACATACTGATGTGCCATAGCACGGCCACTGGCGTTACATTCGGCCAGACAATGCATGTCATATAACCGAGGGGCAAGCGAGTGCTACATGTGTCCATAGAAGAAGTGCGTGAACCGAAGGGAGCGGGGAATGCAACGAGGGCGGACGGAGCCAATAAGACAAGGCTAAATGGTGCGTAGTCGACTAAAGGTCCTCATGTGAATCTCCACCAGAGCAGGATGATCAGAATGAAAACGACTGCGCCTAATGGCGCATATTGTCGTAGCATCGCTTGAATGTTGATATTCCGTGCGGCTTTACGGTATTTTTCTGATTCACTCCGGAGAGAAGACGACAGGTGTGACATCCCTGAGCAGCATGACGTGTCACTAAACCATGGCTCACTTGATAGGAAAAGTCGCTTACTGTCTAGCGAGTCTCCTCTCCAAAGCAGCTCCTCCATGTTCTTGGTCATGATGCGTGTGACGTCTTGCAGATCATCGTTGAGCTTGTCTAGATGTGAGCTACCTGCTGCATTTGCGGTTCGGGTGTCTTGGTAGAGCCTCGTTGTCTTCCCCATGAATGTGTCTACGTGTGGCGTGAATAACAGGCTCCACGCAGGGTCATTGCGGTACGCACCAAACCCAACGAATGCGTAGGGTTTTCGGACGGTTTCTACCTTTGCACCATATGACGTCGCGAATTCCTTTGACAGCTCGTCAAGGTAGGAGAAGGCTAGCTTCCGAGGGTACGCCTTGTCGCATATGACGAGGTAGACCACGTTGTTCGCAATGAGGTAGCTAGCACACAAAGACTGTCAGGAGGACAGCACGTAACCACGATAGTTCTGGACACGTACTGGAGCGTGTACTGACCGCTCTCGATTGAGCACCTAGGCTCCGAGTTGGGTGTTATCCGCCGGAAGATGAGTTTGGCTTGCTGCTTGTGCTCCTGGAGGGCGTGTTCTGTCTGAGAAGTCGTCAGCTCCAGGCCGGACCGAGGCACTGACGAGAGAACGGCGGCGGGAACAGGCTCACCTCCTCCTCGTCTACACTTGCAGCAAGTGGGAGCGCGTCCGAGGCCCGTACAATGAGCGTTGACTTGACCATCCTCGCAGTTGCACCAGTTGTGTTTTATTGACGGATCAGTAATAAGTTCGGTTGCGCCGTCGTATGCGGGACAGACGTGCGGGGGCGATGTGTATGGTGAGTTGGGAGGTCGTGCAATGCAACGGGCGCCCGCTAACCCCATACGTGTTACGACGTAGGCGCTCACGTGGGATTGAGACCCTAACCCCAGCTCGGGGACACGCGGGGCATGACCGATATCAATGCATGTGGGCCCGTTCTGCGCAGGCCGCTCCGGAATATATCACAGGTCGCCCCTGGTCTCCGGCCCCGCCCCCTCTTCGCTCACGCCTCCACCATCATGTCGTCCGCAGGTCTCTTCAACATCAAGAAACAGGTTCGTGCTCCGCGGGGCAGTACGACCGCCGCTGACTGCACAGCGACTGTAGCTCACGTTCTACGGTGCCTACCACAACAACCCAATCAACATTACTATACATGAGATATTTGTCCCCGTCCTCCTGTGGTACGTCAGTCGTGCGCTGCATACGCGCCGTTGCTGAGAGTCTCCCGCCGTCGTCGTGGATGTGTAGGACGTTCCAAGTGCTCGCCAGCGCTCTCCCGGTCCCCGAGCTATTCCCGTCCGTTCACCTGAAGTTTAACGAGTACCTGGCCTTCGACCTCAACTGGTCGGCCGTCCACGCCGCGCTTTACATCCTCTACTACTTTGCACTCGAGCCCACTGCCGCCGTACGTGCCCCATCGCCGTCCGTCGCACCCAGCTAACCCGAGCTGATGTTATCATAGTTCTTGTACGCCCCGCAGTTCACGCTCTCGCTCCTCACCGCGACGGCTTACGCCCATACCCCCGACGCGCTCAAGTACGCTGCGTTCATCCACATTGGCTCTTGGATTGCCCAGTTTGCGGGCCACTTCGGGGCTGAGGGCCGTTCGCCTGCACTGCTCGACAATTTGGTTGGCGGTAAGCACTGCCCGTCTCCTCTTCCGCGTGCGCTATACTGACGGGTATATGCATTAGCTGTGGTTTTGGCGCCGTTCTTCGTCCATCTCGAGGTGTTGTTCGCACTGGGTTACAAACCTCAGCTCCACAATGAGCTCAAGAAGAGCATCGACGAGGAGATCGCGAAGTTCAAGAAGGCCGAGAAGGTAGCAGGAAAGAACAACTAATATGCTGCACTCGGCGACGAACACAACCGGCTATGCAAACTGTCCTTGGCTTCCTGAAATTCTTGAATATTCACCTTCTACGCCTGATCCCTAACGATGTTGTGTGCGCATATACGTTTTACAATCTAATTGTACTATTAAATCTGAGCATTCAAAGATGTGCCGTCTTATTCTCCTGATAAACCTCAGACAAGGCTCGCTGGCGGGGGGAGTGCGGGCTCCCCGAGGGGGGTTACGTAGCACGAGCTGAGGCCGCCATCGACCAGGAAGTCCGTACCCTGTGGCATCACGTTGATTCATTGCGTCAGTATCAATCAACATGCGAGAGATAATACGGTGCTGACGTACCGTCACATAGCTGCTATCGTCGCTAGCGAGGAAGAGTGCGCCTCGCGCGACCTCAATGGCCTCACCAAAGCGACCCATCGGGAGATGCACGAGGCGGCGCTGCTTCTTCTCTTCTGTATTGAGGAAGTCCATCAGGAGAGCTGTGAATAGCACGGCGCGGATCAGGCGTTCTGCACGGCTGAGGCAGGAGGTAAGGGACTTACGAGTCTTCAGCGGGCCACTGCGCAAGATCGGATGGACTCAGTTGACGGTGAGCGTTGGAGAAGGGCGAGGCAGACTTACGGGCAGATAGCATTTACGCGGATGCCTTCCCTTGCGTGGACCATGGCGAGTTCGCGGGTCATAGCGAGCACCGCGCCCTGTCGACGGTGTCAACAATTGTGCGGGCATCGATTGGTCGGGTCATGCCCATACCTTCGAGGCCGTGTCTGTGCTGCCGCCTCAGCTCTAGCTCTAGCCACCCTTGCGCAGAGAAACTACTCACAAGCAAGCTGGGGCGTCGCCGCGCCCCTGAGGGCAACGAAGCTCGCGGTGTTGATGATGCTCCCGCCGGCATGGAGGCCCTTGCTCTCGTCCGTGGGGTTCTTGCGCATCGCGAGGATCGCGTACTTGCACCCCCACCACACGCCCTTGACGTTGATGTTCATCGTGAGATCCCAAATCCGCTCCTCCGTGTTTAGGGCGTTATCGTCGTCAGGGTGCATAATCCCCGCATTGTTGAACTGCCACGCCGAGATGTCAGTCTGATCGTGTGCAGGCGAATTTAATGGGTGGCGTACCACGACGTCGAGTCGGCCGAATGCGGAGACCGTCTGGTCGACCATGTCCTTTACGCTTGCCTCCTTACTCACGTCGGCCTTGATGGGGATCGACTTGACATTGGGATACCGTTCACCGATCAGCTTGTGGGTCTTCTGCACGGCTTGCTCGTTCACGTCGACAAGCGCGACGTGCGCGCCTTCCTGCGCAAAGAGCAGCGAGCATTCGAGGCCGATGCCGCTGTAGTAGCAGATCTACTTCAGTAGGGTATAGGAGCGCTACAGACTCAACGCCTCACGATCCCGCGCCGGTGATGAGAGCAACCTGTAGATCGCCGTCCTCAGTCGGTCAATGGGATGCGGAGACAGAAGGGCGCACCCTGTTCTGCAGACGACCAGGCATGATTGCAACAGAGGTGACTGTGGTGGTGAAAGACGTGCACAGGGGCGTATCTCGAAGACTCGAGTCAGGATGCGCGCTATCGATACGCGATAAGTGAGCGTGTCGCGGTCACGTGCACCGCGTCGAGGCTTTTGCAGAACGGGCATGCGAGCGCCAACTACTTCTTTTCCCTGCGATCATACCATGGACTTGAACATCGCTGCTGGCCGCACAGAAGCCCTTGTATCTCTGCCGCAACTCGGAAGCGATGACCTTCATCCGCACAGTGCCAGTGGAGAGAATGAGGAACAAAATCGCGCATATATGCTCCCCACCACTCCCGCCGGAGATGTCTCTCAGGTAACGAAAGTATGTACAGCCCTTGTATATGCCTATATGCGCATTTAGACGTGTATATACCCAGGCTACTGACGTGGGGCACACGATCAATCTGGTCCGGGATCCTGCAAAACGCGAGGATTTCGTCGGCACTCCACCAGCGGAACCGCCAATCGTGCCTACGCTCTCCAGGCTCTCTGCTAATCCTTTACCTTCTCTGGGTGACCGCTTCTCTTCAATCAATCTCGCTCACGCTGGCCTGCAGTACTTCAAGGATCGCGCGCAGTCCGCGTGTGAGGCTTACCTTCCATCACCCCTCCGGTCCGTCATCGCAGCCCCCGGTTCCTCTGCGAACGCTCCTATGGTCGCCACGCAAGCTCAAAACAGCGGTCACGAGTGCGTACAGCCTATGTCTTTGGACTCTGCCTGCACAGAAGAGGCAGAACCCTCTGGTAGCGACGAGCTTCCTTTGCCTACGGACAAAACTGTCAAGCCGTATTCTGTCACAACAAACGTATCCTCTGTGCCCCTCGACCCCTCTACTCTCAACGTTGCTGATCACTCAACTGACGGCGCTCTTCCCGCTGCACCCAGTGATCCGTCTGTTCCCATCCGCCTCACTGCGTCCATGGAGGATCCACTTGTATCTGCACCTTCTCTCGATTTTGTCCCTGCTGTATTCCTAAGCCTTGTCCCTCCCCTTGCTATATCTGGTGCTTCCCTCGATGTTCCTTCTGCTGTATCTCCCATTTTTTCTGACTCGTCCCTTGCTCCTGCCGATGATTCCTATGGAGGTTTCGCCCCTGGGATCACAGCATCTTGCACCCTCGCTGTCAACACGACCGAAGCTTCCGATGCCACTATGAATGCGGGTGACGATACGATACCTACTCAAGCACATAACGGCCTCGCTACATCTGATGGCAACATCCCTGCCGCTGTGTGTGCTACTTCCCCCGCTGAGCCAAACCCGTCAGAGACCCCTGTGCTTCTCTTGGACTTCAACACCCCTGCTGCGCGTCTTGAAATCGCCGTTGCAAACGACGCTCCTGCCGATGGCGAAGCGCATGTACCTCCGGACGCTGAGGTACCTCTCTCAGACAACGAAGGTCACGCCCGACTCACTGAAGATTTCCTCCCTCTGCTACCTCAGCCATCGGAAGGCGACGCTGCTCCAACAATGCCTACTCTCCAGTCAAAGAATGTCGCTTTCTCCGATACGGTACCTCTCGAGTCTGTTACTGTTGCACTCCCCGTCACGCGGGCCAATCGTTGCCCTGGAGCTCTCGTTGCAGTGCTGGACGTCCCGGGCGAAACCATACCCGACATTGACACAGAGACCCTCTCCGACAAATCGACCGTACCCTCTGACGCGCTTCTCATGCCGGTCGACGAACGTTCGAGCTCGCAGTCTGGGCGTGCCAGTGCTGACGTTGCATCTCCTACCATCGAGACAATCCCTCTGGGCGATATGGCCGACGTATGCGATGGAGAGCGCCCCGGTAACACACAAGGTGGATCTGGTATAGCTGCTACTGGGACTCTTGAAGATTGTCCTGCTCGTTCGCCTGCCACATCTGAAGGCGTGGTCGGCCAAGAATCAAGCGCTTCGGTTGACGAGGACGCGATGCACCTGGATGTCTCAGAGATTCCTCCTGTTCCCCCCTGTCAAGGACCCGGGGCCGACGACAACGGTAAAATCCCTGCCAGTGTGGACGTCGGTGGGTCCGAAGCTGGTTGCACGGCGTATGTCTCTGGCTCTGAAACGGATACGCCAGTGTCTCTTCTCTCTGGGGCCGACCATTCCACGGCCATCGACGACGAGAAAGAGGATCAATCGGTGCATACAGTAGAAGCAATCGCAGAGGACCCTCAGATACCGAACGGCGTGACATCATCCCCGGCCTCGCCACCGTACAATCTGATTGAAGATACCTATGTACGACCTCCTACCCCTGGTATGGGTTTCGACGACACCTTAGACCGCCCGTCCAAAAGCTCTCTGTTACTGGATGACCATGATCCCGCCCCAATGCAAGTTGGCGAGCAGCAGCCTCTAGACCCCTCAGAGGACATCGCACGAGATGACTCTGACCCTGTGGAGAGCTTCAGCGCACTATCGTCACCATTCCCCCCGTCGTCGCCGCCGTACCTGTCCTCGCCCCTGCGGTCCTCTAGTCCGCCGTTCGCATTCTCCTCACCGGTACCCAACGCCTTCAACAGCTCTCCGCCGACTTCCCCAGCGCCTTCCCCGCCACGTCGCAAGGCGGTGACCTTCCAACTAGATAAGGAGCCCGGATTTCGTAACGAAGTAGTCGCTCGCAGCGCCCAGAAGAGAGCGCTAGAGGACATTGATGACTCTGATGATGCCGGAAATGGATGGCTCTCTGGTTCAGAGTACACTGCCATGTCGGATGAGAGAGAAGCGAAACGCATTGTAAGGCCTTCACACAGAAGTACTGCCCGTCTTTCGCTGACAAGACACTCTATCCAAGAAACTCGACGAAGGGCCGCTACCCACGCCACCCGCTACCCAATCACAGTCGCAGTCGCAGTCGCTTCCACAGGTGAAGCGGCCGACGTTCGCATCGCAACTCAGAGAGCGCAAGAAGCTGACCGCGCCGTTCCGCTCGCCGCTGGTCGACAAGGATGCAGCCAAACACGGGGTGCACGCCGTATACGCCAGCGGCAAGACCAGTCTCGGCGTCCCACTGGCAGCGCCCAAGCGGGGCGCAGTCATGCAGAAGGAGAACTCGCCTATTACAGGCGCGCAAGCGATGCCTGAGAAGCCGGCTGCAGCCTCGTGTCAAGCGCAAGCAGCGAAGGCGCCGACACCGAAGGTTGCGAAGCAGTTCAAGTCGCCTTCCCATCTGGGCGCGAGCAGCTCGTCCTCAAGCTTAAGCACTGCGCAGCCATCCTCCACCTTCTCAAACGCCCAGGCCGTCCCTACGATCCGGGCGCTGCAGTCAAAGATACAGACGCTCAAGCAGGCCATCAAGATCAAGAACGCGCCGGGCGGCAACGACGACGACGAGCTTGAGGAGCTGGTGGACAAGTGGACGAGCGTCGGCCGCGAGGTCGCGTGGGCGGTCTGGGACACGGTGAAGGACCTCGATCCAGGCGAGAGTGCACGCTTGGGAAAACCGCGCGGCGGCTGGTTCGACGATGTCGGTGGTGGCCGTGACAGCACGCGTGGCGGCGGTGGGTGGGGCTTCGATGACGGCGGCAAGAGCGAGCCGGAAAAGGGCGACCCGGGCGAGGAGGGAGAGCAGGTTGTGTCTCGGAGCGACGATGAGGAAACTCGCCAGCAGCATACCCTGGGTACGATGTTGCGCCATCTTGGGATCGCCCCGGAGACGCTAGGCTGGGACGAGGAAGAGGGTGACTTCGTGGATGCTGTGTGATATGTTATGCGACCGCTCCCCCATGGACTGCATTACCGGATGTGTGCTGTGTATGTATGTACGATTAGTGTGTATGACCTATCTTGTACTGTTCGTGTACTGTTATGAATAAGACGATGGGGACTACCGGATGACATGCCAGCCTGCCGCGTCCACGTCCGAGTAAGGATGGCAGTGACGTGACAGGCCCCGTCCATGGATATCTACTTAAGTACCTTGACCGTGAGCCACGAGCGAGCGCGTCTGGCCAACCAGTGCTTAGCCGTTCCACCGTCTGCTCCGTCTAGCATCGCTGAAATGGCAACCCTTCCCTTCGCACTCGTCTGCCCATCGTCCCGAGGACTATCCTTAGCAATAACTAGACACCTCTTGCGCACCACAGACCTACCTGTCGTCGCAACCCACCGCTCTGCCAACGCACAGGACGTACGCAAGAACATCCTCTCTCCGCTGAAGGACGTCGACCCGGATCGGCTCAAATTGCTACACTTAGATTTGACCTCTGAAGAGACCATGGCCTCTGCGGCCGACGAGCTCTCCAAGGCATACCCCAAGGACGTGCAGCCGCACCTCCACACTGCCTTCTTTTGTGGCGGCGTGCTGCACCCAGAGCGCAAGCCGACGGACCTGGACCGGCAGACGATCGAGCACACCTTCCAGCTCAACGTCATCTCGCACCTCCTCCTCATGAAACACTTCTCTCGATTCCTCCCACCGCCCGCACCCAACGGCACCGGAAACACTCCCGCAAAGGAGCTCGCAAAGTGGGTCCACATGTCTGCCCGGGTGGGCTCCATCTCCGACAACCACCTCGGCGGGTGGTTCTCGTACCGCGCCTCCAAGGCCGCGCTGAACCAGGCCATCCGCACCTTCGACCTCTACCTGCAGCAGAAGAAAATACCCGCTATATGCGTCGGCACCCACCCCGGGACGGTCAAGACAGACTTGAGCAAAGACTTTTGGAGCGGCGTACCGCAGGACAAGCTGTTTGAGCCGGAGTACGCGGCAGAGAAGCTCGTCGACATCGTCCGGAGTCTGGACGAGAAGAGCCGCGGCAAAGTCTGGGATTGGGCTGGAAAAGAGGTCCCTCCGTAGATACGTGCGCGGGATGATCGATAGCTACATATTGATGTTCTAGTGTCCCATGTATGTGGTCTGTGTTGTATACAAGTGAGCGGTCCATCGTCCGAATGTCCGTCCGTATCATCATTCCAGAGAGCAAACGAGAGCATACGCAATGGGAGGGCAGCACGACAGCAGGGCGATCCAATCATATCAGAAACCCATCGGATGTGGAGGGAGACCCATCCCCTGGCCGAGCCGTTCAGGATACCTGATGCATGAGTCAGTAACGTAACGCGTGCAGCTCACGGCAACCACGCACCTAGCCTTGATCCTCGTAGCCAATTCCTCCTCAAAGATCTGATCAGGCCCTAGCTGGTTTCCTAACGTCAACCACCTGATATACGCGCAATGAACATAAGCGTCCCTATCGTCATCGCCAACAACACACTACTTACCCTGGCCTCGTGTTGTGCTTTCTTCCGAATATCTCGATCTTGCGCCCGCCGGGGCACATCCGCTCGATCAAGCCATACACTTCCTCGGGCTTCCTGCTCGTCTCGCGCACCTCGGACACGATCACGTCGGTGTCGAGGCCCCGGTTGGCCCACGAAGGGAACTTGAGGTTGCCCGCCTCGTCCGTGACGGTCTTCACGCCGACGAGCATGTGCTCTTTGGTGTGGTTGAGCCAATGGCCGGTGCGCCCTGTGCGGATGACGCGTTGAAGCTGTTCGGACATGCGTCAACGCTTGGGTCTCTCAAAGCGGTGGCGCGAAACTGCATACCTGATTGGTCTTCACCCAGACTACTTCGTCCACCCGTGTGTACCCCCACACGCGCAGACATTCCCGCCCGACCTCCATCGCTCGCCCCGTGACCCAGAGAAACAGTAAGCCTTCGTCTTGCAATGTTGGAATAGGCATAGCGCGCATCTCGTCGTCCGTCATGGTTCCGTACGGCAACTACTTCACGGTGTCAGTGTCATAACCAACAGACCCATTGTACCTAACCGCGCTTGCGGCTGTGCTTTGACGGTATCTGCCCAGTCGGACTTGGGGTGATGAATAGGTACGCACGCTCATATGGATGTCCCAGGGCGGATCTGCCATCATAACATGGAACTTGCCCAATACTGAGTAATCGAACCTTCGAAGGTCGCAGTTGATCCATTGGGGCGGGAGCTAGTTAAGAATGACATTCAACATATTGCGTAAACGATGTGATGGAACACATACCACTGGTTTCTCCTTACCCGCAGGACCCAGCCCAATTCCGAGCTTGTACGGCTTCTTCCTGAGATCCTGTCGGTAGTCGGGCTGCCCGCCCCCATCCGTCACATCCCAATCGACCTCGAAGTGCAGATATCGGCACGGCGCCTTCTCTTTGCCGCGCCCGCCCGCGCCCAGGCCGCTCGGAAGGCTCACAGTGCCTGCGCCCTGCATCCCATACCCCATCTGCCGGTGCGACGGGAGAGGCGGGATGGACGGCGACTGCGCGTAGGTGGGCTCGGAGTAGCAGGTGTTGAGGTACGAGCAGTGCCCGAGCGACGGGTCCGTGTGCGGGCGGAGGAGCGGCCGAAAGTGGATGCGGTCGCAGATGCTCGGCGGCCCGTCTACGTGCGCGGCGTTCGCGAGCCGGCGCGCCTTCGCGCAGTCGTCTTTGGTAATGTGCGCACAGATGGGCTCGAAGCTGCTGTTCGCAGAATGGAACTAGGACAGGTTGATGAGACAAGAAGACAACCACGTGTGCGGAGTGACGCACCTGTTCGGCGAGCAAGCGACCGTTCGCTGTGCTCCTTTGTAGGATGTTGTAGACCTCCTTGAGGTCTCTACTCAGACTAGCGAGGGTAGTCGGTGCAGGCTTCACCCTCGGCCTAGCTTGCTCAGCCTTCTCCTGCTGTTCCTCTAGGTCACCGGCAGTCGACTCCGCGTCCTCGTCAACTTGCCGCTTTCGCTTCCGACCATGTCCTAGTATATGCCCAGCACCTGAGGACGCGTCGCCGCTCCCCAGGCCGACATCCATAACAGTTAAGGTGTCATCTTGCACCTCACGCAGTACAGAGATCTTCCCATGGTCCCAGCCATTAGCGAGGACCTCTAGAATGACTTCGAACCGCGCGAGGTCGGTCAGTCGGAATGTGGGTGGCGGGTCCGGCCCAGGGAGAAGACCCGCTGGTGGGGGCCCCGAAGCGATGACCAGCGTCAGAAGCTCAAACGAGGATATGGGAGTAGAGACTTTTGCAGATGATAACAACGACAACAAGGCGGAAGAGGCTACCAGTTTGAGCCTCTCGTCGACGGACATGGTGGCTGAGAGCCTGGGATTCTGACGCCAGAGTCGGGGGAACGCGTCCGCGACACGCGCCCCTGCGCGAGCCTATGGAAGCTCTACACGTGATGATCCGCCAGTTGGACAGAATACAGAACAATGTGAGATCCCTACTATCCCCGACTGCTCTCTGTGCGGCAGGAGGTGATACAATCAGACAACCCCCTCGCCTTTTACTAGGGGGTTCCGTGTCTCGCCTCCATCTTAATGCCGCATTCCCAATTTTTCAGCACTCAGCTTGATCTGAGATAGAGATAATCTTTCTTTATTACTTTTTGCACCTCACTACCACCCCACGTTCATTGTTAGATGCACTCTTCGCCGCGGTCTGCAGTCGAGGTGGAAGACTACATGAAAATACCATTGCCAAGTTGTTTTTGGTGTCTATCTCGAGCTCGGCATCATGCGAGCTGGGTATATGTTCGGGTTTCTTGCCTCAGTGGGACACCACCAGCACAATTTGTCGCACAATGATTCGGATGCCCTCTGTGTACTCTGATTTGATCCAATGTTCATCAAATCGCCGTCGTGGATTTTGTTGAACATCATTCTTCAACTCGTGCAGAAGCATGGCTACATGGTAGTTGTACAACACCTCAACATGTTCCGAGTCTGACTGCCTACAAACCGACGCCACCCAAACTCTCTACGGTACAGCGATGCCCGCTTGCACAGCAGGGCGAGCTGTAATCCTCTCGACCCAAGCCTGACAGTGAGAGACAACGTCAGCCTCTCTTCATCTCGTGAAGGCAGACCACAGACCTTCAGGTTGGGCCACTCGTCTAGGCTCTCGACCTTAGCCCAGGCGTGGATCTTGACCCAAGGGAAGACGTTGATGTCGGCGATGCTGTAGGTCCCTCGGCCAGGGCCCGCAAGCCAGTCGCGATCTTGCGACAGGCGGATTTCCAGGACGCCGTAGAGACGCTTGGTCTCGTCAAGATAACCTGGAGGGTATTCAGCTGCTTCGCAGGCTGAGCGTCCAGTCGGATCACTCACGCTTCTTGGCATAGGGAATGTCCTCGGGCGCGTAACGGTTGAAGTGGTTAGATTGACCCTGCATGGGACCGACGCCGCCATGCTATAAATGAAGCGACGTCAATGAATCGCGCATATACCCACTCATCAAGTATTCACGCACAGCGAAGAAGATCCACTGCAGCTCTACGCTGTAGTCATCAGCCTGGGTGGCCGGGTCGAAGCCGAACTTCTTGTCCTTGTCGTAGTGCTGCTGCAAATAGAGTAGGATCGCCGCGGTCTCGAAGACCACGAAGTTGTTGCGCTTGCGATCGACGAGCGTCGGGATGCGCCCGTTCGGGTTCAGCTTGATGAACCATGGCTCCTTCTGCACGTTGGTGCTGATGTCTATTTTTAAGACGCTGTGGGGGCTTGTAATGAGATCCGAGTCCCCGAGTCGAACCCGAGCGTACTTACTCATAGTCTGGGCCGCCATAGGCAGCCTTGAGCTCCTCGAGGAAGACGGACACCTTGTGTCCATTCGGCGTTGCGCCAGTGTAAAGCAAGAGATCCTTGTTACCGGTGGCCATTGCGCTTGTCAGAACTGAGCTCCAGGGGAGAGAGTACAGGCAGCAGGAGAGTTGCGGGAACTCGAGGAAGTGGGAACGTGAAATGCGATGGTGATTCTCAATGGCGTGCTGGTGCGCCAACATATATACGGTGGCTCGAGCTGGCTATCGAGGTTGGTCAGGTGGACTCAACGCAGAAAGTACTAGGAAGGCGCGGCAATGATGCAATATGTCTGATCATGAGTAAGGCTCAGTAAGCTGTACATATCCTCCCAAGGGCTTCCCTGTCAACGCGACTGATCGGAGTCCGGTGGCACTGTACGATCAAAAAGCGCACAACAATATTACACTACGCCGCGGTGCTGCTTGACAGCCAAATCGGCGAGTGGGTAAGCATAATCTGATGGCTTATGTCTGCGGATTACCAACTGAGCAGACAGATCATCGCAGTACACGAAAGGAACAGTGAAGGGATGACCCTCGAGGGATCCCAGAGCGCGAGAGCTGGGGATCCAAGCGACGGGTTTGTCGAGCTACCGCTTCCTCCGTCTACGACTCCGGGTGTGAAGTTAGTAGCGCTTATATTCGGCACACGCGCTCCAATGTATTGCTCCCCGAGGGCGTTGATTCTACCTGCAGAGTCCATAAGGGCATCGTCCTGGGTGAACGTCAGCAATCACTGCGAGAGGAAGGCAATGAAGACTCACCGAATTGACACCTTGGAGATGTTCCATGGCCCCGAACCAGGCGTAGCGCTCGACCCAGTCAGTCGCGTCCATGAACGCCTGCGTGGCGTTCATGAAGTCGATGACGTTCTGCAGCGAACACTGTTCATCCGCAACGTTAAAGTTCTAACGAACGCGCATGCATCGGTCAGCAACGGCTCAGAACTTTACACACATATACTCTCACCTGACAAGCCCATTCCGTGACCCAGAGCGGCCGTTGGAACGTCTCGTGAAAGTCTTTAAGGTACTCGATGAACGCTGTCGAATTGATGTCGTACCAGTGCAACGCGACGAAGTCAACGGTACAGCCGCCGTCGCACGCGGTGAGCCATTCTAATAGCCATTGCTTGCCCTGTGGGTCGGACGTCGGTGCTGGCGAGCCTAGCCGCACACCCTGCGAGTGTAATGGCTCAATCTGCGCTTTCCATACGGACGCGCCATGACTCGGGGTCATGTTGGACTGCGTTGGGTAGTCTGGCTCGTTGAAGCCTAACACATGCGAGGCACCGAGGTTCTTAATTGTTGCATTTATGGAGCTCTGCCATTGGGAGATCTGGCGGTCACCCCAGAGCATGGGCACAAACTCGAGGCCGGAGCTGATCGAGCTTGGACTCCATGTGTAGTACCTTGACTGGGGTCAATTCGGCATGGGTTGATAGGCATAGTAGCACGTACCATGATACTCGACCAGTCGTGATATACTGTTCGATGTTATCCCAGTTCCCGTTCGGCCACGCTAAACCAGCTTTGCTGCTATTCGATACAGCAAGGGCATCGGGTATCATGATGCAACAGAGCATAAACATAATGAAAGCGGAAGCGGGGAAGCACAGCATGTCGGGATGTGTGAAAGGGTGTACTGAGAGGAGTTGACTGGGGCCTAGGGCGACTGATATGCGGTTGTGCTTCGCCAGCGCATCGCTCCACCGCGCGGAGAAGGGCTCGTAACAGCCTCCACAGGCGGTACTGACGTTCCCCAAGCAGTCTTTGGAGTGCCAGGTACAGCCACCACGCCGTGAGGATACTACACGATCACATGACCGCAAACTCACTTGAGCAGTCGGTCTCACTCATGCTCCTCTTGTCCACGCCGTGAAAGTAGGTGGTCAAGGAGACACCATGAAGGCAAATGTGTCTGCAGTGAGGAAAACGCCATCTGAGAGAAGGGAGTTAAATGGAGCCCACTGGAAGAGGGGATACTCACGCACCTGTACTCTACAGTTAAATCATCACGCGGATGCTACGCTCGTCAGTGGTGCTCTGGCATATGAGGCCACCAACCCGGCCACCACGGCGTGACCCTCCACTTCGTCTTTTCCTCTCCTACTTCCATGTCCAGCGCGGCGGTGCCATTCTCCACCGCAGCGACGTGCTCCAGCCGCAGCAGCGCGAGGCCCACACCCTTCGTCGAGCTGAGCAGCTTGCCAGTGCCGCGCGGCCGTGGTTTCGGTGTGCCGCCGTCGGCCTCCGTCCGTTGTGCGCGAATGTCTACGTCTGAGGGGAAGGAGGGGATATCTGAGGGCCCGGATGTTGGGCCGGAAGAGCTGCAAGGACAGACATGATGTGAGGACACAGAGGACACAGGATGTGTGACGCACGGCTCGATGAGGACGGGCAGTATTCGCTTCCGGATGATACCAGTATGATATGTCCGTACAGTCAACTCTTGGCCTACGAAGCACCCCTTCCTAAAGTCAACTGAAGAAGGCATTGAGTATCAGGCAGGTAACTCAGGCAGATGGGGACTGACGTGCGCCCATGACATCGAGGTTGGACTCCATAGGGAATGCGTGCATTGGCACGATATCCTCTATACCCTCCGGTACTCCATGTGTGATGCGGTGTAATAGGTAATCCGCCTCCGAGACCGTGTCATGGGTAGATGCCTGTCGTGCTGCGCCACATTCAGCACATTGCCAAAAGCTCAACAGCAGGGCTACTCACGACTGTCTCCCTTCCTCACAAGCAACCTATGGCCCATCCCAATCGCCCTCCTGTCCCGTAGCACGCCAGGCTCGCTGCCCCACGGGGCCCCGTCCTGGTTGTCCCAGACCGGCTCTATCGCCCCGCTGCTTGCATGCAGCCACCGTCGCTGTGTCTCCCAAGCCCCATCCATCTCGGAGCCCCACGTGGCCCACACGTCCCACTCTTGCGAGACATCCCTTATACGGACCTTCCTTCGCAGCACGTACTTCTTCAGCGTCGGCAGGAGCGGCGGCGCCTCGGACGGCCGGGCGTCGTACTCGATCAGGAAGCCTTTCACGCCGCTGACGTCCCGATGCGCGTACACAAATGCATCATGCAGAACTCTACCCTTCAGCGCAGTTTGAGCGTCCCAGAATAGGTGGCAGGAAGAGGCGAGGACTCGCCTGCGCGTGGAGGAACGCTGTATAGAAGTGTGCGGGCAAGTGCGTCGCGCTGGCGGCGGTCGACGAGGACACGATGCCGTTCAAGAAGTCTCCCGCTTGTGAGCCTGTGACAGAGAGGACGGCCCTGTCGGCGACGCGGGCGACGGAGGGCGACGTGCGCACGAGCGAGCGGACGGCGGGTGGTAGCATGATGTCAGGCAACGATCGGCGGCCTCGAGCTCGAGTCTGAGCCACGCTGCGAGCGCCGGCTTGTCCCGCACCCGCCATGTCCTCGTCCTGCCAGCATCTCATTTCCGCGCTCAAGGAGTGCCTGCTCAATTCGGACTGCGTCGTCAAGCAGGGCCATTTGCCGTCGGAATGTCTGAAGGAGCACACGAAGGAGCTGCCGGAGGAGTGCCTTGCGCTTAGGCAAGCCACATTTGAGTGCAAGAGGGGCATGGTGAGTCTCACCATTTCTGCATTCTCTGCTGCTGTGACTGAGGGCGTCTATCGTAGCTGGATATGCGGAAACGGTTCCGAGGGAACTATGTCGGTCTTCCTCCGAAGGCGTCCGCAGACGGGCAGGGCAGTACTGTCAATGCCGCCGCCACCGCCACCGCTCCCAGTGAAGCAAAATCATAGCACCAGGATTACTCGAGTTGTAGCCTCATACGCTGCGCCCCGGCAAGATTTCGTACCACAGACAAATTCAAGGGAGCTGCCTGACGACTCAGCGTGGTGACACCGTATACGCGTTCATGGATGGGCCGCTTGATGCTTCAAGCTCTTCACGTCTCCTTCCTCACCATCTCATCATGAACCTAGAAATCGATTGCTTGCATACTAAGTGGAGGCTTTATATGTATCATTGCCACAGTCGTTGTACCATAACCACCACATTACGATGTACGAAGATCGTGAATGAACATGCCGACGCTTTCGGTGTGTACCATCACGTCTGGCTCTCAGGAATATCTCCCTCAGCACCGGCTACAGGGTTTTAAGGCCTTCCTTCACACTGCATCGCGGCCGACATGTTGCCAGTGCCGGAGGAGAGTGTGTGTGATATGCGGCGTCCACTGGAGAAATACCAATCGTCATGACCAACTTACTCAGAAATCTGTGACTTGGCTTACCATTAGGCCGTCTCACCCCTCTAGGAAGCCTATAAGGATGTGAGGCCGAGTATGCATATCGATGTTGCGACTTCCTCAATCGTTAAGGGATGCCTCTGCCAGCACCGTTGCGAAAACGTAGTCCCCGTCGTGGCTGATTGAAGAATGCAGGGACACAGAAGGAATTGTAGTCTGCTTCGGGAGGTATTGCAGGCGGGGCTTCTTGCCATAGAGATCCGAGGGATCATTGAGGAACGTCAATTCTTTCCATGTTGGACGAGCTTTCGGGTACAGGGCTTTGTAAGCGGCCTCCTTCACACTCCAGCTGTTGCGCAAGGGTGTGGGCGAATCTCAGATGTCATGGATGGCTCACATTCACATACCGTACGGCGAGGAAACGCAACCTGCTGGCCGTATCCTCGGCTGCCGTGTCGTTCCATACAGCCATTTCTGGCTGACTGAGTATGCGCGAGGCAAGGCGCGCTGCAGACTTGCGCCGAGCGAGAGCAGCTATACGGGGCACATGAAGTATGTCAACACCTATTCCCAGGATTCTCATTCGGGGTTGGAAGCAGTCGCGAAAGAAAGGCGAGGGACACCACTGAGATGAGCAGCAGCGTCCGTGGACTGCGGCGTCGACTCTCGAGCGCGTCACGACCACGTGCTCGCGCCAACTCCGAGCACGATCGAGATCGCCTAGTAGTCCTCTCCGACTTCACTTATAGTACTCTCCTCCTCTTCACCGGCTTCAACGTTTTAGACTCCTCTTCGCTAGGTCATCACTAGGGCCCTTGTGTTCAGTCATCAACACGCAAAAGCACTTACTAGGATGCAAGCAACTGTCGAGTACATAGCAGCGTCAACAAACCGGTACCCATATGCCGCAGATGCTTCAAATTCCTCCCTCGTAGCTCTCGGCTCTGGCAGGTTGGTTGCCCTATGGAATGCAGAGGTAATGATCTGCTTCCAATCTCATGGAATCTCGACTTACATAGTATCTGCTTTGAGGACGCGCATGATCGCGGTGTCTACGAGACACTTCCCGGGCACGAGGGCCTCGTAACCTCCCTGCGCTTCGTCGATGAGTCCACTTTTGTCAGCGCAGACGACAAGGGTGTGCTGAGAGTATGGAGGAGGGCCTTTGACCAGGCATGCTTGCCTCCTGTGTACGTAGAAACCCCTGCCAATGACATACCGTTTGCAGTGGAGGACAACATGCGCGAAACAAGCACACGAAAAATCTATATCAGCTCTTGCAGTGCAAGGAACGCTGTTGATAACAGGCTCATCCGATTCGAGAGTGAAGATCTGGCGCGTCGATACCAACGATGAGACAGGTATGAAGACACCTTTACCAACGATCTAGTTGTCTGAGGCAGGAGCTGATTACGGTGCGCAGACAGCCTGACAGAAACGCAAGTCATCAACCTCAAGCAGCGATACCCATTGTCCTTGGCCATCGCGACTCTGCCGGATACACAAGGTCCATCCAAAGGGTCTTGAGCATTCCGTAAAGAGCTCATTTTCATTCTGAAACCCCAGCCACGATTCTTGCGATTGGTGGTACCGACCGTACCGTGCATATATGGATCCGCTCGGAGACTCAGGTAAAGCGCCTCTTCCTCCATGGATTCCTTTGCTAACTCATTTCTCCAGTTCGTCAGCTCGGCTGTGCTTTCTGGGCATGAAGACTGGGTCAAGGCTTTGGCCTTCCGGCTTCCAGAGGCAGACGGTGACCCTCTCGTGTTAGCTTCTGGGTCTCAAGATGCGACGGTTCGTCTATGGAACGTAGAGGCGATCGTCCAGAAGGCAACGGAAGCATCGAAACCCGAAGGAAGTCAAGTCAACGACGAACTGCTCGATGCCTTTGAAGCGTCATTAGGTGGTCTTGGAGATGGGGAGGAAGGCGGACGGCAGATCTCCCTCAAGCGACATGTTCTGACTGTCAAGTCTGGAGAGAACAGGTACGATGCACTGTCTATTGGAAGCTAGGCCCATGTCACCTCTCCTTTGCTCAGCACACGGCAATTCTCTATAACGTTCGATGCCCTGCTCATCGGCCACGAAGCCGGCGTGACCTCGCTCTCCTGGCGCCCTCCAACGCCCACCACACCCGTCCCGACCCTCCTCTCCACCTCCACTGACTCGTCACTCATCCTCTGGTCACCGGCAACCATCATCACCTCCGCCGCCGACGGTGCCTCCTCCATCTGGATCAACCGCCAGCGGTTCGGCGACATCGGGGGGCAGCGCCTCGGCGGGTTTGTCGGGGGCCTCTGGGCGCGCGCGGGGATGGAGGCATGCGCGTGGGGGTGGGCCGGTGGGTGGCGGCGCTGGCGCTGCACTCCGGGCGGCGCCACCGCCCTCCCGGGCATGCAGAACGAGACGTGGGCAGAGGTCGGTGCGATCGGCGGGCATCACGCCCCGGTGCGCGGGCTCGCGTGGAGTCCCAGCGGGGAGTACCTGCTGTCTGCTAGGTGAGTCAGGTTGTTTGAGTGGTGAGGAAGGCGGAGACGAACGCTCAGGCCAGTCTGGATCAGACGACGCGCATACATGCAGCCATACCGTTTCCAGGTGGGGACACGCCTGGATCTGTAGCTTGGCATGAGGTAGGCAGGCCGCAGGTGCATGGGTACGACCTGGTGGGCGTCGCGGCGCTGGATGCGCTGCGGTTCGTCAGCATTGCGGACGAGAAGGTTGCGCGTGTCTTCGAGGCTCCGCGTGAGTTCATCCAGGTGCTCGATAACTTGGGTATCGCGAACCTAGCAACTGGTTCAGTCGAGGTCAGCCAATGTATCTCAGTGAAGCCTCACATGTACTCAGCAGTGATCTGCAGGAGCGACCTAGAGCAGCGACTGTGCCGCCCCTTCAACTATCCAACAAAGCAATCACCGATGGTAGGTGGTCTTGATTGTCTCTGAACCACGTGTTTAACCAGTCGGGTTGTAGTGGGCACCGATGTGACAGAGAACGCGAACTCTTACGACCTCATCCATTCTAAACGTCGACCATTCGAAGGCGAGCTAGCTGCAATCACACTCTGGCCCGAGATCGAGAAAGTGTTCGGACACGGATACGAGGTGTGTATCACTTACTCTGTTGAGTCCTATCCTTCGACCATCGCCCGCTAGTCCATCAGTCTTGCCGTCTCGCACTCCAAGAAGCTGTTCGCGTCAGCATGCAAGGCAACCACACCCGAGCACGCCGTCGTCCGGCTCTACGGCACGGACAAGTGGCAGCCCTACGGCCAGCCCCTCGCAGGGCACACGTTGACCGTCACGCGCATCGCATTCAGCCCGGACGACCGCTATGTGCTGACCGTATCGCGGGACCGAGCGTGGCGCCTCTTCGTTCGGGACGACGACGGTGAGTCACTGAGCCAAAGCTGTCTTCGTCGCATGGCTGACGCTGTATGCAGATGGCTACGTTCCCCTCGCTGCTGACCGGTCTCATGCGCGTATCATCTGGGACTGCGCATGGGCTCCCGAAGGGGACGTGTTTGTCACGACTTCCAGGGACAAGACGGTGGGTTAATAGCACGCTCTCCGGTGATTCAGAACGCTGATCCGTGCTAAGGTTCGAGTCTGGAGACAGGAAGAGCCGAGCAAGCAGGACAAGTGGACCCCAATAGCCACCTTGAAGGTCGCGGAAGCAGCAACTGCTGTGACCTTCGCGCACTCTGTACCTGGGCGGCGGTAAGCTAGACTGAGTTGCCTCAAGCATCGTGCAGCGTAGTTGACACTGCCTACAGACGAGTCATGTTCATTGGGCTTGAGTCTGGAGTTGTCCTACTGTATACAAGCCCTGCAGACGATGCATCTCAGTGGAAACATGATCTCACCGTCGACTCACGGTGCGTCCACCCGTTGCTGGCTCATCCGCCGCGAACCAGAATTTGATAATGCCAACAGTCTCGCCCATGTCGATCACATCCACCACTTGGCTTGCCGGCCGTCAGACGACTCGACGGCGATCCAACTGGCGAGTTGTAGTGAAGATAATACATTGAAGATACTATCTGTCCGTGTTACGTAGTGGAGTGGGGGCCACCGACACACGCTGGGTAACCAAGGGAAGGCGCAGTATACAGTAGACAAGCGGGTATATACCCAAAACTAGATGTTAACGACACAACCTGGCTAGATGTGGGGGGACGCTGAAGGGTATGACACAGTGAATGCGCAGTGCATGCGACGACAATAAATAACAAACAGGCAGCATGGTTGGACTTGATAGCTTGGCCGGGAAAGCGATAGGGATACAACGATATTCGACGACGTCAATTAAACAATGTCGCGCAGACTCATAGGGACCTCGGGCTGTACAGACGCCTCAGTACACTCTGCAGCAAGACAGCGGGCACGCTTACACATTTGATCTTGTAGAAGCACTCTATGGAGCGCAGCATTTCCACATCACCTCCAGTAGCGGTGACGAAGTTCACAACAACGCCTGCGCGGGAGTAGCTAGGTGCGATGGCAGGGGCAACGCTGGGTTGACGTTGATTCAGCGACCACTGCAATGGTGAGGGTAGATCGACGCGTACCGGTGTGCATACTCCTCCACCGCTTTCGGCAGATCTACGCACTGAGGTCAGGATGATGGATCGACCTGTGAAGAGGACGCGCTCACCATAGTTGATGATAAGAGGGATTTGCGATACTTCAGGCGTTTTGACTTGTACGTCATACACTACTATCACTTTCGTGGTTGGCTGACGCATGAGCCCAGTCGGTGGGCTGCGGAACTTGTTCAGGGCAGCTAATTTGGCTCCAGCATTCATGTCGCCATGCTGGAGAGAGAAGGTTCAGTCAATATTCAGTTGAAGTACGAAGCACCATTACTAACCAGAGGAACTGCCTCTAAACCTCTACTCGCTAGCCTGTAAACAACCGCGTCCAACGCGGCCATGCCACCGACGTGGATGATTGCTTGCGGGATATCGAGGTCATCGAACAAGTCCGCGAGGGCATCTAGCTTCCATTCCCTGGCTTGAGCTGTCTCGGCACTCGTAGCGCCGCGGCCGGAACCGATTATGCCCAAACCAGCAGACGGTAGAGGGGCGTCAGACCGGCCGCTAGCTGTGAATGCAAGATACAAGTAGAATTGTCGCAGACCGCGAGCTCCCTGGCTGGTGTCCGCGTGTGTGACATTGCCGTCGCGGCGAACAAGTACCCTGACAGGCTCTCGCAGCTGGATGGCCGACGCGAGGTTGAGGACATCCTGGGGCACTGTATTCGAGAACAAGGCCGTCTGGCGCTCAATGGACGAAGATTGGTTCCCATTCGGGAGTTCGACGAGCGGAGGTGACGCACGTAGTCCGATCGCAGACAGCCGTCTGTTCGAGTTGGAGAAGTTGGCGGACAACGAGGAGCCGCCGATGCTATCAAGCGCGCTGAAGCCTATCTGGTTCCCTGAGCCAGGAGACGTGGCCGGAGTGCCGGTTCCTCCTGTGGCACCACGAGAGCGGGGAGGCGGCAATTGCTTGATGATGTTGAAGACGAACTCATGAAGGTTACGTGCGATGAGTTGATCAACTTCGTCGAGTACCAAGAATCGGACCTCTGAACCGGACAGACCGCCAGAGCTAGTGAAGAGCGCATGCAGCTTCTGTGGTGTACCACAGATGATATGAGGCATGTTCTGCTGCAAGATACGCAGCTCTTGACTTAAGTCTGTCCCAGCTCCGGTCGCTCCTACACCTAGCGCCGACTTGATGCCAATGGGACCGCCGAGATCGCGGATCATACGCTGGGCTTGTGTAGCTTGGTCAACTGTTGTCGACACCATCACGACAATCGGACCCCGCAAGACAGTACGAGGGTTCCAATTGGTCAGGGCGATGTGGATGGCTGGAATTACGTACGCCGCAATTCTCTCCTGCGTAGGCGGAGCCTGAGCAATGATGTCCGCACCGCGGAGAAGGAAGGGCAGTGCACGCTGCTGTATCTTGTTCGGTGGTCCAACACTTCGAACAAGGTCAGATGGTTCTGCATATGCGCTGATAGCCGGAGACTTACCCGAAGGTATTGAGCGAGCGCAAAAGGTCAGAGGCAAGATTCAATTGCTCCCATTTCGTGATGACCGGTCCGCCTTCTCTCGTTGTTGGCATGCTTGCCAAACTTTCGCCCTGGACAAGATGGACCGTCAGTGACATGGGTAATCCCAACGCCGAGAAAGTATCGACAACTGAAAACCAGCTACTCACCCCGGCAGAGTCGCGTCGCAACAACAATCCTGACACGGATCGACGCTTGTCCCCGCGGAAGATCGAATCCTGGCGCCCCATCGGCCCCGAGGAAGGTTCGGCGTGGCGCATCGGTATATCGAGGTTTCCGGCCGACCAAGTTCTCATCGGAGGGTTCGGCACACGCCCGCTGGCTCGCACGTCCGGGCGATTCGGTAGCCCGTTGCCCAACAGCGAGTTTGTCGATAGATGTGGCGCGCTGGCTTGGTTTGCACTCAGGTCTCCTTGCGGCAGACCCGCACCGAGCATCGGATTCTGGAGGCTAGTGTTCGTGAGAATACCCGAGTTGGTAGCTTGCATCTGCTGCGTCTGTAGAGCCAGAAGCTGACCAACGGACGTAGTGAGCGTATTAAGGCGGCTCGAGATCTGCGTGATATCGTCCGACGGTGCATTCTGGTTCGGAGCGATGCTGGTGCTCATAGACGCACGGGGCCCATTACTGGAAGAAGGGATGGTCTGCGGCGCATTGGCGTTGGGCGCGAACGGATTGCCGAACTCGGGTGGGCCATTCTGGTTCGTCGTACGCTCCACCAGTATCTCGACCTTGCGATGCACGTCTGATAGGTCCCGCTGTATCTGGCGTGTCGAGTATTCGCAGCGTAAGAGGCGATCCAACAACTCCGAGATGAATGGCGATGCCCTGAGCTGCGCATCAAGACTGGTCGACAGATCAGCGCTCGACGCGAAGTGGCTTCCCGAATCAAGCGAGGAGGCCGGTGAGGACGAGGCCACGAATGGAGCGAATTGCGCTGCCTTGGGTACACTGCTCTCGAGTACCACGGGTGGGGTGTTGAGACGATCGCGTCCACGTCCAAGAAAGCTGGTGTAGAACGAGGAGCTCGCTGACAGCTGCCCGTTTGATGATACCGGCCCTGGTCTCAATCCCTCCTCCTGCGTACCGTCCGTGTTGCTAGACATACTCCTAGACAACCGCCGCTCGTTCAACCCCGCAGTGTTCATCCCTCCCGTGAATGTCCTATCCGCTTCCAGGCCGCTACCTGCGGATGAGTTACGCGTCTCTTCAATCGAGGTGCGGGGCTGCTGCTGGTACGCGGTAGGATCCGGCTTGCGCTCGCGGTCATCGGGGAAGGGGCTGGGAGAGGATCGAACGGAGCGGTAGTCGGAGGGCGATATAGAAAGGGTGGAGGACGTGCTGTAGTGTTGTTCTCTGTTCGTCTGCATCCTGAATCCGAGACCGGATCCCCTGCCGTCCTCTTCGTTGGCCAGCAATCCACCAGGAAAGAAAGGGGTAGAGGAAGGGTTCAAAGCAGGGCTTCTATTCGTGGGATCCATTGCGCGGGACAATGGGCCCGCACTATGCAACGATCAAACGACGCGACGACGCTGTCCAGAACTTGTGAGCCACCGCAACCATAGGAGTCAGGCTCATTTAGCCGAATGTTTACCGACCTGTGACGCCTTTCGCTAGAAGAAAACTACCAAATAGAGTCCATTCAGGGTATGAAAGGGGTCGAGTGGATGAAAAAGCGGGATTAGCCCGGAGGAGCTGGGGTTGGTGACTGGACGAGCCAAAGCCGCCAGCAAGTACTCCTCGCGACTCCGACCTGCGACGCTTTGATTGGCGGTTTCGCGGCCCGCGGCTTACGAAGCATCAACTCAAAAGTTAACCCCGAGCAGCACAAAACGGTCCTGCATGTCAATCCAATCCAGCGTATCTTATTTTGCATCTAGCTATGCTACAAGGAACATACATCTAGTCGTCCGGAAATGAAGAAGGCCCTAAAGCAACACAAAGGAGACAAATGAACGTGGGCCGCCTAATCTGTCCTAGGCGCATAACAGCGTGATGGACTAGCCTGTAGCCTAACACGAAAAGTCGCAAGGGTGCCCATTGTGATCATTACACAATGGTCTTTGCGAACGACACTCCCATCATTCGAGTCCTGTTGGCGACCGATGGACCTTCCTGGTTCCCCTCCTCGGCGGGCTGGGGGCGCGCACGCGATGTCGCAGGCCGCCGTGCAATGGGCGTGGCGAGCGTTCGCTGCACCGTTATTCGTCTGCAGAAAATGGGTTCAGAGATAAAGTAATATATGGCGTAGGGACATAGGGACGTACTTGATGGCCTGCACGGCCCTCGTCACGAACGTTCTATCGTCAGATTCAACCTTGTCTCGGATGTGTTGCGCCACGAGCTCTCGTATCTCAGGTAACTCGTCGGGGGTTAAGCAGACCTGCGTTCAGCGGTCAGTAACCTACCACCCCCGCTACGAGCGAAGACTTGCCTTCAAGTTAGCACCGTGCAAAAAGGCACCGTTGAGGGTCAGGGCCCTGTGAACAGAAAACACGTCCGTAAACTCGACGGAAGCATACATCCTGTCCAATGGGCTGCTAGGTAAGGAGGAGTGGGATGCCGCCGGTACTCCTGCGGTGACGCGTATGATGACGCGGAACACCTTGCCGCACCCTTTCTTTTCGAAAAAGCGCGTCAAGACTTCCTCAGAATGGGACCGAGTAAGCTAGGATGATCATAAGCGGTGAGCTTGAGCAATGATTCAGTCGCAAGCACGTACGTTGCCGACATAGAGATAACACCAATCCCGTTTCCTCATATTCTCCGATGCCACTTTCCGTTGCTTCATGGCCATCTTCAACTTCTTCTTGCCTCCAGCGTCCATAGGCAGAGGGGTCCTGGCCCTGCCTGTACCCTTAGCCTTAGCCTTGCCCTTGTCTAGAGGCCTGTTGGCGGTGCCCTCTTCGCCGGCTTGTCGGGGACGCAGTGTGGCTTCCGCAAGACGCTGGGACGAAGTCAACATCGAGTACATAATTGTGTAACGTAGCACACATCACTTACCCGATGTGTCTGAACATTAGAACTTGCAGAGGGAGTTGCGGACGGGGCACGGAAGCGAGCCATGTCTGGTGTATGGAGGAGTGTCTTGAGGGATGTGTTGAACGAACGTGCCTATCCGAGATGCTGTCCGAGTCCGGGTGGGACAAGGCAGACTTTATACTCCTGTACGCAGGGCTGACGCATTGACTGCATGATTCTGGGAACGCCACAGGACGATGCGAAGCGCGCTGAAGGTGAATGAGAACGACTAGAAGCAGCCCAAGCAACTTACAGGGTAACCAAATGCGGCCCCGGCTTTGTGTTAAGAGCCAACACGTGCCGCTCCACCTAGCAACCGAAGCCCACCACGGGCGCTAGTCAGTCTTGAGATCTCCGATCGACCATACCGTCATGGCCACCACTCAAAGCGTGTACCGTTCACTCGTTCGCGAGGTCAACAAAGCCGTTCGTGACTCAGCCAACTTCTCTGTTGCTTTGGGACTAACCGACATGTTATTGAAAAGTCAATATCAGCGCCGGCCACACGCTCAAAGACAATAGCGAATCACCTCCGCGCTGTCATCGAAAATAGCCGCCACAGCAACCCTCAGTACTTCGACCACGACTTGGAAAACGCGGTAACGTTCATGCGGTCGCAAAGAATGTACAAGGTACGCTTTCAAGCACCCAAGCGGAACGCTGTATCTGACAAAGTGTCAATGGTATAGATATTGCTGGAGCGTTACAACCCACTGCACGATATGTCCACCGAGGAACGAGTCAAGGCCACTGCACGCCGTGTTGGCCTTGACATGCCTGTGAAAGAGACTGGCGAGCAGGATCATTAGTGCAGATGGTATGGATATCAGAACGGGCCCGCATGTCGCGCTTGTACCGCGATGTCCAGGACTTGGAGCAACGTCGAGGGGGCTATGCACAACACTTCGCACAACTCACACGTGCTAACTATTAGAGTCTTGCCAATCGATTGCCGCGTGCTGACCGCTACAAGCTTCCAACATAGAGCGATGGACAACACAGTATCACCTCGTATTACAATGGCTCAGAACGTACACGCACAGTGGTGTCAATTTTGCTGTTTTGATACAGCCCAAGGATGGCACAGAGCTCACGAAGAAACGTCACTCAGCGGCTTTGCCCCTTCATTCTGGCGGGGCCTCTCTGTGAAGACGAACGTATCAGCCAGAGGCAACAAACTCGATGAAGCGAAGGGACTTATGATATATAGGACGTTGTTACACCTAGTCGATGGGGATAGATCAGTTGCGGCGAGGAAGCAGACAAAGATTGGGGCGCACCGGATAAAAACCTCGCCTAGAGCTCCATTAGACTTTCCGTCCTGGAATTCCTCCGTGTTCGCAAGCTGCATGGCGCCGTTAATTAGATATAAACGCATACGACTGATAGTACTCGCAACGCACCTGCAGGTTTAAGTACCCATCGGTACTCACAAGGAAGCCCTTGTACTCGAGACCCCACTTGAGCCGCACATACACCGGTTTACCAGTTAACTCCTGAATGAACGGCTTCGGATTGACAGGGTTAACCTAGGAAACGCAAGAACGAGTGAGTACGGCGAGGGCATTGAGCTCGGGCGGGGGGGCACATACGGCGGACATGGTGAAGATCCAAGATCAAGTGCACACGTGCGGACTTTCAAAGCCGCAGACGACTCTCAGACTCTGAGCTATAAAGTGCCACCCGCGCGTCGGGGGCGGCGTCGTATTTTTCTTGCCCCCCCCGGCCCTGCCATCCTCCTCTCATCCTCCTCGCACGTCGCGTGCGCTCAAGCAAGGCTGAAAATATGTCTGATCGCGAGGCGGGCGGGCTGCCCGGGACGGACGAGGACCTCTCTCTCCCAAAGGCAACGGTCGCCAAAATGATCACAGGCACGCGGTCGCGCTTTCTCTGCGCCCGCCATCGTTCTTAATGAGGACGATATAGAGTTGCTACCACCTGAGGTCTCGTGTGCCAAAGAAACTAGGGACCTGGTGATTGAGTGTTGTGTAGGTGAAGTACGCTCCATTGTCCTAGCCTCGGCACATGCTCACGACGCATGCTCGCGGCAGAATTCATACACCTCATATCATCGGAGGCGAATGAGATCTGCGAGAAAGAATCAAAGAAGACTATAGCCCCGGAGCATATAATATCCGCTCTGAAGGTATGGGTCGCATCTGTACGTCCCGTAACTGTGCTTATGTTCTCATCAGCATTTGGGCTTCGAGTCCTTCACGGAGGAGGTGGTGGATGTGCTAAAGGACCATAAGCAGCAACAGAAGGTATGTTTGCTTGCCACAGTCTTCCTTGATCTCATAATCTCATACGCTGGTTCAGGATCGAGAGAAGAAGGTCTCCAAGCTGGAGTCGTCCGGCCTGACAGAGGAGGAGCTCCAGAGGCGACAGGAAGAACTGTTCGCCGCTAGCCGCGCGAAGTTCCAATCTGCTCAGCAATGAGGTACTGTACTATCGTGTAGCAATAGTCTCATACTCAGGCTCCCAGAGGGACATTGGACCAGTCGCTGTATACCATGTACGAACATACAACCCGCAGACGTACCCGTGTTGGCCCTGCTGTAATCTTCCTCTTTGAGTTATTGACTTCAACTTATCTATCTATGTACCTCGCTGCGTACGCATACGTTCCTGTAGCTCTTTCAATCGCCTGTGTGGCGAGTCCCCGTTCCATCGCTCAACGATGCTCCCATCCTCGATCTCCGTCTCGGTAAGTCGGGGCAGCCCTGCTTGCTCGATAGTAAATGACGCCGAGACAGTGCCGTACAGAGTTGCTACGGTGTTTAATAGTAAGAACCGGAGAAGATACTATGTTGTAATTCGACGTACCGTCTACGATGTTTCCCCCCGCCAGCGCAAGCCCAGCGCCTAGACCACCGAGGAAGCTGTTGCCGGCACCTACGACGAGCGTCGGGGCTGGCTGACACGAAGTGGACTTAGGACACGCACCTGTTACATCAACTACGTGCTCCGGGGCGTCGTTCTCGTTCCAAAAAGCGGGAATCCACTCGCCGCCGCCTTTCCTGGTGGCAACGTAGGCTCCTAGCGCGCCGCTGCGTATGACGACTGCCCCGTTGCCTTCTGGCCCTACGCCAAACTCCAAGAATCGACGACATGCTTCCTCAATGAGTGGTTTGGTAACCGAGCCCGGTATCGACAGGAGGGAGAGCGCTTCGTCGGCGTTTGGGCTATGGAATCGGTGCGTCAGCTCATTCCGTCGCTATGACTCGGAGTCTGCTCAACAGCATGCCTGAGCACTGATATTGAAGCCAAGATGTTCCTGAGCGGTTGTAGTTCTTCGGGAACGCATCTATACTGGCTTATGAGTTGAGGAATCAGTCGGATAGCAAGTACATCGATGGGCGTAGCTTGCACTCACGGGTATCGGCTCGTAGATAGTGATGGGGTTCCAGTTACCGTGTTCTTTAACCTCCGAGATTATGGTACCTGCCCGAGTCGGCGAGCATATGAAGTGCAGCATCTCTGGTCGCCAAAACTTCGTGTGTAGCAAGTCGTGTGGCGTCAGCCTGATACGAGGGGTCAAGTATCGGAATCTTCGGCGCGGTAAGTCAGTTATTTACGAAAGAGGACAAATCGTCACTTACCCTCTTTGTTCGCCCTTGTAAGAATTGAGTGCGCGTGTTGTCCCGCAGTCTGTATGGTCTCTGAACAGCCACATGTCCTGCCCGAAGACATCTAGTTTCTTCTGGATATGCTCTGGGAAGTCTGTCCCTCTGTCGACGAGCATACCGACTCTGTCTGGGGACAGCCTGGACCGCATGATACGTGAATGTGGCGTAGTCCCTCTGAGACGACTCAGACGAGAGTCGTACCATGTTCTGGTCCCTATGGCAGCATAGGTGCCTCCGCCTCCAATCTAGATGAACGAGGTCAGCGTCCTCAGCACGAGTGTCGGCCATCAGAACTTTGGGCTTTCCTGGGCAGGGAGCGTGCGTCCTGTGGGCCTGTCTTCCTCATCATGGAACTGGAACTCGTCGACAATAAACATGCCGAGCGAAACGAAGACGCGTGAATAGCCCGGTGCCGCCATAGCCAGCGACGAGGAGAAGGGAGAGGAGGGCCGGTGTACATTATGACTATCTCAGTATCTGGACACGAGATCTCGACGATCGGCCCCGATCGCACCGCGATCTCGTGTGCTAACCCGCACAACCCGACTCGGAGTCCGTAGGTCCACCGTCGACGGTGTTATTGCCCGTCTCTTCCATCCCCTCAGCCGCCTCACCCTATTATACGCATGCATATTTGGGCCGCAACACTCGATGAGAGCACCCCACAGGCCTGGCAAGAGGTAAGATGTCTGGAAGCTTCTACCGCTTCTTGCACGTGCTGGAATGGATTCAGGTCTACGAACGGGGACTCAGGCTCGTCGATACTGCCACAAGAGACCGCCTCAACAGGTTCTACCACAAGAAGGATAGTTTTCGTAAGTGACATGTCCAGATTGCATGATGCGGATATTCACGACATGGACTAGGTGGACTGGTAGGGTCCCTCTTGCCGCGGATGCTATTGAAAGAGAGGGGAATACCTCTCGATAAGATGTCCTTTGGAAGAACACAGTCTGGCAAACCATACATCGCGAGTGTCGGAAGCTTGTCCTTGCATAGGTCGTTTGCTGACTAGGGATTGCGGTACCATGTTAAGGCAGGCGACTGAAGGCATCGAACCCCCGATAGCTTACAACATCACCCACGACAGCGGGGTAGTGGCAATGGCATGGGCTAGCGGAGGCGATCTCGTAGGACCGCCAGCATACAAACTAGGGGTCGACGTCATGAAAGTTCAATTACCGAAGCGCGAGTGCTTTGCAAATTTCTTGGATGCCTTCGGTGACCAGGTGAGCCAATTCCGCCGGCCCCAAAGGTATCGGTACTGACCGCATACCTTCTTGTAGCTGACACCTCTGGAACACCGGTCTCTCCTCCCGTCTCCGTCTGAGCCGTCCCTTCCTGAATCGGAAGCACTCTACCGCTTCTATCTCATTTGGACACTGAAGGAAGCGTACACAAAGGCTCTGGGCGTAGGAATGGGCTTCGACTTCAAACGCATCGAATACGACATCCACCAAGAGACAGTCCGTGTCGACAGTGTACTGGCGCGAGAATGGAAGTTCGTCCGTTTCGAAATACCGCATCACCTGCACAATGGGAGAGAGGATACATATGTTGGAGTAGCAGCCTTGTCGCACCAAGAGCAGGTGCGCCAAGACGAGGACTGTCGGGTGGAATGGCGGGACCCTGGGCCATGGTTAGAATGCTGGGGCGCCGTTGAGTTTGTAGAGCGGGCGTTGGATGACATGTCGTAGTGTGTCCGTTACTGTACTGGGTCGCCTTTGAGTAGTAGTGACTGTATTTGCTCTTCGTCGTAGATTCGTTGAAAGTGAATTCGAAACTTGATGATGATGATGATGATGATGAACTCTGCATTTATATGCCGCCACAAGCAAACTCTAATGGTGCTAAGACGCGGCGGGCGCCCGTCCGCCTAGTGGCGGAATTCGAAACTTGAGGCAATCACCGATCCGCTCGCAAGGATGAGCACGTGAGGCACCATCCTACGTCGGGCTCGGCGCAGTCGCCGACTGTCACTGTGCCTGACTCTCGCATACCGTGCCCTCTCGTACGTATCTCCTCGCGCGCCGCCTTCACCTTTCGACACCGTCGCAGGCGACGAGCTCAACAAGAAGCATGTCTCGGCGCCCTCGCTCGCTCCGTTCTCGAGCGCTGTCCCCAAAGGCACCTGAGAACTCCAGGCCGCCGTCTCCCACTTTCTCCGAGGCTACCAACGCTTCTGTCCTCAACTTCGGGCCCGACGGCCCTTCCAAGATCATAACCAGAGCACATTTGAAGAACAGCATTCAGGCATATGAGGACGTATGTGCGCCGTCTGGATTCGAATGGTAGTGTGAATGACCTCAATCCGCTCGCAGCTGGTCAACAAATGTGCGGCTTATCGCTCCGCACTCCTCACAATGTCTCGGGCGACGGCAGGCTTTGCGGACGCAATGAGCTCTTGTGCAGGGTGTGTGCACAGTTTCAGGCGTTCTAGAGTGCTTTCTTGACGTCTGCGTCAGGCTGCATGGACCCACGTACGAGTCCGGGACTCGACTGCAAGCCGCGTCTGGCTTGCACCACCTCATGAGTAACCACTTCATCATCTTGGTATGTTGTGAATTCTCCATGTGCGACGAACGCACAGCTGATCATTGCAAAGGCGGAGACACTCGACAAACAGTTTGAAAAATCCCTGCGCCAGCATCTCGAGGATTACCGTACCGTCGTCACTGTAAGATCTTTACTTCCCGGGGAAGAATACCATCTGTATGACATCTTCGCGGTCTATAGGAGCGATCTAACAGGTACGAGAGGGCGCTCCGTGAGAAGAGTAACATCATTCGGGAGACGGAGATGGGCAACATGAAGAAGAAGGGCCGAAGTAAGCACATGCCAGTCATCATCACGGAGTGGCAGGCTGACATGCTTCGTAGACCTGCAGACGTTCAGAGAAGCACTGATTGTGCTTCAGCGGCAAGTCGATGAGTTGGATGAGCTGAAGGCCGAACACTATCAGGAGATCATTGAGCACGAGGAGGAGGTCTGGGATTTTGTGCAGGGCAAGGTGTGCCTAGCTGTCCGATCTACTATGGACGTCTTCGACAGGCTGACGAGCAAAGCGTGCGTCTGATTATGCTGAAGTTGTGCTACTTAAGCTGATTGTTTGCTCAGTTCTGACCCAGTCATCGAGCCTATGTTGCAGACCGTCCCAGATCCATTCGATTCGTACGGCCCCGCTCCCGCTGAGGATCAGATCTTCACCATCTTGCAACCTCTCTCAGTAATCGCCAACGCACCGTCTACCTCATCCACCGCCAGCCCTATGACTGCCTCCACGCCTGACTTGGAGGGAAGTGACGGGCAACCCTCCAATAACAGCTCCTGGGCACCTACAGCAGGCGGCTTCTTTCCTGACGCTAGCGCCGCATGGGCAGACGTAGCGTCGCCGGCGACTTCTCCGCCGCGTTCACGCACAACATCCAACCCCATTTCGCCTGCGCGCTCAGCGTCTCCCCAAGCTGTCGACACCTCCGTCGGCGCATCTCCACCATCCCATGGCCGGAGGCATTCATATCCCGCGATCGCATCCGGCTCGACCTCCAGCCTGACGCGGAAGTCAGAGTCGAAGCTCCGTAGCGTACTGTCCGTCATCGACGAGAGCCATCCGCGGCCGAATGGCCAGGCAGAGGAGCCGCCGGACATGGGCGAGGCGGACTTACCCGGGAATCGTCCTGCCTCGCCGACGCTCAACGGGAAGGGCAAGGCAGACGTCGATTCTCAGTGGGCGACGTTCAGCTTCCCGCACGCGTACTCGAGCAGCACGGGCAGCGATACCACCCCGCGTAACTCCACGTTCATGAACAGCGTCTCTCCGTCGGGCACGCCGCAAGGTGGGGTGACACCCCACGTCGAACGCAGTCGGAGCCCGTTGTCCGAGGAGACAGCGATACCCATCACGACGTGATGACTGTCGTTCTCTGTTTGTCTATTTAACGCACTAGGGCAGCCTAGCTTGAGTCGTGGACTGTTATGTTACGATTATATGGTCTACTATTGGTACGAGTGTGCTATACTTTCGCATCCGTCGATATATTGTAATCGTACTTTGAGCCCCGGGCCATCCTTGCGAATGGATCTATATGGGTTGGATACCATATTGTGCCATGGTGCCCTTGCTGACTTTGGCGGGACTCTTGAAGAGCAGGTCGGTCCCTGTGCCGGTCTTGGGGAAGGCGATGACGTCTCGTATGGACTCGGTCTTGCACAGAATGGCGATCAGGCGGTCGAAGCCTGCGGATCGCCGAATCAGTGAACAACCCGTTGTTTGTCTGACGCGACTCACCGAAGGCGAAGCCGCCGTGGGGAGGTGCTCCACAGCGCAAAGCATGTAGTAAATGGCCAAACGAAGCCTTCTCTCGCTGGTCAAGCTGAAATGGAGTGTGATGAGAAGCGGCAGGACATGCTGATCGAGGCGACGCACCTCCAAGATCTTCTTGAAGACATACTCTTGCATTGCAGCGTCGTGTATACGCACCGAGCCGCCACCGATCTCAACGCCGTTGAGTACGAGGTCGTAGTGTTGTCCACGCACCTACGCATACACACAGCCTAGTCAGATACACGATACGCTACAAACAGGCAGACAGATGACTCACCGATTCGATATCGCCGTTGTACATCTTCTCAACATCCTGCCACATCGGCGCCGTGAAAGGATGGTGCGAGCTGCTCCACCGGCCATGGGCGAGGAACTCCTTGTCCGCGTCCGCGCGGGTGAACAGCGGGAACTCCGTCACCCAGAGGAAGTGCGGCTCCGTTGGGAGAGTCAGATCACCCAGGTGTTCTGCGAGGTTTGCCAGCGCGAGGCGCAGGCGTCCGAGATCGGTCGAGCCTCCCTGTATGTAATGAATGAGTGCGACCTGATAACTAAATATATAGTATTGAGGCGGACCTCGGGTTTGCGGCGGCGTCGCGAAAGCCACACATAGCTGCCCTTGTCCAACGAGAGTGCGCTGTTGACGCTCACAGCATTGGAACCCGCATGGGTGCCAGTCAGAAGGTCTGAGATAGCCGGGTTTGTATAGAGCCAATTTACATCCGTGCTGTCGACGACCCGGCAAACACGCTGAAATAGTATGTTGAGGCACGTGTGATTGTATAGAAACACGGCACCCTACCATAGACTGTGTTTCGCTTGAGTCCAACTTCCCGGCAGCATTGAGGAACGCGGAGTCGCCGGCGTGCGAGGTGCGCACACAGAGCGCCTCGACTATCTCGCCCCGCTGCTCCAAAGCGTCACGGAGGTCTCTTGGTAGGTGAGTTGTGATATCCTGTATCTGTTCACATCGAGTCAGGATCATCTTCCTCCTACAACAGAACACTCACCTCCAGACCGAACCGTAAATCTGGTTTGTCTGAGCCATAGCGGGCCATGGCTTCATCGTAGCACATTACTCTGAAGTGCTCTGGCAGTTCGACGTCTTCCATCTTGGCCCACACCCTCCGGACGACCTTCTCGACAACATCACGGACCTCAGCGCCGCCTATGCGCCAGCTGTCCGTATAGCGAGGTTCACCAGCCATGTCGCGTGCAGTTCCCGCTCCCTCGCTCGCGCCCGCAGCGTGCTCGCCCCAACTAACCCAAGCCATCTCGAGATCCACCTGCGTGAACTCTGGCTGGCGGTCCTTCCGGCCATCTTCGTCACGGAAGCACTTCGCGAGCTGGTAGTACCGATCGACTGCCCCCGACGCGATCAGCAGCTGCTTAGGCTGCTGGGGTGACTGCGTGAGAGCATAGAACAGTGGCCGCTTGGAGTCTTCCCCACCTTCGCGCGCTGCCGAGAGACGCGTAGGTACTAGAAACTCGCGGGCGCCTTCGGGCGTGGACCGGAGGAGGATGGGGGTCTCGACTTCCGTGAAGCCTGTATGAATACACCACTGAGCTATCACAGTCACGCGGACAACGAAGGGCTCGTTCTAACCTTCTTCATGGAAGACCGCCCTGATAATGTGTGCTACATCGCTGCGCCTCTTGATATTCTGCGCTAACCAAGGACGGCGAAGATCAAGGTAGCGGTACTCCAAGCGCGTCTGCTCATTCGCCTGTGACATCCCTTAGTCATGAGAAGCCGGGCAGGCAAGGAAGCGTGCATGCTACTCGCAGCATGTGCGTACCATGTTACGTTCGTCGAGGGGGGATAAGGGCAGAGAAGGGTCCGCAGGATTGAGCAGGGTTACGGATTCGATCACAACCTCCATGCTTCCGCCGGGGCCCTAGACAAGCATACCTTCGATCAGTACTCCCGAAACCATGCGCGAACCTCGTACCGGTCGCCTCTGGCGCTCTGGTCGCGCTCTCGCGGTCCCTTGTACGACCACTGTGGAGTTTGGGGTGATTTGGCGTATTCCAGCGATTACTTCGCTATCCATGGCCACCATCTGAATGAATCCATGCGCGTCTCTGAAACGGAAGAAGGAAAGACCCTTTCCGCCTTTTCTAGGGTATGGCTAGTATCTCCACAAGAAAAAGGGAGGGGTATCCAAAACAAGGCGTACCTCTCCGAGACCAGCCACCCTGCTAGTGTGACCTTGCCGTCTGCAGTATCCGACGTCAAGGAGTTGCTGTTGTGGGTCGGCTTAGGATACGGTGCTGAGGTACTTTGTAGCAATATAGCAGACATCAGCTACACAAAGTACGCACAGCAAGTTGCCCGGATGTTTGCCCGAACGTTGTGGGGGCCAGACGCTCCGGAATTACTGATGCATCTCCGACATGGCAAGGGAACGAGAGCATGAGCACGACTCGACGTGGAGGATGGAGAGACGATGAGCTGTCCAAGGAGACGAGTGGGCCTTAGTTTCGCAGCATTCATAGGATGTTGTGACCTGCACCGTGCGCTGAGCGTTGTCGACTCGGTCGTTCAGTCTCACTTCTGCATTCGCGCGATCGACCCGGACACGCCCATCGCCAGCGCGACTCGCGACCACGTGATACGTGTATGCGCGTCCTGGTCGCGTTGCACCATTGGCAAGATGTTGGCAGGCTCAGAACAGGTCTTCGCATTGATGCGCAATGAGTTTTCGGCTTGACTACCACCTCCGTCTACGAGTATTGCTCGATCTTAGTTGATGAGCTTGAGTGACTGAGTGGTCACTGAATAAAAGCCAAGCCGCATTCCCGATTTCTCAGCACATCATCTGCGCTACAGAGACGTCCCTACTTGACGTACGTGTCGGTCGCAATTATTTCAGATGTCGTGAGTAATGAATGCTCTTCTCGCAGCTGCGGAACTCTTTATATACTAGTACGCAAGCAAACAGAACAGTCACGACTCTAACATAGGCCACTTACATAAAAACTGTTCGGACAAATCTTCAGGAAATAGCTCATGCACAGATTCAGAGAAGAGATTGAAGGGGCTTATTGCGATCGAAATGCGGACCCTGTCATCAAGGTTCAGAGGTGCGAATTTGAAGTTCTGAAGAAGACTACAGCGATGGTTGTTAAGATTTCGGCGCCGCTACAGAGTGCGCGAAGATGGGATGTCATCAACGAACCCTGAATAGGATTGTAGACTTCGCCTGAATACAGTGCGACCACACCGCCTAGTAGAAGGACACGGCCAGCAAGCACCATGAGCAACGCTACCCAGACCACAGCAGTAAATGCCATCGCTTGGCCGGGTTTTCCATCATGTAGAATACCGCCGCGGTGTCAAGCATGGAGCCAATCATCAAATGCGTCCTGAAAAAAGTACGTCAAATACAACGGCTCGCCGCCCGATGCATTAAATTATACGATAGCAGCTATACGTACAGAGGACACTACAGCTATGGATGATCGTCCTATTGGAGCACTCAGAACCCACGCCCTCGTCCCCTGTGCCCTCATCAGACATGGCAAAGACGTACATGCAACAAAACTCACCTGCCACGCGCTCTGTACGGGGCATAGCCTCGATAGCCACCGCGATAACCGCCGCGGTACCCTCCGCGGCCGCGTCCACGGTTGTAGCCAGGGACGTTTGTTCGTTTTAGCGTCACCTAGGGCAGAGGCTGAGACAATGACGAAGATAGAGCTAGGAGGCCCTCACCTTGATGAGGCGGCCACGGAAGAGAGAATCATTCATGGCCAACGCTGCCTCCACATGGCTATCTTCGGCGAACTCAACATAAGCGTAGCTGGTCAAAGACGGAAGACATGCGTAAGCACATTCTGTGGGAGACAACGTTGTGGGCTAGCATAACGTACCCTTTCGGATGACCGGTGAACTTATCGCACAAAATAGTGACCCGGTTGATGACACCGCATGCTTGGAAGTGAACTTGTATCTCCTCTGGTGTGGCCGAGTAATCGACCTATAGGGGCCAACAGTCAACAGATGAGACTTCGTGATCTAAGGCGGTATCCCCGCTTACGTTACCAACGAAGACACTCCTAGAGTCCGCCGCGGCCTTGTCGTCCTCAGTCTCCATCGGGACGCTCGTGTCGGCCTCTGACGACGCACGCTCAGCGTTCTCCGCAGCGGCCTGCAGCTCCCTCAGCTTGTTCGCCTCGCGTTCCATCTCCTCCACCCGCTGCTTCATGAGCAAAATTTCCTGTCGCAAAGACAAAATAGCATGAATGCACCGCTTGAAAAATATGGTTGACATCAGAGCGCACCTTGGACTCCTCCTCGCCATCATCGACGATTTGGTCAGCCATGTTTGAGGGCGTAGTGTCCGCAACGTCTGTCATGACCTAAAATTTGTGAGTGGCACAATGAGAATACTCTTGCAGTCAGGCCCGGCGCACTGCGACCTCCTTACCGTGTAGTAGTGACGAATTCAGGCGCCGAGCGGCGAGTGTCCGCGGCTCCCGCCACGTGTGTCTCCTTACGTAATCCCTTTCTGACAACTCAATGTCCGACTCGTATTACCGTTCTTTCAAGCACCGTAAGTACGAGCTGCCCATTGTATAATCTCATTTATCGCGAAAAACAGGTACCAGAGAGAGAAATAGTACCCTTGGTCTCAACAACCATATGGATATTGCCAATCGAGTGCAAGTTACGGTCACGTGGATTTGACGCGCAGCCTCGTCACGGTGTAGGGAAGTCGACGCGTCGCGACGTGCAAGTACTGCGCATTCTTGGTTCACAAGTCTGGCTCTCCTGTAGCTGGTCTCTGATTGTACACCGCAAACACAGCGAAAAACATGAACAAGCGAGTTGGCGCAGAAAGTCTGACAGGCATCGGGGGAGGGATGGTCTCTAAGGAGTCACAAAGGAAGTACGTCGTATATTTGCGATAGCATCGGGGTCTCATCGCTCATCGTCTTGTCATCTTAGCTTGACCATTGCGGAAGATTTATGTCGAAAGAGGAAGCCTCTGGATGCTATTCCTTACCTTCTGAAAGCGATGGAGGATCCGAATAACCTGGACGCAGATATTCAATACTGCTTCCTCCAGCCGAATCTCGACATGTCCATACAGGTCCTCGAGGATGCGGAGCGGAAAGGCTTGTCCATCAACCCCACCAAATACGATGCGATTAAACTTATACCCAGGTCGTGCTGCCCTCTTGAAGCTGCTGGGTCCTCGCACCTTCGATGACGACGGAGGCCAGGTAGGGAATTTCTGGACAATGATTGAAACCCGGCCATACATGCGCGTGCTGCAAGCTATGGTACGAATTGCGTTTCAGAAGGATGATTACAACAAGTCCGCGTGCGTCAATGCGCTACCTCTTAGCTGCCCACATGTCGTTGAAACACACCTGCAGAAACACCATGATCGAGATGTTGCGCCTCTGCCCAGGCGACAACATGGGTCAACGCTCGTGGCTCGGCTCCGTTCTGCTCCAAGCAGGCCGTCACAAAGACGCGCTTTCCTTCGCGCAAGCATGGTTGCAGCCAGAGGTGAGGCGCACGGGTGCGCCTCCTCCGCGCGGCGGCTGCGCTTTCACAGATCCTTCCCCTCACCCCATCTCACGTGCGGAGTACGCGAAGATGTCCGAGTACTGCCGCGCCGAGCTTCTGTACACCGGCGCCCTGGCAGCGTTTAAGCTCTGGGGTGGCGACAGCCTCCTGGCTCGCCAGTATTTGCGCCTCGGCGCACGGAATAACCCTAGCATCCTGATGCGACTTCTGGGGAAGGTTACGCGCCCGGGTAGGTGGTCTATATCCACAGGCGCACATAATGGATCGCTTACGTGTCGCACATACCGTAGCTAATTTGAATAACCTTCCACGGGGGCTTGGTGGTACCGAGGAGGCACACGACCACTGCTGGCTGACACAGAACCTCTGGGAGGCACAGGATGTCTGGGCGTGGGCAGATGGTGACGAGGCAAAAGGATATGTCTTGAAGCCGTGCTCGAGACAGGGCTGCACGCGGCATGAAGGGAAGGTGCGCGAGTTCAAGCAATGCAGCGGGTGCAAGCAACCCGTGTACTGTTCTCCGGAATGCCAGAACGACGATTGGCGGAAGCACAAACCAGGTACTCCTTACGTTTGTGATGGCCGTCTTCTCCATCATTCTAACCAGTTATGACACTTAGCTTGCAAGGCTCACAAAGAGCAGATGGAGATAAGGCGAGCTATGGCGTTCTGAATGTATTGCAGTATAAGCCCCGGTCGAAGAACCCCAACAGTACGTCACAACGCCCTTGCTTCAATCAAGGCTGTATTACAGTTCCACGTACTCTGAGCTTCCCGAGTCAAGTCGATATACGTCTCGTGCTCCATGTAGCTGACGTTTGGTGATGTATACCATGTATTAGTATTATTCTGGTATTGTACGAGTGACTGTTATGGATGGTGTGCTAGACGCACGAGGATATGCATACCGAAGCGTTGCCTGAGGATTGGTATAGTACATTGACCAAGGCGAGAGTCATAGGTATATGAGGGAAGTGGTTCCGAGAAGAAGAAATGAACAACAACGAGAAATGCAAGGATGAATAACTTAAGTAGCAACAGTGATCGAACGGAAGACGAACGAGGCGCGTGCGAATAGCCCAGTGGCCGTCCAAGCATAGGTATGATTTCCCAGTTGTAGACTGAAACGATCACCCAGCCTCTTTTCCGGTCTAGTACGACCAATCGAAATAGGAATCGCCGAACTCAAGATTGTGAGTCGTGTCCTCCGCGTCCGGTCCTGCAGGCACCTCTAGGGCGCGGGGTGTCACCGGTGGCGATACCCACTCCTTCGCAATACAGTGATCGCCCACCCCTGAATTCGAGGGACTGTTCGACTTGGGGCGCGCTTCCCAATGCATCCCTGAGAGCTCGAAGGCAGACAAGGATGGTAAAGACGAGAGGATCTCGGAGATGCGAGTATATAATGTCTAGAAGAAGAGAAGCACGAGTGGTGAGCCCAGAACAGCAACATATGTCTGATTACACGTACCATGTCTGGTGCCTCCCAGAATGCACTCGTTGTCGTGAGCCTCAGGTAAGCCAGGTCTGGATAGGCCGCCGCTAGCGCTTCTAGCAATTCAGCGGGAGGTGCGCTCGTGATTGCGATGAAAACCTGTAGTGTCTTCCGCGCAGTGGCATACCCCTCGCACGCGGTGTGCTTCGGAGCCGTGTTTGGGAAGGAAATAGACTCTGAATTCAGTCGCCCCACATCCGGAGCGCCCGCGGCCTGGAGTACATCCTCGATTCTCAGGTCACCGGTGAGATGAATTGTAGAAAGAGGGCGCGAGGCGAGACTGGGGAGGAGTGCCGCGGGACCGGTGTACGAGTCCAACAGCGGCACGTGGGTGTCTGGAAGGACCTGGGTTCGCGAGGATTCCGAGATCTCCAGCGAGCGCAGGGATGGCGTCTGCCTGAGGAAAGCGCAGACGTGCGCGTCTAGCGGGAATGAGCAGACGAAGCGCTTCAGATCGGCTAACGGCTGGTCGTGGGTGGGTAGGATCCAGCTTGCACCTGCATCTACCCGCACAACGAGGGATGAGAGACGGGGCATCTGGTGAAGAGCTACTCGCAGTTGCGAGTAGAAGGCGCGCAATACAGGGCATGCGTCGTCAATGGTGATAGAGAAGTCGTGGACCAGTCCTGCAAGGTCAGGCCGGGTAGCGAGCATGGGTACGAGGGGAAGGTTGCGGGCATTCTGAGAGACGGAGATGGAGCGGTACAGAACACGCGTTGCGCTGTGGTTAACAGCAGAGCAGGTGAGTGCGAGTCTTGCGAGGGTCGATGGGCAAGCTGCTAGTGGCTCGCAGACAGCGTCGAGAATCTCGACAGGAAGCGACGTGAGAGACATGTCGGCAGGCATGTAGCTGTTGACGGGACGATGGATATATAGGCCTGATATAAATGTCGCGAAGGAGCTAAAGCGGAAGCCCGACGATCATGAAATAGGGTTGGCAGTCGATCCTGGGTGCAATGTAGTAGATGAGATTGGTCGATGGAAGCGTCTGGACAACGGGATCAGAGCGTAGTCGCGGCAGTAGTTGCTCGGCAAGCGTTGGAGAAGAGCTGTGGGTGCTAGCGTGCAGGGGTCAGCGCATGCGAGGGGTGGCAGGACAAGACGAGAGCGAGCTCGTTGTGGACGGCGGCGTGGAGAGGCAGGACAGGCTTTATATGGGCGGTGGACAACCGTGCAAATATCCTACCACTGTACCACGTGATCGAGGGCGTCTGAATCGCGCCGGGCTGTTCTTCGACTCACTCCGTTCCCCTCCCATGCGCTCGTCCCTCTCTTCTCTCTCAACTCGCTCCCCTTATCATCAGGTCCTCACTTGCCGTGTTTCGCTCGCGCGGCACCCGTCAGGGATGCATGACGTCTCCACCGCCTGCGACTGAGCGTCAGTTGGTCGCCCTTCGCTGCCGTCAGCACGCTCACGAAGCTCGCCTTGCAAAATAGATGCCCCAGTTGTGATCCGGCCAGCTGTAGGGCATGGGCGCATCGTGCAACAAATGCATGGATCGATGACTCCCGACAGTAAGAGGCTGTGTATCATTGGTACAGGGCAACACCGTACCTGAGAAGTGCTGACTGCCTCTTGAGGCTACGGCATCCCTTGCTCCCGAATTAACATCAGCTTCCTGCAGCTGGCCTAAACAATCCCGCGACATGCGGAGTAATCGCCAGCCAGGGGTAACTAGGAGTCAATAAATCTCACATACCGCGTACTCATGGCTGATGCTTGCGCATTGTGCCCGTTATCTTCCTTTTCCCAACAACACAGTGACGTCAATGGGCTACACAAATATCGTGGGCGCTCAGTGGGTCTGTGCAGAGCGCATTGTCTGCGTCACTCAATTACTGTCAGTCATTCTTCGCACTGAGACCCATCAAGCTTACCTTGCGTAATCCAGGCCTGGGCACTAGCGAGCACATCCCACGACACAGGGCGATGATCTGCTAGCCTAGCTCGTGTGCGATACAGAACCTACGCTTGGTCCCAGCGTGCGGCTCGGCAATTGACCACCGGCCGTAAATGAGCCTCAAGAATTCGAGAAGACAGTGACAGGCTCCGAACGACGTAGCTCTGCCTCCCGCTGTTTCGTCCTCAAAACGGGCGAGCATTCAGAGTCGAGTGGTTGTGGTCTCCGTCTTGTATTCCTCGGCAGAGTGCATCGATCTCGGCTCTAGGTTCAATTAGTTCGTCGTCCTTTCGCGGCCAAGTCCAGGGTTCATCGCATGCGTTCGTGAACACGCATACGAGTGATGGGTGAAGCGGTTTAGCACATAGAAAGGATATGGGTTGTATACTTGCGTAGTGATGACTGGTGGGGATGAGAGAGCGAAAGAAAGAAGGTCAGAAGTTGTGAATCGGGTCCCCAGAAAGCCTGAACCTGAATGTGCGGAACCGGGAGCCGGCGGACCGAAGTACATAAGAACCAAATGATCACGTGGTGACCCGAATTTCGAGGCGGCTCCTTCGACCCGGACTTGCAGTCTTGCACCGACAAGTCTCAACCCAGCTCACAACAGTGGGCGGCTCGCTCTCCGACGCCCTCATGCTGTCCAACTCACTACGAAGATGCGCAAAGGCGCTCCCTACCACGCGCGCGGGTGCAAAGGCGATGTCTACACGGACGCAGCCATACCCCTTCTCTAACCTCGCGAAAACACCATCCATGCCAGCGAATGTCTCTACTCCGCCTCGCCAATCGTTGCTACAGGGAAAGGGGCTCATGCAACATCTCAGGGAGACTCTCGCCACTCCCGAAAAGCGTAAATGGCTGGACACGTACTTCGCACGGCGACACCCTCTACGAATCATCCCCGGATCCGTCTTGAACGTCGGATTGGGTCATACGCCCACAAATTTTACGGGGGTGCTCTTGTCGGTGCGGAGACGCGGGCTGGACACGTCCTTCGTACTCCGCAACGTGATCAACCGAACAGGAGTGGAGATGCAGTTCTTCGTTTGCTCCCCGCATGTGAAGAGCATCAGGATTATCCAGCGGGCCGTCACGAAGTCGTCCAAGGGCGGCCCCAAAATCCGTCGCGCGAAGCTCTTCTATCTCAGGGATTCGCCGGAGAAGATGACTGCTATCTCAGCAGGTGTGCGAGGATAGATATGCGACTGCACGGAGAGGTACGTTGCGTGCTCTTTGTCGCATGCGTGCGTCTCACACGCGGATGGCAACAGCGCTTTGTCGGGTTGGAACGTGTGAACGGCAAGCGTGTCGGACGAACCGCGGGAGGTCGTTCGGACACTCGTACGTGTAGTCGCCGAGACAGCTGCGGGAGAGAACGGGGGACTGGAGGCACAAGCTTGGGGCAGTGTGTATTCTGCGGTATCTCCTCTTGTGAACGTGGTTCTCTTCTTGGTGAAGGTTCAATCTGCAGGCTGAGAATAGTGGGTGCACGATTCCAGGGCCCACACATGCATCGATGAGTGCAGGCAACACGTTTCATAACAAGATACCCCATGCGGCAGGAAAGTAGAGTTTATGAAGTGGAAGCCCTCGCAAGAGCAGTAGGGTGGCGCTGAAGAACAAGTCGGGGCACGCGTCGGAAGTGAATGTGACCGACAGGATACCGTCCCGAACGCAGCGTCAAATGACAGAGTAACGTAAGTTGCGGGGTCGCGGGACCTTCCCTGATTGTGCGTCTCGCCCTGGATAGCTATCCTATGAACCCCATCGAGTTTGATAGACGGAAGGGGGCCGGACGTGTTAGGCAAGTAAAGAGAGTTTAGCGCCTGCGAGGCATCTTGTGCCCCGCTAGAACTTCTCATCGTCTTCTCTGTCGCTGGGAACGGGCTCCTCTGGGCAGATTGACAGGGTGGTGCGACCCGATTATGAGCGCTGCGGCGAGCGGGTGGCCTCCCCTCATTGAAGAACCGTAAAGATAGACTTCGATTCATCCGACTCTATTGCCAGCGTTGGCAACGAGGTGGTCAACTGCCTTGCTGACACTTCGCCGCGCCGGTTCGCGACTGCGTCTTCCAAACTGCAAATGGACAGACAGAGCCACTACGTCCGCAAGGATTATCAGATGCAGGAGGCCGTGCCGAGTGTACCGAGCTACGTCGGCGTTGTGCGGACGGTACTGAGGCTGAGGCTGAGCTAATGCTGACGAGCAGCGTCGGCGACGGGTTCGACGATGACAACGGCGTCCAGGCGACCGCGGGAGGCAAGGAGAAGAAGGGAGGTAAATCCGAGCAAAGGACCAGAGGGCTGTGGCTTGGATGACTCCGGTTCTGTGCGCTTTCTCAGGCACGCAGTATTTTGCTTACGTCCGCGCTCCCGATCTGGCTCAGATCTCTCTTCCTCCTCCCTCATATACAGCATGCCCGACGCTCCTCCTCCTCAGTCTAACACCGATTCTCCTCCAATGGTTGTCCACCCACATCAATCCAAGAAGAAACGCTTCGACGACGAGCAGCTCGCTGCTGACCTCGGCCTCAAACCCGTTCAATTGCAGCGAAGACGGGTCTGGCGAGCATGTGAATCTTGCCGGTACGCCCCATCAGCCTGACTACTTTCCCCGCGCTTTCTCCTGATCACATCCTCCACCTCTACACAGTCGCAAGAAGATTAAGTGTGACGGTGTCGAGCCTACCTGTTCACAATGCTCGCAGTCGAAGTCGCAGTGTACTTGGCTGCAGACGAAGGACCGAGCAGCGCTTAGCAGACAGTGAGCAAACCCTGCCCTGGGCTGTGCTCAACCACTTACTAACCTCGCGTTAGCTATGTCCAAGAGCTCGAAGCTCGACTGCTCCAACTTGAAGGTCTGTTCCAGCAAGTTGCGCCCATCCTCGAGCAGGTCGGGGCTGGCGGTCTCGAACCCTCTAGCGTACCCCCGTCCTCGTCGGGGCGTCCAGGCCAATCTTCATCAGCTCTTCTCCAGTCCGTCCTTCCACAAGTCAGAGAGGTTGCGCAGTCTGCCGGCTTACCCAATGGCATCTCCGGCCTCGACAACGGTGCACCCATTAAGGTCGAGGACGACGTCTCGGAGTCCTTCGGCCAGCTGGCGCTCGATGAGCACGGCCACATGCACTGGCTCGGCGGTTCGTCCACTATGTCCATAATTCAATCTTTCCTCGAGGCGACCTCATCGCCACTGCGGCGTATATCGCCCATGGAGGAGGACCCGCTGGCCCCGGGCCCGAGTGTAAACAAACTATACTTCCCAGCGCAAGTCTTTTTCGGGAAGGTACGTGCCTTACCCAGGCCGGAGGAAGTGGAGTATCCGGATCGCGACCTGGCAGACAAGCTGGTGAGCTCATACGTGCACAATCTTTGATAAGGACAAGGGCTGATAGGCTCCCAGGTCGATGCTTACTTCGCACGTTTCCACTTCCTCATGCCAATCCTGGATAAGCCTTCCTTTATGAAGCGGTACACGTATCTCATGGATCACACAAACGATACCGAACTTGCCAGGAGGCAGACTGCGTTCATCGCGGTTGTCTGCGCAGTCTTCGCCGTCGCTGCGCGCTTTGTCAATGACCCTCGGCTAATGAAGGCGGATAATCTTGATGACGCCGGGATGGGGATGGTGTACTATGAGCGGTAGGCTTTGTTGTCCTCATACCTGTTCGTGGAGCTGACATGCGTTACCCAGAGCGTTAATCCTTCACTACATCAGTCATGCATCAACTCAACTCGAACACGTGCAATGCTTCATCCTGATGTCATCCTTCCTATGCGCCGTGAATTGTCTACCGCAAGCGTGGTTATTGGTCGGTCAAGCTGTGCGCTCCGCACAAGACCTCGGTCTTCATGTACGTTGTGTGGATCTATCCTGGCACGAAGGCTCGAGCTGATTGTCTCCTCAGCGATCGCCTCGGCGGTTATTCATTCCTCCAATCGAGAAGGAGACGAGGAAGAAGGTGTGGTGGGGGGTGTACACCCTTGACCGCATGCTGGCTCTGGCTCTTGGCCGCCCCCTTGGCATCGAGGACACCGATTGCGACGTTGAACTCCCCATTGACGTTGACGATGAACTACTTCCCGAGTACTTCGCTGGTGCCACGATCTCTCGGGAGCCTCCGCAGCTCATGAAGGGCTTCATCGACCTCACAATACTCTACCGCATAGGCGGAAGGGTGTTGCGCCAGGTCTACGCCATCGACAAGTGCAGAGACATCCTGGAGCCGGAGAAACGTGCCGACCTCCAGCGCGCTGTCGAGTCGTTAGACAGCCAGCTCACCAAATGGTGTGACGATTTGCCGGAAGCCTTCAAGTCCCGACCTATGACCGACAAGCAGGTATCCATGGGAGCTGTGCTTTGCAGTCACTACTACTCCATTCTCGTCACCCTCCACCGGAACTTTGTGCCCGTCAAGTACGACCAACCCCTTTATCCGCGCTCGACAGCGAAGGCGGTCTCCACTGCCCGCGCTTGTATCCGCCTAGCTCCTGCCATCCGAGGCGTCGTACCTCCTAGTCACCACCTCGCCTTCTTCATTCAGAACCTCTTCAGCTCTGCCGTCATAATCCTCCTCTACGCCATGCACACGCCAGAACCTACAGCCGCGCAAGCTGCGATGGACGAGGCTACGAGCTGTCTTCCTATGCTGGAGCAGTGGGAGGCACAGTGGCCCGGAGCGCGGAAATGCAAGGAGCTCCTCGAGGAGATCACCGCCACCGCCCGCGAGGCTATTCAAACCGCTTCTAACAACCGCGCAAATAGCCTCGTGCGTTCGCCAACCTCCTCGGCTTCGCCTTCTGGCATTCCAGAAGGGTGCATGTCTGCCGCGGTCCCTATGGCCATGCCCGAAAGGTTGATTAAGGCGAAGCCTCGGCGGAACCGATCGAGGGATCCGCGCCTGTCCACCCATCAGGCAATACCAGGCGTGCAATTCCGTCCTGATTGTGAGTGCGCATGCTTCTTTTGTAGTGGCCAGTGACTCACGGGTATTTCAGCGCAACGTGCCCGGTCAACGTCCCGCAAACGGCCCCATGATGACGATCAGTTCCAGGACGGGAGTCAAGGTTACGGCATGCTCTCCAGCTCGTACCCTGGGCGTTCGACGCTCAGCTCAACAAGCTCCCCTGCGTCTGTCAACAGTCAGCCCTCGCCGTCAGGGCAGAACATTGATTTCCCCGACACTAGCCCTCGCATGATGTCCGTATCTGGGTTCAACCCGATGAACCCGATGACCATTCCCCTCCCGCAGTCGCCGACCTCGTCGATACCGTCTCAGCGCTTCGACTACGACTTCGGTTTGTCGCAGAGCCCACCTGAGCGCTGGGCCGGGGTTCCGGAGCCTAGTGCCAGCGGATTGAAGTTCATGTCGTCTGGCTCGCAGTCATCGCAGTCTCAGCAGCAGCCGCAGAGCCCGTCTCAGCAGCAGGCTCAGCCGTACTCCCCCATATCCTTCAACCCTCCGCCGACGTCGAACTTTGACGCATCGTATCTCGGCTACGATGGAATGAACAACGTAGACCCAGCGCTCTTCGGGATGCCTGGCTCGTCGCCACCGACAACTAATGGCTTCGCTGCGTCGGGGCTACCCTTCCGTGGCCTCGACTTCATCCGCAATTACAATCCCTCAGGTTTTTCTAGCGGTGGTGATCAAGCATGGAATACGTTCGATCCCAACGCTTTTGGCTACGACCCAGAGATCCCCTTCACGCTCGGCGAGCCGGCCTTGGACGAGCAATGGCAGAACCCATGACTCACGACGATTGATGACTAGTATGTACGTTTGCTTTGGTAGTCGTGATGTCGATATGGGTGTAATGACCTGTTATGCTATCGTACTAATGCTCCTGACATAGACAGTTCTCGCTATGCAACCTTACCTCTGTACTAACTCCGAACCTGTATTTGTATCCGTAGTGCCACTGACGCTCCTGAGCTACCTTACCAAGGTCGCGATCGGCTGTAGCCTGTAGTACAAGCTATCTCAATATAATCACGTCGTTATATTGCTGTCTCGACGTGATTGCCGGAGGCCTGTGAATATGTTGTCCCGAGGACTGCAAGCAACTCAACAACGTGATTCTAAGCTCGGTCAAACGAAGGCATAAGTGCCGCCAGGGGGCCAGGCGGATCGGGAACGGCAGGTCAACTGATCCTCTCCCGTGTACAGCGCCGCATATGAAGGTGCGACCCCGGAAGATGCAGGCCAATACTCTTCGTGTCAACCTCCGCCATGGCACCTCACCCAATTGAAGAGTTCGCGTCGCCGTCAGCATGGGCTATGGTAAGGCTTCCGGGAGACTTATGATCCTATGTGAACTGACTAGGGATAGGTTGAGGACAAGTTCTCGCCATATGCGAAGGAAACTCTCGCGAAGCTCATCGCCTTCGTTCATGTAAGGCGCTTCCCTATTTACATGTCATGTCGCTCAAGAGAATGGGGTGACAGGACGAGATTCTGCCCGCGCAGAAGGTTGCCCACGCCCAGCTGCCTGCTGACCCAGTGAAGAGGTGGAAGGCGGTGATCCCCATTGTCGCAGAACTCAAGGCCAAGGCCCGTGAGCTCGGGCTCTGGAACCTCTTCTTGAGCAAGGCGCGCTACCCCGAGTTTGGGGTGCCCCTCACGAATCTCGAGGTACGCGAATCGGGTCGACTGCGGTACGACAGCTGACATTGTCCCAGTATGCATTCATGGCGGAGATTCTTGGGCGTGGTGGACAGATCGCTTCGGAGGCCGTTAATTGCTCAGCTCCTGACACGGGAAACATGGGTAAGCACCGCACCCGTTTCTGTGCGCTATACCTAAGCAATCCTTGTAGAGGTCCTGGCACGATACGGGTCACCGGAGCAGCAGAAGAAATGGCTACTCCCGTTGCTGAATGGCGAGACCCGGTCCGCGTTCTCGATGACTGAGAGGTTTGGTGCGTACGACACGTGCATGGTCCTCATGCTGTCTAATCCTGTTCAGTTGCCTCCTCCGACGCGACCAACATCCGGACGAGCATCCGGCTGGAGGGCGATGAGATAGTGATTAACGGTCACAAGTGGTGAGCTCCTGCGGTAGTCGGACTGTCCGTGCACCGAACCTATCTTTCTCGAACCGTAGGTACATCAGCGGCGCTGGAGATCCTCGCTGCGCTTTGCACCTGGTCCTTGGAAAGAGCGACCCCGACAACACCGACAAGTACCGTCAGCAGAGCATAGTTATTGTACCCGCCAATGCCCCTGGTGTCAAGGTCGTGCGCCCCATGGGTGTTTTCGGGTACGACGACGCGCCTGAGGGACACTGTGAAATCATCTACGAGAATGTCCGTGTACCCGTGAGCAATCTTGTTCTGGGCTGGGGCAAAGGCTTCGAGGTAAGTAACGCGACTGGTGTTGTATCCCACGTTGACTCTGAGTCCCTCTTGTAGATCATCCAAGGACGCCTAGGGTGAGTACACATCAGACCCAAACTATCGCATTGCTCAAGAACTTTACCAGCCCTGGACGCATCCATCACTGTATGCGGTCAATTGGATGTGCCCAGTACGCACTGGACCTCATGATACAACGTGTCACCGACCCGGCCAAGAAGACGTTCGGGAAGTATCTCTACGAGCATGGTACGATGATCTCATCTACTCCATGTCGCTGGAAGATCTGAGCTCCTCATTGTAGGCACTGTCATCTCTGAGCTCGCCCATTGTCGTGCGGAGATTGAGTCTGCCAGACTTCTGGTTCTGAGCGCTGCCCTCCAGGTAAGACCAAACGTATATCGGAAACCGCATAGGTCTAATCATTTCTCAGATTGACAGAGCTCAGGCAAAAGGTGCACTTAAGGAGATTGGTATCGCCAAGGTAAGTCATCACTTCGTTGGCTAACTGCACGATTGCTGACAACAACTGAACACTTAGTTTGTGGTGCCCTCTATGGCACTGAGGGTTGTGGACACTGCCATACAAGCCTTCGGTGCAGAGGGCGTTAGTCAAGACACGCCGCTTGCCCAGATCTATGCGCAGTTGAGGACACTGCGTATCGCCGATGTACGTGCATTCTCGGTCTCGCAAACGCTCTGCTGACATGAATGCCTGCGCAGGGGCCCGACGCCGTATGTCGAGATGTCTTCGCTTGCGAGCTTAGCAGCTGATAACTTCCTCCGTCTTCAGGTCCACATTCAGCAGATCGGTCAGCGGGAGCTGAAACGTGCCCCTGCTCTCGCACAGCGAACCGCAGAGATTAAGAAGAAGGAGAAGGCTCTCCTTGAGAAGCACGGTGTAAAGGCCTCGCTATAGGGCCGTATGCTGCACTCGACCACAAGTGTTCTCGCTATAGCACAGCCGCTCCTTCAAGAACTCCGATGAATGTCTGTCTTACGAGGCATGCTATAGCTATGCTGTGCGGAAGAACTGGATGTCACGCTCCTACTACTAGTAATGTAGCCCAGTGGTGTAGTGAAGTGGCCGTGCCTTGGATAATGAAGAAACCTTCAATCTCGAACATGAGTCTTGTTCTGATACGCTTAAAACAAGTAAGTAGTCCTGCTAGGAAAACACTATTGACAAGGATATCATACTACCACCGGTGGCATGTTCGTAAGAGATGTACTTCAAGCACAAAATCGAGGGCGCTTGTCGAAATTGAGCGCAGTGAGAGAGAAACGCGAACTCCCTTGGTATGCTGTGTTCTCGAGCTCAGTGCAGAAGAGGAACAGTCATGCTTAGCTGTGTCTCACTGGCTCCCCCAACGTTACGAGGCTCAGGCATCCTCACCAATTGCCTTCGGGGATGGCTCGGCGGGACTTTCCTGGCTGGGAAGAGAAGAATGACCGACGCCCACCAGCACCAGGGCCGTCGCACGTGGATCCAGCAAATGCAACTGCAAGGAAAAAAATACTGGACATGCATACACTGTTCGCGAGGTGTAAAACGAGGGCTTGGCCGAGAATTGAACTCGGGACCTCCTCCAGACTATTTTATGTATCTTGATTAGAACCAAGACCCTAAGAAGGAATCATACCTCTAGACCACCAAGCCGTACTCAAGCGCCGTGCCAAAGCGCTTGGAATCCGGCCAGCGTTTCGTTTCAGCGCTTCAGGGCCATCGCTGCTTGCCTTCATTCCGTGCGCGAGCTTGTTGACACCGAGTCCGTGCGCTCTCATGCATCCGTGCGTCCCCAAGATGCGACCAACGACTAGCAGCCTCTCAAGACCCTTCCGCTGCGCGACCAGCGCAAAACGATATGCCTCGAGCACCTCAGGTCGCAAACGGCCCTCGGCTCCCGTGCCCAAGGAACGGATGCGCGCACTCGTGTCTCTGTATCAGCAGTCCGACCACTTCCTCACGCCCAGCAACCTCTCCGAAACGATAGACAAGGAATTCGTCGTCAAGTTTGCGATGGGCACGGGCGACAGCCGCGGCGAGGAACTCGACTACAGGGACCTCAGAGAGCAGCAGTCGAAGCTGGAGGCGTCGCCGAAGATTGGCGACCTGAGAGTGGCAGCGGACACGTCGGCGGTAGCAGTGCCGACGCTAGAGCCGGCAGGCAATTGGAGCGGCAGTAGGAACAGTCGGGAGACGAGGGTTCTGCGCGCGTTGTATGGTCTCGAGGTTGGAAGGCGGCCCGGGCTGGAGGTGCTGGAGGAGGAGCGTGAGCGGGTGCGGAAACAGATCATCCAACCAGATGCTCAGTCGAAGCCATTGTCATGAGAGGTACGTATTTTTGTTGGTTGGAGTGTCTGCCGTATGGTGACATTTTGCGTTCTACTCGCAGGGATACATTCGCAGCCAGACCCATGTCGGTCTAGAATGTAGACCTGGTGCTACGCCGTATAGCACAACGGCACCCAATAGGGTTTGCTTCGACACACTTCATGTGTATCCTATTCGCCATCATCAATTGCACATGTCATGGATGCAGTCATCTGGGGTACAACGAGGACTCCTGGAGCAATCTACCTCATCTTGTTCTGACAGTCTTCAGGAGATATTGACACAGGCCCTCGTCCCATCAGGAAGAAACCTCGGACACTACGATAAGTACTACAGTCTTGCCTTCGCCGCTGCGTCGTCCGAGAAGACGTTCACCTGCTGCACGGACCTCTCGCTTGCCTCCAACGCGTCCCTGTACAAATCACGCTGCACGCACATAACGTCACTTCCATTGACCCCCGTGCACCAAACGGTTCGGCTCACCTTGATAACGCCCCACACTCCTGACACACTCATTGCGCTGGCAGCCTCGCCAACTTGACGAGCCTTGTCGATGATTGTCTCCGTGTCGCCTTTGACGATCCGGTCCACCAAACCAGCTTCGAGGGCTTCTTGGGGCGTGAAACGGTGGCCTTCCAACGCAATTTTGCGCAGCACCTTTGCATCCTGGACCTTCGATCGGAATACACCTGCGAAGGATAAGGGCCACCCAGCGCCGAAGTGTACCTGCAGGGGAGTTAGACGCAGGCGGAGGGGCGTGCGCGCAGCCTCACCTCGTTCATGCTCAACCAAGCATTTCGGCTACTGCCGTCCGTCATGACACGGTAGTCGCAGCACATCGACAGCCCAAAAGCTCCGGCGAAGCAATGGCCATTGATGGCAGCTACGGTAGGAACTGAACAATGTCATGAGGGCATGGGCCGCACAGGGTATGAGCGAGCGACCTACTCGGGAAAGTGAGTAGCCTTCGCATGAGTGGGTTGAACACCACTGTCCATGTCCGTCAGACCTTAAATGTATAGGGGCCGTTGAAGGTGCTCACGGGGGAAGAAATTGGTCTGGAAGTGGGGGTCCTTGATCAGGTTATCGTAGTCAAGCCCTGTGCTTGTGTGAACCTCTGCGCGAGTGACGAGTAGCAACATACACACCATTGCTGAAGAACTTGTTCTGTCCGCGCTTTCCGACGAGGACGAGGGTGCCTCGTCCACCGTTCTTGTCCTTCGCTGCCCTGGCTGCACGCCAGTTCTCCCGCCAGTGCCGTTCGACGGCATCCAGCGCGGGCATCAAGGCATGACTGACGAACTGTTCCGTGAAGCGACTGTCGTCGCCATTGTGCATCTCAATGAGCCATGAAGTTGGTGTTGCTATCATTTCGCCGTTAGCAAACGTCTTTATAGCTCGAAGAACGTAGTGCGCACGGTGTGTGACCGTCACCAAGGGGTGCGCCGACGGAAACCCAAGCGGATATGACATTCTGGAGTCGTGGACAGGCAATAGGCGGGGGTTAACGTCAAGCTGCACAGAGGCCCGTAGATAGCTTGTAGGTAAACTAGATTATGTACCCCGCCGGCAAGCAGAATGAGATGTGGGGAGCGGCTCGTTTCACATGCCCCGGCTCGGCTATCGGTGATTGGACAACTGAATGACTTTCCGTGAACAAGCAATTAATGATCAACTGTGCATGTGATCCGCGGCATGGTACCCTGCCTCAGAGACTCTGGGCACGAATGATCTACAGAGGATAGAGTCTTGCGACGACTTAAAAACTCTGTGGACGGTACTGGACACACTGCGGCTAAGCGAGCAATAGATGTGGACGCAGGTTTGGACGATACGCGGAGTGTCCAGGACACAGCAAACTTTCCAATTCAGCCAGTATGTACGTAGGAGTCACCAGCTACGAATAGGGGGCAGAATGAAGCAGCCACCTTTGTAGACGCAGCTTACGTGCCGAGCGGTGCCGAGAGGACTTTTCAAGCAACGTCCTCTCTCAGCCACACTCTCCTCCCCACACCGACCATCACCCTCCTCGACACCGATTTTACACCTCACCGATGGCCAAATCGACCCGCTCAAAAGTCAAGCGTCATTTCCGCGCAAAGAAACGCACGGAGGGCGTATACGCAGTCGCCGAGGCAGCACGTCTCAATCGCCTCCACCAAAAACTCAAGGTCCTCACCACCCTCGATAAAGACGGCGACGTCGACGTCCCGGAGGAGATCGCCGACTCGTTCAGCGGCGAGGAGAGTGTCGAGCAACGCCCAGGTTGGTATTGGTTTGCGGACTTTGGCCTCCTTGACCCTGCAGATGTCACCGCCGAGGGCATGCAGGCTATGGAGCGCCTCGCACGACACACTGCTCCCGCTTCCGCTAGTGAGAGCGCTGACTCGAAGAGACGAAAGGGTGGCCGAGCGAGCTCGAGCGATCTTGCAGACGACGGCAGCAGGCTGTTCAGCCATCTTTTCCTTTGAGCCTTTTCTGCTTTTCGGAGCTGGTTTATAAGGACGATGGTTGACACGGTAGCTTCTCCGACAGATGGTCAGACAACGGGCGACGCTCCGGCTGAGGGTGCAGGTCTGTATCCTCTGCCTCTGCTCATTTGCCCTGTCTCACGATATATCCCTGTCGCGTGCGACGCAATACTCGCCTCGCATACTCTTGGACACAATTCTTCCTCAACGCCACCCATATTCGCCGCTCCCGCCTCCTGAACACTCCACACGCTCACGTACCATCAATGTTCATCCCCCACTCTGCTTCCTTCCCTAACTCGATACGACCACCTCGCTATCCACAGATGCTATGGCGGTCGACTCCGGTTCCGCGGGCCCCTCAACAGAGGGCGCAAAACGGATATCTACGCACGGGCCCCGAGGGTCCCGCCGCGAGCAATGGCGGCTATCGAAGGGCATGCCCGCCCGTCCTGAATCGAAAGGGACGAACCGACAGGGAGGAATTGCCGCGAAGAGGAAAGCCGGGAGGTCTCATCGGAGACGGTGATGCGCGCGATATGTCTTGTTCTGTATTCTTATCGGTAGTGTAGCTCTTTTGCTTGTGCTGTCAGACTTTCTCTGCTAGTCATTTGGGACTGGGTGAAAACGCAATAAATGCTCCTGCCTGTTTGCCTTGGATGAATGCCTCGACTTGCGTGAGGCATGATGCCTACTAACTAACCTTCCTTCGGTTTCTCGGTGCACTGGTATACGTGTTCAAAGTGAGTGAGGTAGCATTGTACTCCAGAGCACTGGCTATGTTACGTGTATAGTACTGTGACAGCGGTATATCGACAAACAATGGACACAATCTGCAGGATGGAGCGCGATTATAGAGTGTCTTGGTAGGGTATCTTGAACTAGACTGCGCGGATACATCCTCACGCTACACCTTTATTCCGTCTAACCGAGCCGCTACATAATCGCACACTTGACATCTACACTGCGCTGTACGCTGATCATCGGTACTTCGTGGCTCAGCCGCCTCATTCTGGGCTGAGAGTTTTCGGTGCATGTGAGCTGATGTTGGTCGCTGGCGACCTAGACGGCCTCGGCGATGGGGTACGCCGCCTTGTCTTCCTCCTCCACCTCGGACATCTTATCCAGGTCGTAGTCCGAGCCCTCGAACTTGACCCGTGTGCCCTCACTCCCGGGCGAGATCGGCGAGAGCGGCTTCATCCTGCACCACACCAACACCATCAGCACCCCATGCCACCCATCGAGCACGAGAAACACGGAGGCGACACGCACCGGTAGTCCTCAACGACGAATTGGTCCGTAGTGACGTGCACCTCCGGGCGCGCGAACTGCGGCTCGTTGCGGCGCGTGGTGAAGCGGCGCACGGCGCGCGACGCGCCCCCGCCGGTGTAGTTGGGGCTCTGTGCGCTCCCGCCGGACACGATCTGCGACGCGGTGTGCACGTAGACATCTGGCCGCGCGAACTCCTGCAGGCGGATCACGGCGCGGCAAGCGGCGATGGAGGAGAAACATGCTGCGGGGACCTGAGAAAGCAGGATGGGTGTGAATATGGGGAATGGGATGGGGCTGCAGAACTCACCGTTGCAACACTGGACATCGGACATCGAAGGTATACTCAGTTAGGCTGGTGAAGCTGGGGATAGCATGTCTGACGTACACATCCATGGCCACTACAAGGAGGGTACATCAGCATCATTTCCACTGGTGCGACTGCCACCACATACCATTTAGATTGATGACATTCAAGATCTAATCGTCAATTTTTCAGAGCCGTGGACATCGGGATACTACGAAATACGTACTGCAGGGAGGGCGTTGAAACAGAACGCAGTGATGAAGTAGACCAGTCCATCCGTGAAAAGGAGTGACCACAAGCTTGTCCGGGCCTTGTGCCTCATCAGGTACGTGAGCGTGAAAGCGAGGATGGTAAGATCAAAGCCCATTGCTGCAACCAAGAATGTCAGCTTGTAGCCCCAGGCTGGAGTAGAAAGAGCACCCACTCATGAAGAAGGTGACGTTCAGGAAGATGTGATTACTATACTGTAGCATGCACGCGTGCTCATCGGCATTGTACGAGACGTCCAGCAGGAACATGCCCCGCCAGAGCAGAGCCCAATGCGCAAGGCATAGGAAGCAGAGAGGGATGACGACCTTGAGCTTGCGTTCCCAGATGGCGATCCTATTGCAGGCAAACTCAGCATCCCGAAAAATAAAGTAGCAGGTAATGTAAATTACGTTCTAAGCATGAGTGATGTTGATGCACCGAGGATCGCCATGTTCCCTGCCCACTGCAAGACAACGTTGAGATTCTATCCCGATCATGCGTGGAAAAGAAGCGCACCGAATTAAACGTATACAGAGCCTCGCAATTTATCTGGGGTAGAAGTTAGAGCTGGGATCACAGCGCGAGATGCCGTGCCAATGCTGACTGGGGTGCGGACGGTCATAGAGACGATTCTGCGATTCCGTGAGCGATCCGCGCCGTCAGAAGAAGAAGTTGCAACGTACATTCCGACAAGGGCCAGTAGGAGGCAGTATCGGCATTGGAAGAAGAATACTACGTTGATAGCAGAGGTGAGCGGAAAGTACTCTTCGCCGGCAGATCCACTCACTCTGGAAATGGGATTATTGGTACGCGAAAGCAGATTGCGAGGGCGGACGTCACTCACCAGAGGCCATGTAAGTTTTCGAGTTCTGGTAATGAGGGACCACTCGAACCCAGAGGTCTGGAAAAGCTCCCAAACGTAAAGACCAAAAAGAGCGAACACCAGCTTCTCGTAGACATCTGGCCGTGCGCATCAGAAAAGGCGCATCAGGCGGACATGATGGGACGGACCAGTATCCTGCAGGACCTCGGTCGGGTTCTTCCAGTTCACCATAGCAGCGGGAGTCCAAGCCACCATAGCAAGACGATACAGGGAGGAAGACACGACCGGTAGCAACCAGTGGCGCGCGCAGGGGAGCGGATATTAAATAAGTAGGTCGCTCGCAGTAAGTCGCCACGCGCCGAGCGCCCAAAGTACAAGGCTGTCAGGTAGCCATTCTTCCAGTAGCCTTCCATTTACGTGTCCCCGTCAGTTCGCGGGCGGCTCAGCAGACAGAACTTCACACCGCTTTACATCTTCGCGTCTTCTATGGGCAGAGACACGCCAGCGGCGCTCCGCTGACCACTGGGCCGCGGATCGCTTGGATGGGCCGCTCGTGCTCTGTGCCATGGGTGGATAGAGAGGCGAGGAAGTAGGGCGGTGCGGGGCGGCGGCGGGGGAAGAGAGCAAGGCGGAAGCAATCTCGATTGAGCGTGTGCCCGAGATCGGACTCGTGCGATAGAGTTCCCAGCGCCTCCGCCACGAGGTCAGCGGCTCCGACACGCGTCCCGCCGCCGCCGCCACAGTGTTCTCAATTGACCTTGTCTAGCACGCGCTCTTTACATTTCCAGCACGCATGGGTAGAGCCAACAGTACGTGAACACTACCACGGACAGCATACAGAGAAATATGATTGGAACACGTCGACCGGCTGTCGACGATCCGCCAGTACCAAGGCTGCGGTTGTACGCGTTATTGCCCGCTGGCCCCGGATCTGCCGAGACACCCAACACCCGATCCCGGATCAATTATGTGGACTCGTCAAGTCGCCCTGGACAGCGTGAAAGGCAAAGTTAGATCGCTTTCTCTGCCCATCTTCCTCGCGCGCGATCCACGAACGTTACATGCATTATGCCATCGCGAGGGCGTTGCGCCGAGCAGCTGTCGAAACATGCTACCGCGGCGTACAGTGGCTCGGCTCCCAACCAAGCCTTGTGCTTGAGCACCAGTGGTACGCTGACTGCCGGCATTGTGCACGCACCGACCATACTGAACGTGACCCGGCGGCTCGAATGCATGGACCCTGTCCAACACGCTTTATCACGTATTCTGATTATACACGGGCTCTCCTATGTCACATCCATTTTGACAGCAAATGATTGACAACTTCGCCGACACTCGTTGGGGCTTGTCCTTACGCGGGCCAGCCCAGCGTCCGCGGACAAATGCGGGTGCTCGGGTGGCGGGAGCATGAGGCCGGCGACCTCGCCTGCGCGCGCGTCCTGCCATGTCCGTCTTACAAAAAAAACTCCGGCCCGCCTAAAGACCGTATACTAGTAGTACCCACCGAGGCCACCGAGGCCACTCCGACATGACGATAGGAGATGCATCGCCAGCAGTACATACTACTCACCGATGATACGAATGGAAAGCACACTGACATTGCCAACCACTCGCAACAGCTAGCACAGACACAAACGCAGCATCGCCCACCTCGAGCTCGGCAGTCTCTCAGTCTCCCCGCCGCCGCCTAGCTACACCACACCGCGACCTCGCCATCCGCGCCCGCGCTGACGAGCCACGGCTGCCGGGGGCACCAGCGCACCTGGAGGACGCCCAGCCCCTCCTTGACGGTGTGCCCCCGCAGGATCTTGAGCGGAACGATGAGCGGGTTCGTCATGAGGTCATTATACACGCGCGCATGGAAGACCTGGATCGAGCCGTCGTCGGACGAGGACGCGAACAGCGGGTACGTCGGATGGAAGTGCACGGCGCGAAGCGCGCGCGTGTGGTACCTGGCAACACGGCGCGTCAGCGTCTGCCACTGCTCCTTCCAATCCGCGCCTTCCGGGGAGGGCGCGCGCCGGGACGGGACACGCACCTGAGAATTTTGTATGGTTTGTCGCTCAGCTCGAGGTCGAACCAGCAGAGTTTCCGGTCGTAGCCGCCCACGATGAGGTGGTCGCCCGATGGGTGCACGTCCATGCACGAGATCCATCTGATGCCCGGCGTAAGGGTCTTGAGCAGTTTCTGCTCCGCCAGGTTGTACATCCGCACATAGCGCTGTGTCTATTCGAAAAAAAAAACAAATGTTCGCACGAGTCAATCCGACAGAACGCGGAGATGATGAAGGGAAGGAGGGACGCACGGCGACGAAGAAATGCGGCTTTGTGGGGTGGAAGAGAACCAGCTGAATGGACCCTTTGACCTTCCTGAACGGTGCTTGCGAATGCCTGCGGGATACTTGGTGAATCCAGACCCCACCCTGGCCTTCGCCGCTCGCTAATAACACAAGCCATATATCAGTAACGTAACGAGAACGCGGCGCCCGGGTACGTACAGACTGTCGAAAGGTAGTCGCCTTTACGATGCCAAACAATTTGCTTTGGCAGTCCTGAAGATGAAGGCAGGCTTAGCGTCAGAATGGGCAAGTCAGACGAGGAAGCAGCAGCCGCGGTCGAGACCCATTTGACAGGGGACGGCGTTGCGGGGGCTGGAGGTAGGGTGGCAGGGGCCAGCAAAGCCTGAGTGGCTACCAATACCGGCGTAGGGAGATTAGGCGGGACGATGAAATGAAGGTGTTCCTCGCTGTAAACCCCGTTCAGCACATGCTCGCGTAGAACTGGCGGAAAGGTAGACTCACATGGCCACTACGAAGAAGCTCACATCCGTCCGCGGGCACCACTCCACTGCCCCTACCTTGCCTGGGAACTTCCAGCGCTTCACCTCCTTCCCGACCATGACCTCCCAAAGACCGACGTTGCCGTTCTCATCGCCGCTGACGGCCCACGCGCCGTCTGGGCTGACGGAGAGCGCGCGCACGCGGTGTGCATCGTGCGAGACGTGCAGCGACTTGTACACGGGGAACGGCTTCAGGCTGCTCGGGCTGGGGAGCTTCGGGATCAGGCTGTTCGGGTCGATCTGGAGCTTCACGCGCTGTACGCGCGGCGCGAGGTAGAGGTCGAGCTGGCGGCTGAAGCGCTCCTGGATGAACTGGTCGTACGCGGGCACCAGGCGGAGCGCGCCGTATTTTTGTGGCAGGAAGTCGCGCTCGCGGTCCTCCTTGTCTGTCCCTTCCCACTGCTTGCGCTCCTCTTCCGTCGGGAGGTACTCCTCCGGTGGGTTGTATGATTCGGCGTTGGTAGGCAGGCGTGGTTTGGGTGCGGGAAGGGGTGGGGCGACGTTAGATGGCTCGTCGTTCCAGATGTTGTAGAACTGTGGCTGCGTGGAGGCCGTCTTGGGTTTGTTGGGGATTATTCTGCCTTGCCGGATGGCGCGGACAATCTTCATGATCTATCACCCAGTCTGAGTTTACGTTCGTGAACCCGGGCTCGCTGGGCTTACCTTCTGCTTCTCCCATTTACTTGGTACCCATCTCCGCTTAGGCTCGGGTGCGCCGGACAGAGGCATAACCTCTTCCTTGCCTTTGCCAGTGAACCATTCGATGGTAGGCTCGTATGGATCGTAGGCAGAATCAGGATTCTCGTTCTCTTGCAACCTCCGGATGAGATCAAGCTCCTCTTCTGTGAGAGGCTTGTCCCTTTGGGTATTCTTGTCGAAGGCCGAGGTCCTGGCAAAACTGTGAGACCGAGACCGAGAAAGTGTGATGTTGTAACGTACCATGCGGACGGGTCCTCGACTGTCTCGAGGAACTTGTCTAGCTCGTCCCCTCGCGCAGGGCGCAGGACCTTCTTGCCGTTAACATCGTAGCCTACATGCGGTAGATCGTCGTACCAATGCATTGGTATGTTGCCGACTCGGTTTGGTGTCTGGAAGAGTATGCGCAAGGGCAAGGTATTAGGACTGAACTCATGTCTAGTGATTAGGTCCATACGTCTTCTGTGGACGAGTCTGAGTCGTAGTCCGCCTCAATCTCGGGATAGACGCGTTTTGGCTGCCCAGTAATGTCTGATATGACTGTCTTCGGTTTGGGATATATCCGCAGGTCGTCATCTTCTGTGTCAACTTCGGATTCGTCCTCTTCCTCCTCATCATCTTCGTCGTCTTCGACGTCTTCATCTTCCTCCGCATCCGCAGCGCTGCCGTTCTCGTTCTCGTTCTCGTCCTCGCTGTCGCTCCGCGTGTCTATCTCAGGAAATTGTTCCGCCTCTCCATCGTCCTCGTCTTCGGCCTCATCCCCACCCTCGTCTTCACTGTGCATGTCCAGACCGACATCCTCGGGGAAAGGTGCAGGGGCGGGGGTGGGGGCCTCTTCAAAGGCCTTCCGCTTTTTTGTCTTCTTCGTCACCTCTGCGGCTCCCATTTGAGGCCGATGAGGATATGTTACGAGGTGGGAGGTGCAACTGCCAGGTAGTATGGGGAGACCTTGGACTAAGCCTCGATCTGGATCTGCGAATGAGCGAAATTTCGCTCACGTGGACGCGCAGAGATCCGATCGGGCAGAGCGATCATAGACGCGAGTTGGCTTTCCGAGTCGTCTCCAAACTCCGGCGCGTCCTCTCGTGTTCTAGTCTCCCCCACGCACGCTTGGCGACAGTGATACATTGACACAATGGTCAACTACGGAGGAGGCAAGTGATGCGTCTACTCACTCTGTTGCTTATTGACCCACCGGCACAGACGAGGTCTCCGCGTTGGTTATAGACATCGGGACGTCGTCTCTCCGCGCCGGATATGCGGGGGATGATACACCCAAGGCAATAATCCCAACCTCCTACGGCTACATTGACATCCCGCAAGAACAACAGCCTTCTGAACTAGGTGGTGATGGGGACGTGACCATGGCGGAAGGGGATTCAGCCACGAATGGGAACGCCGGGCCCAAACCAGATCAGTCAGAGCAAAAGAAAGTCAAGCTCTACATCGGTCAGAATGGGCCATCTATGTGGAGAGAGGGCATGGAGGTAGCTAACCCTGTAGCCAATGGGATGAGTAAGTTATTCTTCATCACAACCTTACGCCCTAGCAATTAACGATACCACTCCTTGCTCTCAGTCTCGAACTTTGACCCAATACCACCATTGATTGAGCATGCACTCAAAGAGGTCATGCGCTGTGACCCGTCCGAACACCCTGTGCTTGTTACCGAGCCCGCGTGGAACACGCCCGCCAACAGGGAGCGAATGGCAGAGATCATGTTCGAGGAGTTCCATGTCCCTGCCTTCTATATCTCCAACACCAGCGTGCTCAATGCGTAAGTTAGTTGACAATGCACCTAAGCGAACTGCCCCGACTTACGCTACGAAGCTTCGCCGCAGGCAAGGGCTCCGCATACGTTATTGACATTGGCAGTTCTACCGCCAGCGTCACGCCTGTCATAGACGGCTTCGTTCTGCGAAGGGGTACGTCGAGACCAAGGGCTTTGATGCTGCAGTAACGGCCAATTCACCCTATGTAGGGCTCGGATATTCCTCCCTACCCCAGCTTGTGCATGCCCATGCCAAACACCTTCTCACCGCACAAAACAGCAGACGGCCCGGCATTGAACTCTGGCCGCACCAACTCATCGCTAGCAGACAGGTGAGCGTCGCCACTCAGTACTTGTGTATCTCTGACTTGTTGACTCCTAGCCTGTTGAGACTGGCCAGCCACCGAAGTTCGAACTCAGGCAAGATCGAATAGCGGGCACGACACAGAAGTGGAAAGACTGGGCAGAAGCACGCGAGGTTGATGAGTGGATCCAGAGCGTTTCTGGTGTATTAGATCAAGGTTGGAACGAACAGTGAGTACCTCGCGACTGCGACACGCGCTGGGACGCTGACATCACTTTCAGAGCGGCAAGCGCAAGGGGGCCGAGACACTATGAATTCCCGACTGGCTACAGCAACTACTTCAGTGCCGCAGAACGATACTCGGTAGGAGAGCAGTTCTTCACGCATTCGCCGCAACTGGTAGTAAGTCTATGCTACGTCTGCTCCGCTCCTGTTAAATCCACGGCGCGCGTATCTAGGCATCAAATCAAAACCTGCCCAAGACTATCCCGGCCTTGATCAGTGGCTCCCTAAGCGCATGCGACCCTGAGATCCGGCAGGTGCTCATGGGTAACGTCGTCCTAACCGGTGGCGGGAGTCTCTTCACCGGCTTTGTTGATCGTCTCCAGACCGAGCTGTCCCGGAACTTCCCTCACGTACGTGCCACTCCGAACATGCATCTGCCATTCACCACAGCCTCGTCGTATCATCAGGCGAAAATTCATGCGCCAGGCAACCCGACGGAGCGCCGGTACGGTGCTTGGCTTGGCGGGAGCATCCTCGCGAGTCTTGGTACATTCCATCAACTATGGATTAGCAGGGAGGAGTGGGAGGTACGTCGAACCGCGTTACGGTGTCTACGAGGCTGCCCACGAACAGGTACTTATTACCCTGTAGGAGCACGGGAAGGCAATTGTTGGGCAACGATGCAAGTAAATACCAATCAGCTGTACGCGAGTGCTTTGTAATATCCACTTTCGATGGACAGGTTAGCTTTGTCTCTCGATGTTTATGTACTGCTGTATCATGCCTCATCAAAACATGTCTCGTACTGACTCGTACAATGATCTCCAGGGGGTTTATATCAACGTCGCAAGCCCCTCGTACCTCACCGTTGATGTCACTGCTCCGACCAAGTCGACAAAGCATCTCAACTGAGATCGCAATACGCATACAGAGTGTGACTGTCCGGACACAACCGAGACTAATATACAACATGTTCAGCGCATACATGTGCAGAAGAGGCAGACTGTATTGCACGAGTGTATTGTACAAGAACCAGACGCAACGCAGAATCTCCCGATGATATGAGGAACTGCAGCCCCCTACAACAATTTGAGTGGTCCGTCTCAACGGACATTCTTGGGGATTCCCGACCTGGGGAAGCGCTGCTTCCCTGCGCTGTCCCGACACAATCGCGATGCAACAAGCGTGCGCCCAACTCGAACTAGTATCCACACAAACAAAGACCCAGCCATCGCGCGCTACAGGGCGGCGGCGGCGACGGCCCAGATGAGAGTGAGAGAGAGGAGTGAGAAGCTGAAAGAAAGGATAGATACGATGTATCTGTACGAGCACCACGGTCCATGCCAGAATACGCACGTAAATAATATAGGGAGGAGGTTACGACGCGAGAAGAGGGTGAGCTACGGACGGCCTAGTCGAAGGGAAAGGCTGGTATTTCGTCGTCGAGACTAATCATACACCTGGGCGCCAGCTGGTGGCGGAGGCTCAGAAGGCTTCGACCAGTTCGCGTCGCTCACGCGCGTCAATGAGGGCACCGAGGGCCTTGCGCCTGCTCCGGGTCGCGAAGTTCTTGGGCTTGAGCTCGTCATTGTTCGACGGAGGCCCGCGCGGCTGCCGCACCGGCATGCACACCACCTTGGGAGCGACGATGGGCGTGTCCTGAGGCTCAGCGACAGTGATCGTGGGGATGGGGCGGCCGATGCCGAGACCCTCGTAAAGCTTCTTGACAGCGTCCTCACGCGGGGACAGGGGAGGAGCATCGCTCGAGGAGGCCGTGTGGGGAGTGCTCGGGGAGGAGTTAGACCTCGAGGATACCGAGGACGTATCGTCGCCGTCAGCCCCATCCGAAGTGTCAATGACAACAGAGGGGAGTGCCTGTGATGCCGCTGCAAGGTGGAGAGCCATGGGACGAGATTTCAGGCCCGAGCTGGCCTCAGGAGGCGGGGATATCTTGACCAGCGGCGAGGAGATCGAACGGTTGCCGCTCAAGACGGAGTTGTTGACACCATTGCGACGCCAGGAGACAGCGGCGTCGGATTTGGAAGGTGTCGCCGTAGGCATAGAACCAGTGACGGGAGTACCAAGGGATGTACCACCGCTGATGACGGTAGTGAAGTTCGGGGTCAAGGGAGGCTTGACGCTGGAGAAGTCGTCCTCCTCTTCGTACCTTCCGGACGCAACACGGCTACCAAACTTGCCTCCCAAAGCAGCCGTCATGGGCATCTGTTCGTCGGAGCCCACGCCAAGTCTGGAACGAAGCTGTTCCGCCTGGCTGGCACGGCGCATTTGCGAGTCCATCGCGCCTGCGCGCAGATTGAAGGAACCCTGCGCGGGGCCAGCGGTGGCCGGTGGAACGAACGCCGACGCGGTGCGCCTCATCGGTTGCTGCTGCGTCTGACGCTGGCGCTGCGCTTGAGCCTGGGCCTGAGCAAGTAGCTCAGCCTGGTACTGTTGAGCCTGTATGTTCTATTGCCAAAATGGTTAATGAAAGATAATGGGCGGCCAAAAGGAGATGGTAGCTTACCTGCAGACGGGCAATCTCCATTTGCATCATCTGCAACTGTAGCGCCTGCAATTGAGTCTGTGCCGCGGCCGGGGTCATGGGGAAGTTCATCCCGGGGCTCATCATGCCTGTGACCTGCTGGTGAGCGAACCGGTTGGCGGCACCGTCGACAGCAGCCGTCATGGGGTGCTGGTGAATGCGGGCGGCATTGTTCCTAATGTACAGGTTCTGCTCCATCATGTTCGGCAGCTCGTCTTCTTCCTCCCGGAGATAGAGCTCCTCGTTAATGCGGGGTATGTTGAAGGAGGAAGTGCCGGGCGCGGCTGTCTGGGGCATATTGGCTGAAGCGGAGCGCACGCCTCCCGTACGGAGGCCAGCGAGGAGAGAGGCGCGAGGGGTGGGGGCGTTGGCAGTGGCCATGGTGGATGGATGCGAGCGATGGTACGCGAGAAGGAGGTGCGAGTGAAGGTGGTCACAGAATACAACTAGGGGACGATGTCAGCACTGGATCGCGGAGATCTAGAGCCCCTCAACAAAGCAAGTCAAAGCGGACTGACCTGGCACACTTGGTTGGAATTGCACTTGGCTGACAATGGAAAGGGGGCAAAGGACGCGTCAATCTCTCTCTCAAGGGCGATAAGCTGTTCGGTGGAGGGGTGTCGAGTCTGGGAGTGCGAAGTGAAGTGCCGAGTGGGCGATTAAGAAAGTTGGCCGGGAAAGCTTGAAGTTTTGGCGAGAGTGTATAGAAAGACGATAGAGAGTTATATATCCTATGAAGAAGAGAGAGAGAGACCGAGACGAAGGAGGAGAAAAGACCACCGAGAGGCAGAGACGAGAGAGAGACGACGCGGACGATCAAAGTCTCGTCCCGCCTCCAGTATCGCCATCCCCCAAGACCCCCGCCACCACCCCTCACGCGCGCGCGTCATTCCAGATTACAGTGCGTATTGTCTCTCTGCACTCCGTAGTGCTACAAATACATGCGACTCCTATGTCCCCTACACAAGCCTATCGGCAAAACGGTGGAGGCCTCGGGGCCGACAAGGACAAAAGGACAGGGCATGGACAGACGCTGTCAGCCACCGTCAGGAGTCAACCGTGCCTGCCAGTCAGCGTACAGCTGCATTGAATCTCCCACTCGTGGCGGGTGGCGTTCCTATAGGTATTTCTTCGCGCTCGCTCTCACTCTAGCGTCGAATACAGTACTTCGGATTGGCGTGTGAGCGGTGTGGAAGGGATTGAGCATTGTCTGGCCCATGCCGGCGCGCATGAGCAGCGAGGACCTCCTGCCACCGCGAGATGAAACGTTAGACTCACTTTCACATACAGCTCCCAGACCTCGTGAAAGAACGACTTGATTCCGTCGTCGTTGCGGGCTTCGTGTAGCAACACGAACTTCATATCTACAACGTCAAGATCAGTACCACCGGCGATCGAGCAACAAGATGCTTCTCACTTCCTGGTGTGACGAACGCCGAGACTGTCCATTCATTGAACTTGTCTACGGACTTGAGATACCTGTGCAAAGATCACGGAGCCTGCTGAGCGTCGCCCGCAAACAGTGTGGGCATACTCACATCATGTTGTCCTTTCGAACTATCTCCTCAATGACATCCAGGCTTGCGTTGGCAATCATCTGTATGACATGCCTGTCCTGTCCACCACCGATCCTGACAGTCCCCCCTTGAGCATGATGTGCCTGCGTCGCGCTCGTTGCCCCGGACAACGCTGTCAAGGTTCCAGCGAAGGCAGAGGTAGACCAACTCGGTAGGTTCGATGCCAAAGGCGAGGTGGCCGTCGTTTGGGCCGGCTTCGAAGAATAGTGAGTCAAACTGTAGAGAGGAGTGTCCGATGGCGATAGCAAGAATAGGTGGTGAGACATGATGTCTTGACCAGGGCCAAGCCTGGTCTGCTGGTCGTCAGGAAGGTAATAACTGAGTAGAGGGCGGTGGACGAGACGCGTCCGTCGTCGAAGCCTCGATCGCGAGCGAGAGACGCGATGTACAGGCGCACGTGACTGCATCGGCCTCGCACACGCGACGCGCCGGCATTCGAGCCCGCCACAGCTCGCCAGTCCACACCTGTCTCAGGCTGCCCTGCATCCGCCCCGGTCGCCATGAGCGTATACTCTAGGTTCTCAGCGCTGTCCGCGTTCAGGCTATCTCCTGGTAGTATATGGACACCTTGCTCCAAGGCATCACTCAGACATAATTTCACCGCTGTCCGTTCGTCGGGCTCTCCCTATAGTACTCACTCCCTCGTACAACACTTCTCAAACAGGCCATACTCACTATGGACGGCCCACAACCCACGACCTCTTGGCTCAAAATCAAGACTACCATCGATCCTTCAATTTCTCTCGAGTCCATTCCGGAATGCTACACATAGGTCGAGGATAACGAGGGCCTCTTCAAGGAGCCCGCTTCCACCAAACCCACCCGGTGGTTCCTACCGACCGCCAGAGTCGGAAGGGGGGTGGCGGGGCTTCGTTCGATGGCTCAATGAGCTGCCCCAGTCGGCCATCATATGGGGTATACTTGGCCTGAACGGCATTGTATACGTGATGTGGAATTGGGCACATGTCAAATACGTGAGTCTCCGTTCTTCCTTAGAGTGATACCACTTGGTTGAAGACTATCCTCGCATGGCGCAATAGCGTAGTACAGGCGACCCCAGCGGGGTCTTTACTATGCTGCAGAACTTCACAGTGAGCGCACAAAACCTGAGTGCAGGCCGAATGTCCGTACGAGGTTCCTTCATATACCATGCCCACTTGGCTCTAAATCCCCTACAGATGGACGCTCTTGACTGCGTGCTTCTCTCATGAGGATACCACGCACCTATTCGTGAACGCATTCTCCTTCTATTTCATGGCACCCACCGTGCTCCAGATGCTAGGCAATACACGCTTCCTCGCTTTCTACATGGGCGGTGAGTATGCACCTAATCTCATTCCACTCTTCAGTACTGAACTCCAGTCTGTCACACTCAGCCGGGGTAGTTGCGAGCGTGATCAGCTTGTACTGGAACTCCGTCGTCAAAAAGAACCACAGTAACCACGCGTCGCACGGTGCCAGTGGTGAGTACCGTACAAAGCACCTCTTTCCTGGCGGTAGCTCATGGCCTTGTCGTCTAGGTGCCATCTATTCCATCGTTTCGCTCTTCGCGTGTGTTGCGCCCAGGGCACAGATCCTCCTGTTCGCCATCATCCCGCTGCCCGCGTGGGCATTCGTGACGGGCATTGTTCTGTGGGACGGCTACAGCACGATTACGGACAAGGTGGGCGTTTTTTCGGCCAGCACTTAGACTTTGTTCTGACAATCCTGCAGCGTAATGGCACGGACACGGTAGGCCACCTTGGTGGCATCATAGCTGGCATAGCGTACTACCGCTACCTTCGCATGCGCCCATTCTGAGCATGTACTCTGCACCGTGCTGCAATCTTGAGTGCCATTGCACCATGACCATTTGCACCTCAGTCCCACCTGCTTGGGATCCAAGTCGCAGCATAATTTAAGGAGTACTACTATTAGCCGACATATAGTGTGCCTATTGATCAATGAACAGCACCACTCTCGATCGGGTCTGCTGGGCCGATCTCTTTGAGCGCGTAGTAGCTGAAGAAGAGGATCTTGAAGCTCAGGGCGATACCAAGGTGCATGAGTGCCAGGAGGACGATAATGAGTCGGACAGACTTCGCATCCGCCTGAAGGGCCACTGCCGGGTCAATACACTGAAATCGCAAGGGATGAGAATACTAGGCACGCACCGACGCAAGGACCGGATACACGTTGGCCATCAGGAAGTACCCCGACAGCAGCGCGCCCAGTCCTACGACGACCCACCGGACAATGGGAATGGGAATAACGCAGAGCACCTGCGCAGGGCTCAGCCAAACCCGACCACCACACGAGGACACTAGCACACACCGCGACGGGTATCCACACAAATTGGCCGTACCCCCAGATCGCGACCGCGTCGACGACGCTCCACTCGCCGACGCCGAGGTAGCGCAGGCCGAACCATAGAAGGACGGGGACGAGGAGGCCGTACGCGTACACGAGAGACGTGCCCGTGAAGATGAGCGAGAAGTCGTACACGATGTGCGCGGCCGCGGCGGGGTTCGAGAGCCAGGACGCGATCGCGGACGAGAGCGAGGAGCAGACGAAGAGCGCGAAGATGAGCGTGGTCAGCGTCCAGAAGGGCCCGTAGAGGTCCGCCGCGGGCGAGAGGTAGGCGCCTTGGTAGGAAGTCGCGCGCGGAGGGAACATGGTCATGTAGCATCGTTGGAGAACCTGTGTGTGGGGTTACGGGTCAGCGGGAGGCTGGAGGGATCGAGAAGTGCGTACGGTCTGGGTGTCGACGTCGAAGTATGGTTGGAAGTACTCAAACGTCCAGAATTTGCTGGTGCCAGCGTCTTGCCTGTACCCTGAGGCAACGTAGAGTTAGCATGCTCACGCTGTATGACACAGCGAGGCAGCTCTGAGCTCGGGGATAGAATGGCGCACCTCTCGAAGTACCTGCTGCTGCTGCTGCTTCGTTCCCTCCGTGAGGATCAGACCCGAGAAACGCTGTCCATTGAAGATGTCTTAAGGACGGTTAGCATGATGCGAGATGTTGAGACGCACATTGGAACTGGAGTCTCTCGGGTCCCTCTTCCATGCGCTAATAACATGAGGACGGGTATGGCGACATAGACGATAGGCAGCGTACCTCGTCGGATTCTATTGAGACATATGCCATGGTGGCTCAGTAACAGAGTACCTTCAGTTAGGGTCGTAGAGGGTGGTGAGCTAGGGCCCTGGTCGGGCGTGCGTTGGAGGCCGAAGACCTGGAGGCTGGTGGATGAGAGGCAGCAGGAGCGCGTCCGAAGGAGCTGCGTTGTTCGAAGCGCCCGTATCATCGTGGCACACTTCGATCACGGATGTCGATCGTGCGTGCGGGACACGTTGTTCGCGGACACATAGGTATGGAACACACACAGTGGACACATTATTTACCTTGTAGAAAGTACCACTTGTTTTGCTACACGTAAGTGCATGAGACAGGTCAAGTCCCTCATAGGAATATTTGCAGTAGGTAGCTGTTAGTACCCGCTCACTTGGATGACGACAAACAACTTCGAGCAACTTCAATCAGAGCACAGAGCAAGAAAAGCCAAGTCCACCTAAAGGTCACCGCTCGAACCGTTCCCTCTCAGAAGCTTGCGAGTCGATGACCCGTTCCATTGCGTCCAACCAGACTTCAACATCGGAACCTGCGCCCCGATTTTCCGACGCCAAACCATTTCGCTTGACCTTCGCGGCTCCATTGATCTGCGCTGTGGCCCTAGCTGGCATCGGCAGCGTCCCTATGTAGCGTGCGTGCGCAAGCACCGGCAGCCGGCGCAGTGACCGCCCGGACATCCCTTGGTTCTGCGGACGCGAGTTAGCAAAAGGCCGACTTCGTTGCCAGGAGGAGGACGGGCGTACCCGACACTTCTGGGCCAAAGCCAGCAGCTTGAGCGCGACGTGCTTCGGTCGCTCCCGCGAGTTATCGCCGCGCCCATTCACTTCCTGAGACAATGATTGGGACGCAGATGAATGTGGCGGGAGAGCTGCGGCGAGAGAAGATGTCTCGAGGAAGCCAGCAGTCCGCTCATACAATTGAGCCTGTGCGAGGCTGGGTACTTCCTACACCACAACATGAGCATATTCACACCGATTGATTGAGCGACGGGCTCAATATGCTCACCACGTCAGCGACAATGCCTTTAGCAACGAGTTCTCGCAGGCAGGTGCCTAGGATCTCGTAAATGGCCTCACGAGGTGGAAGGTCCACATACTGGACAATGTCCGCACGGTCGACAAAGGCGGAATCTACCTGCACGTCAGTTCCCGACTAAATTCGAGACGTCTGGCGAGCTCACCGATGGCTTTCGCAAGATTGCTAGTAGACATGACGAGGACGTTCTTCTTGTGCTTCAACTTGTCTAGCTGCGTGAGCAGCGCGTTGACTACACGGAGAGCGTCCGAGGGCTCCGTGCCTGCCATTGCTCCTGCACGAGCCGCGGTCAAGGACTCGACCTCGTCTGTGTCGCAGCAATTAGCCTCGCGGAAGCTGCGCCAGGGCAGACACGCACCGATCAGGACAATCACGAAAGTGTCTTCGTCCTCCACCATCTCCATCACACTGCTGAACAGTCGTTGTACGAGCTTTCCGGACTCGGAGAACCAACGCGAGAACAATGAGTGTGAGTTGATCTCAAGCAGCCGTGAATGCGCGTATCTATGCGTATGAGGACAACATATATCAGACTACAGCCGTGGGTCAAAGGCGAATGGGTACATACCTATGTGACAGCCGAATTGACAACTTCTGAGCCAGAGCACGACACAATGACGTTTTGCCAGTACCTGGCGGACCGTGCAAGAGGACTACGCGGTTCCAGGAGACGACGTTGACTATTCTGTTCGTCAGTTCCAATTCAGAGAAGGTCAAACTACGGCAACGCACAGTCAACATTCGCGTCGCTGAACACCACGGTAGCATAGATGTAGTCGAGCAGCTTCGACTTGATGTCGTCCGAGTAGATGAGGCTCTCCCACAGACCCTCCCAAGTAAGTGCAGGAAGCTCGCATACACTCGCCGCCATGATCTGCTCGCCATCACCCCTCCCACCGCCACTCGCCAGCTCCTCGAAGGCATCTGCGTCGGAAGGCTGGTAGACGTGGATCTGTGGCGCGATCCGCTCGATTGGCAGAGACGTCGACGGACAGGACGACTCGGACGCAGCAATATGCGAGACGGAAGAGGCCAGAAGAGGGACGTCCTCCCACCCTGTAATCACGGAGGGCAGGTAGATATGGGACAAGGAGGATGTGATGTAGTTGTGGACGGCATTGCGGATAGTATCGAATCGGGAGGTTGCTGTCGGTGCCACCCGAACTTCGACTAAGCACAAAGTGGGTTTCGAGTCTGTCAATAGTCTCAAATGCTAAATTGCACTCACTATGAACTGGCCATATAGTGGGTGGACTGGCTGCTTGAGGGGAGGCGGAAGTGGACGCCATGGAGAAATCTTGGTCCTGTTCCATCTTGGGCGATGGCTGCAGTAGTACTAGTATTGAAACAGGGAACTTTTTCGTAGGAGGATGTCTCTAAGGCACTCGTTGTTGGGTAGGTGGGGTGGAGTGAAGGACGAAAAGTCGCAATATCTTCACTTTGTGGCTGCAATACAAAGAAAGGAAACAACGCGCATACAACGCGTTCGGCTGAGCGCGTCGCGAACATGCCACGTGATCGATCGACCCAGCCCCACAAGTCGATGACATCACCAGCATCCTGCTCGCAACTGCACTGCACTGAGCACGCACTCACTTACTGACAGCCTGCTGCATTGAACTTGGCCTCACTGCCTAGAATCACAACGACATGGCTAATCCTGGCACTTGCGTAGATTGTCCTCCACAGCCCATCAGCACCTCAGGCTCGGCAGTGTCACCACCAGCAGTGAAACAACACGATCCCTTAGACCCGAGTACTTTTGTTGCCCCATCGCCTCTCCCAGGCCCAAGCGTGGTCATAGAATTCTGCGACCGCGTGAGCACATAGAAGCCATATGCAGCGAAGGAGAGGTGACCTGAGCATCAACGAATGGCTTTACAGTGTCGCTGGTGCGTATCCTTCAACTCCCCCTCGGTGATTGCGGGTCTGATATGCCTTGTTGTAGGCTTCACCGAGCAACGTGGGTTTCTACCGAGCTCTTTCTCACCTTCCCGACACCAGCCCTGAAGGCTGTTACCATTCTTCCACTGAACTCTGAGGAGACGGGAGGCCGCTTCCGCGTGTGGCTGTATGTGGACGGCCAACCACCCAACCTGGTCTGGGATAGGAAGGTTGAAGGCGGATTCCCCGAGCTTAAAGTCCTGGTGCGTAATAACTTACTCCATGTGGCAGGCTTCGCCCGACCAAACATACCGGGGTCGATTTACAGAAACAGCGCATCCGCGACTGCATCCAACCGGGCAAGTCGCTCGGGCACTCTGACAAACACGTCGAACAGCAGTAATGGAGACTCTGAGACCGTGAAAATTGATGAAGCACACCCACAGTGTATTATCCCCGCTCAATCCAGTGTGCGCATTAAAAAATGCGTGCACGAAATGCTCTATTCTCAAGCACCACCGCGAGCCATTCACTCTTTCGTACGCCTTTTTCTATCGTGGGGGCGATACTGAATGTCTCTGAGTCGCTGAGGTTCACTGTCGGAATTTGCATCAGTGCTGTTCGAACGTTGGCAGATCGTTTCTACTTGCTTTGATTCTGTTGGTCAACCTCCCGCTTCCTGAAGAGAGAACGAAGCCTTCTGCAAAGTATATCACAGCCGGTGGTGATTCTGGGTAGTACGCGCACTGGTCACGTCAAGGCCACCATTCGACACTCCACACTTTGCCAGACTCCGCTCATCTCCTTCGGGGTGAATCGTTGTAGCGAAGTGGGAGGTTGTTCACGCCACGCCCGATCTACTTTCCTTCACTATACAAGCCACACCCTTTGCTCCAGGCATTGAAAGCGTTAACAAAGCGGCCATACGACCCAGATATCAGTATTGAAAACCCTTCACAGCCTGCAGCCTGCAGGGCCTGTCGAGGTTTGTCGGTGATAGTATACGTGGTCCACTATCTTCCCTGCGCCCTCGTACGCTGCATCAGCACTTTCGCAGACTTCTTCCAGCAATCTGGTGAGTGCTCCCGCTTCGTCCCACACAGCAGTTCGACGCGCCGACCCCTCTCACGTCATGGCAGGTGAATTGCGAAGAACCCCCGGACGCCGGCGACTTGTCGCATGCACACCGGGCGTGATCTGAGTCGACGCAGTGGCATACCAGCCAAGTGCCGTACTATATCATATATCGGTTATCATACCTGCAGCCGCCTTCCGGCATTCCTGAGTACGCCCGTATGCTCATTGACAAGGGTCACAAACCCCCGTCGTGAACCTGCTTGGATGATCGCCTATCCTCGCGCGCGTACGTACGTATCCTTCTGTTGGATTGTCTGATTGAATCCGCCCCGCGCGTAGTAAGGTTCAACAATCCCAGTGGTTGAATTGTGCCGGTGACCATGGACATGCCAGAAGGCCGTGGCATGAGCGCAGACCTATCCTGATCGGGCTTGACACCACCCTCACGCAGGACGCCACTAGCTTGTCACGGGCAGGATTCAATGAGCCATCCCGATATCGTGGGCCACACATTCGCAGTCGGGTAGAAACGCGTACCGGAACGTCGCTCTCGCCAGGAGGGCCGACGCGACCCGCCCGCGAGCGACCAATTAGCGACCGTCTATTCCACAGCAAAAGAATGACTCTTGTACACCCGTGCGCGACGAGCCAGTACTGGCAAGAACCGTACGGGAAAGACTGCGAACTCACTACTACTGTATCTTTATACGTACAAGAGCGACACGACACGGAATGTCCGACGCGCAAGGGCGGCGCCGCGCGCGATGATTAGTGAAGTCCGACCTCCCGCTGCGTGAAACGAGCGACGCGAACAATACTGTAACATGGGGGGAGCCGCTATAACTATACACATCGAAGTCCGTGGGGATCCAGAATGTCCGGGAGGAGCTCATCAATGGCTCGTTACTGGCCAAGGCGATGTTGGTCTTTCGACCATCTGCGCCTCGAGGTCATCGGTGCTGGCCGCGGCACCGCTGAGGAAGGCGATCCGCTCCTCACCGTCCGCCATCGCGTCATCGTCTGCCAGTTCCTCGTTCACTGCTCTCCGCGTAATCACGGAGATGTAGATGAAGACGCCGACGCAGAGCGCGATACCGGCGATCGAGGAGTAGCGGCCGAGATTGTTGTTGTCATCGTGCGCGCCCGGCTTGACGTGGTACTCCGCGAACGAGTGGATGGACGCGCCGATCGTCGTGTGGATGATCAGCTTGAAGAGCGAGAGCGCAGTGCACATGAAATATGTGCGGAACGTGAGACTCGGTGACGCAGCGAGCAAGCAGTTCATGACGTTATACGGGTAGGGGGCGAGGCGGATGAGGAACAGAAGCTGAGGTCGCTTCTCGACCACCCGAACGACCCGCCGGATCGTGATAGTACATGAGAGCCAGCGCGATATCTGTTGGCGGAAGAATGCACGAGAGATAGCAAACACAATGACGGCGCCAATTAAGGAAGCGAGGTAGGAGAGGACAGCGCCGGTCCAAGCACCGAAAGTGTAGCCAGAGAGGATGACGAGTGTAGAGTACAGCGGCATGGGAGCTGTTTATCAGGTCGGTTAGTCTTTCTTCCAATACGGTGACTATAGGGAGTACTCACGGAATGTAGTCACGAAGACGAGGAGAAATATTACGGCGTAACCTAAATATAGATCTGACTGCAGCCAATGTGACAGGGCGTCGAGGCCTGCAAAGAGAAGGCAGGTCAGTCCGGGACACGGAAGTTAGATAGCACCGCGCGCACCTGCAAAGACCTCGACTTTCCAAAAGCCGATTGCAGCCAGGAAGCCCAGAGTTGTCAGCGCGTACAAGATTATAGGAATCCACGGCTTGAGTAGGTTAGCTATCCGTAGTCCTCGTGGACGCGTGTAGGAGGGTGATGTCGCATTCCAGCTCGAGGCAGCGAGAGGTGACGATGTCGCAAGTAGTGTTGAGGGTAGGGTTGGTCGCGCAGAGGGCATACTGGGGTGGAGGGACGCAGAACGAGGAGGCAGGGAGGGATCCGGGAACGCGCACTGACATTGGGAACACTGCGGTTGTTGACCGACCGCGTATTGAGGCGCGTCGTATGGCGCCTTCTCGCTCCTCTTCTCGTCCATTGAATAGTCCACCGGTGCCGGTCTTGCTGGTGAGCGGGAGGAATGGGCGGGCGATGAGGGTCGCGAGGGGGTGCCCGATAAGAAGTGTAGGACACGGGCGGGCTGTCCTGGCCGGGAGTGTTGCTGTGAGTGCGATGGGTCCATTGGATACCAGCCAAATGGAGGGTGAGTTGGGCGGGGAAGGAGGGCAGCCCAAGACGAAGGAAACGGGGATGTGAGACCACTCAGGACGAGGAGGCCTGGAGAAAGAAGGCAGAGTGGCAGGCGAGCGAGCTGAGATGAAGTACGGACAGTGTTCCCACGGGGGCCGTGCCTCTTTGGGCCCGACGGCGCCTGTGGCACTCGGATTGATCTGAGGGTGACTGCGCCGGCAGAATTCCCGTCCACCCGTCGGTAGCCTGCCTGTACACTAAACGAGCTTGAGACGAGCTCCCAAAGACGTCCCTTGACTTTCTTACTTATGTTGTGCAGTCTGTCATGCGATGCGGGAGGTGTCTTTATATGAGGGGACCAAGCGGGCGCAACGAACAGCGACCGCCTGGCCATATGCATATGGCTGTGGAGAGCGCGTACGTCCAACGTGTGAGAGCAGACCAGGCCATCCGGGGCAACAGCCTCGGCCTGCCCCGGTCACGTGCGCACCCATTTTGCCCGATCGCGTCGACGCGGTCCGGCGCTCCACGTCGTCCATTCATGCCTCCATCGTGCCTGTGGCGGCGGCCCCTGCCCACCAGCACACATGCCCGCCTCGCACAACCGTCGCGCCCCTACTCGGCCAGCACGCACAACAAGACACCCTCCCGCCATGCCCTGTTCTACTCCGACCTTGTTCCCGGCATGATTCCTGTCGCACTCCTCGGTTCTGCGATATACTTGGTGCGGCTTCTCTGCTTACCAGTCTTTCCCATATGAACGGAATCCGCAGGGCTTGCGCCTTGCTCAAGCTCACCTTTCGCATGACAAGTTTCTCGACGAAGCACGCGCTCGAGTTGCCGCACTGGAGGAGGAGATAGAGGCCCTGCGGACGGTGCAGTCGAGCGAGGCCAACGCTGGCCAAACACTGGTCGCCGAGGCGAAGGCATCAAAGGGCTGGTTTTGGTAGGATGGACACGTGGTGCATTGTGCTGGCACTGGACGTGAGGCCGCGATGTGTTATCTGGCATGGAAGGGTCAGGCTCAATGAATGCCAATCAACCTCACCGTCGCACATTTGCCACCGAAAGGTACAACTCCTAAGCATGGGATGCCACCCTCGTCGCATGGCCCAAGGCACGAACTGGTAGTATGTGTCCAAGGAGATTCCATATATCAGCAAGCAAACTAGACTCAAGCATACCATAGGGCCGGGGGAATATGCAGATATAAGATAGGAACGGAAGCGATAGCGGAAGTATATAGCATCGCGTCAGTGTTCAACCGCCTTCATCAATGCCGTCTTATGACGGTCGTATAGTTTCGCGGTGCTGCGCGCCATCATCAGCTGTGCGTGGAAGATGACGTGCAGGGACACGTACCTGAGAAGAGCCGCAGTTAGGCCTGTGATAGTCTGGATCGGACGCTTCGCCCGGTTCAAACGGAAGACATTATAGGCTATAGAACCGCGTCAGGAACCACTGCATGGACCGGGCAGGTAGTGGGCAGAACGGAAATACGCACAGACAAATACAAGGTCCATGAGCAGCTTCAGTCGCGTCATCTGGATCCAGAAGTCTTGCCTCTGCAGCCGTCCCAGCTCCTTCTCGTCGATCTTGTTTGCCTTCGGATTGGACTTTGCAGTCTGGCCAGTCATCGACTCCGTATACAGCCTTGACTCGACTGCGCACCGCCGTAGGGCGGCGAGGTCAGCACTACCGCCTGATACGAGAACTAGCAACGCACCTTCATGTTGCAAGCTCAGGATGACACCTCTCTCGACGGTGTTCTCGACGAGATTGACGAGCGTGCCAGCGAACCAGCACCAGTCTGCGACGCGGCCGGCGCGCTCGCCCAGTTTGGGGCCGAGCATACCCAGCCGGTGGAATGTATATACGTCGTCCGCAGCGCCACAGAGGAGGTCCAGAAGAACAGGTGGTGGCGAATTCAGAACTGTATGTAGGAGAGGCTTGCTCTTCCCCTTCTTCACTGAGCTTCCGGAGCTGACGTTAGCGGTGTGCTGCTCCATGATGGCTGTCAGTGGGACGAGCCAGTTGAAGAGGATGAGACACCGTCTGTTCTACAGTTAGCTGGCGTATGGAGTTGCTGGAGAAAGTCACGGACCTTGCCAGCGAGAAGCCGTTGACTGTGGTCTCAAACCGCTTCACTACGTCTGCTCCCCATGAAGATGACTTCCTGTTCCTCATTAGGGACGCCGCTGTCAGACCGCTGTGGAAGACGAGGTATAGTCGCAAGGAATACTGCATTATTTTCTGTTCATGTAACACATACGGCCTTCGCCGTCAGTAGTCGACTACGAAGACTGTAAGAACGCACGAGGGCTTTGTCACGGCCGTTGCTGGTGGTCAAGAGATCTCTCCAGATCTCCTCCTTCCTGACCGTCCCCTCCGCCTGCGTACGGGCCTTGTCATCCTCGTCCTCCGACTCGTCCTCATACAGCTCCTTCGTCTCCGGCGTCTCGTCCAAGGGGTTATATACCTCCGTGCCATACGCCGACGAGGCGGTGACGGACTGGCGGGGCGTGCGCGGCGGGTGGTGCGAGAGCGGGTTCATGCGAAACACGTCCGAGACGTTGTCGAAGGACGGCGTGTGGCTCTGCGTGTCGGGGTGGTCGAACGCCGCGGCGCTCGAGTGGTGGTAGCTCGGGGAGCCCCCTGGAAATGAGATTGAGGACATCCTGTGTGCGCGAGTGGGAGAGACGAGGACGAGGACGAGGGCGCTGTGGGCCGTGTGTCGCCGCCACTGGCGGGACCGCGCGTCTGTGATTTCACAGCGAAACGCCAGTCGACGCGTGCCACGTGCTTGAGAGCGCGCCGGTCACGCCGGACGCCCCGCCTTGGGCTGTGGCGGCCTGCGAGGTGCAGCGGCCACTCTGCTTTGCCTGTCTGCCACCGGCACTGCTGAGTTCGATCCGCCATGGCATCGATAGCGTCGGGTCTGCGCTCCCCGCCCACGCCCCGTTCCGGAGCGACGTCGCCGCGCCCAACATTCGACGCGGAGCTGCTGAAAGCGTACATGAAGAAACTCCTGCAGACGACCCTGCAGAACGCGACGTGGCCGGAGCAGAAGGATCACGAACGACTGAAGGCCTGGAATAAGGAGATTGGCGAACGGGTGAAGGAGAGGGCCATAGGTGAGTAGAGCCAGTGCCGCACTACCAGAGGAAGATACTGATGTCTGTGGCCTCGAAGAAATCCAGCCCAAAGGATTGTAAGCATGCTTTGAAGAGATGCGCTGTCATCGCTCACGCAGTACCCTCTGTGCAGTAAATACATAGTCATGACACAAATACACGAGAATCTGGGCCAAGGCGGGCGGTGAGTAGACCCATCCCTAGCTCCAATTACGCCGGCTCTGACCGCCGTCGGCTTCGCCAAGGGCTGACATGGCATGTCATTGGGAAGACTCGGATGCCGCGGCGCGAGAGATGTTCGTCAATGTGCGCCCCGCTCCCTCCTTCCGCTCGGCTGCAGAGCTCACACTTGACCGACAGAACTCTATTGTCTGCACATGTGTTGCATTCGCCATACGGACAATATGACGCCTTGCTCGCGTACTGCTTCTCCTCGGCTGTTCCTCCTATCGCTCTGAATACCCCACCTCCAACCTTCTGTATTTTTGGAGATACCCACGTCCTCAACTAACTCCTCAAAGCATCCTTAGGCCAGCCCAGCTTCCTCGTGATCAATTGATCATGCCTTACCGCTGGGACTCCCAGAATGTATTGCGGCTCGCGAGGCATCTACTCAATGCTCTGACGTGGGGGGCTGTGGAGCGCATATGTGTCTTGCGCTACGATCACTGTGATGAGGTATGTGAGTGGCTTCAATCCTGATCCTCAGAGCGCTGCTCCCGATAAGCTTGATCACAATCTCAGGTCCAGGGTCTCGTATGTGCTGGGGCCTTTGAGGCTGTCGTCGTTGTCGGCAATAGACGTACCCAATGCATTCCGTGAGCCATTGACTGGCGCGCACGAGATGCTTTGAATACTGCGATCAATATCGGACTACGTATGTGGTTGACGTCTACTCTCGAGCAGCAATACCGCCCAGTGAACCAATAATAGATCGACACAGTCCGCACACAGCAAATCGACCACACCCCACCGTTAGTGTGCATCAGTCATCTGCCTGGTGCTAGCGTACTGTTCTCCGCGATGAGCTCCCTTATGCCCTCGACGACGCCCAAGGGCCGTGCTATCCCCGTCGGTTGATGATTGCCCACGGACTAAGTCCGAACTGTACAATCGGACAAGGGCCGGCCATACATATGAAGCTCGCCGTGGGTTTCGACCAAGCTCTATATCGACCAATGCTGGACGTCAAACACGCGCTCGAGGCGCGAACCTTCCCTGTTTCCGAAGCATCGAGGCCTACAGTGAAGTTCTCCTGCCAGCGTAAGCGCTGCAACTTCCGGCAGCTCAGAGAGTGCCTGCGTGCAGAGTGGATCACTGCGCGAGCCCGAGACAGGCCTAGATTTACGCTGCAGAAGTCGAGGAATGACGTCGCGCGGCCAACGCCACCAAGGATCACAGGAAGAGAAGGCGAGGATCAGTCTCGTCAGTGAAACTGCGTTCCGGTACGGAACCACAGAAGGCTTTGCCCGCATGCGCAGCGGCCGGTGCTGGAACGCCTCAGCCAGCGATTAGATTTCGAGCGCAGATGAGGCGGGTACACTGGGTGGGAACAGCTACCCCGGGTAGGCGAGAGGGCGCGGTGGGTATGCGCGGGCGTCGACTTGGGCGACTGCGCACAATTGAATTTCGAGCGATCGTACTCGAGGCAGGTGGGACGGAGGAAGTGGCCGGGCCAATGTTGTCGTTGCAGCTGGAGAAATCCGCCGACGCGCGTTTGTATCCACTGCGCCGGCTCCTGCGAGACCTCTGACACCTCCGGTCTCATTCCGCCCATTTTCCGGCCTCGCCACGCTTGCCTTATTCGGGGCCAACGCCTTTGTGGCGTTCCGAAGTTGATGCAACCCACGAAGTCGAAGCACGCGGGGGGCCCGTCGCGGTAGAAGTCTCCGCGAGCCTAACGGGCATCTGTCCGTTCGTATCATATCTTTGCATATGAATCAGCCATGCCGGCGAGGGGGACCGGTTCGTTTCTCGTAAACGCTATCCAGGCCGACCGCGACTGAACGGGACTCAAATGCGAGTTCGCATACAGTGCTAGTCTTACGGCAAGGTGACGAGAGGGCAACGATAAATCGGCCCGACGAATTTCATGTGCCCCTATGCATATATGCATACCTGGTCGCTGGAAAATGTGACATCTATGGTATACTCCATGCGCCGTCTACGTTACAATTTGATAGGCACGGCGAAATTCACAGGCCCCGTGATGAGGGTGCTCTACCTTGCATTCTCCGACTAACCCCATCAATGATCAGAAACAGCCTAAGGCCCAATGCCTTGAGAGGCCGACCTGCCGCGAGAGAAATCCTCGAAGCCAGGATATGCCTGGTACGTATACTTACCTGTGGCCCCATGAAGGCCGTGTATCGGCAGTTTGCGGCGACCACTAAGAGACTAGAGTGCGCTCTAATGCAAAACTCATCTATCACAATCGCTTGCCTAAGTTCAAGTCTTGATATACAAACTAGGGTGACGCCTTGGTCTAGATGAGCCCGCCCATTCAATTTTGCGGAGGTGCTGGAGTGCCGTCCATTCCTTTTGAAATGATCGCACTGGCCATCCATCACCTAAGGGCCGCGGCGGCATCCGCAGCGCAGTGCTCAATAAAGGACAAAGCACTGCTACTCTGCGGGACACACAATCAGAAGAACCCTATGTTTCTAGAACATGCACAGGAAAACCTTACGGACGTGCACGGCGTACGATCCCAGAACACGCGGGCGTTCGCACGGAGATGCAGCAGGATCCCACGAGGATCTTGATTGGGCAGTCTGCCGTAGGGGCCACCGAAATGACGGTGAGAGCAGAATGGGCCCGCTCGATCAGAGGCACGGTCTCTTACTAAACCGGTACCCTCATTTCGCAGACACAATGCTGATGCCATCTGACGGCCTTCGGAGAGGACGTTCCTCGGGTTTTGAGAGGGCGGCGGCGGAGACACCGGGAGCGCACACGCCGAGGTTGCCAGATACACGGAGCATGAGACTCGCAAACCGCCGAGCTTGCGCGGCGGGCATCGCGTTAACCTGGAACTAATGGGGAGAAAGAGACTGGAGAACACTATTGCGGCTGATCACGAGATCTTGCATACGGCACCTGGAGGCTGGGGATGATGAACGACTGAGCAGTGTACCCTGTGCACATGGATTCCGAGGGACTCGAGACCTACCCAAAGCATTGCTTGCTTGCTTACGCCCGCACGTTGCAACGACGATTGAACCTCTTTGTTCCCACACGCCCCGCTCCGGGCCCGCCGTCAGGTCTGCCATCTGATGCGCCAAGCGGCCAGACGGTGCACAGTGCGTGCACTCAGATACGCCAGGCCGCTCACTGTAGCGTTGACCGTGCTTGAGCTCGTGCCGAAAGGCAAAAATAACAGATCGAAGGCGGTTTGCGAGGTGGGTTGTCCTTGGGACGTTGAATATTTTCGTCTGGACTTAGCCGAATATGGCAATGGTAGGCGGCACAGCGACATGGACCCAGTCGTTCAACAGTATGTGAGGGACTCAGCGAGAAAGAGAAGTATTCGCCCCGAGTCTCAGAGGTTGAGCCACTGTACAATCTATCCATCGTCACGCGGAAATGGATGTCCAACCCTGGGCAGGCTCATAAACGGATGCCCAGTGAATCGGCGGGATGTCGTGGGGGAGTCACTCACCTATCTAGTGGCGTTGCAACCCCCCGAAGACAGGGACGGAGCCGGGGCAAGTATGCGACAGAGTAGTGTCATACAACTGTATAGCAATCCAACAAAGCTCAGCTCACCAGCCAGGGGTACGATAAACTCACTATCGCATCGGTGCTGTGGTGTGACACGCTATCCATCGATGTACAGTATTTTTCTCTCGCAAACACAAACATACTGCAAGCACAAACGTGACTGAGGGAAACAGGTTGATTGCGTCGAAAGGCGATCCTGCGGCAATGGTGTCCCTGCAGGTCATGAACTTCTTCAAGCCGAAAGGCGGGCTCGACCTCGTGTACGACTATACGCAAGGCCATGCCGAAATCTTGATTCGGGGCTTGCTGCAAAACGACTTCCTGAACTTCTCCGTGGCCTTGTCGCTGTCCATGCGCCCTGAGTTAGGCCACCAGATGACGGCATAGATCAGGCCGGGCAGTCACTTGGTCACCCTGCTCTTCAGAGTGATCGAACAATCTCTCGGGATAGACCCGCCGTTCAAAGCCAGAGTGTAGGGCTTGGTTGAGGCCCTGTGGGCAGCGGGTCGTCTAGTAAAACACAGCACGGTGCATCGGGTGGCGGGACTTGTGAAGGAAGTAGTAAGCCCGCACGACCTCTAGAGTGGTTTGCACGATTAGGATGCGGAACAGACTTGTGCTATGCGTGGTCGTTAGGCACAATGTACAGAGTGGCTTGAATGAAAGTCGCTGTTTAGTTGATCCCGATCTGAATCCCAGCCACCGATCGAGGAGATCTGGCCACGTGCTCCATTTTTCGAGTGTAGAGCGCGTACCGTACCGGAATCAGCGCTAAGCGTGCTCGCCGCCAGCACTGAGGAGAAGGAGGCGGCATCCTCGCGTCCTTTCTCGCCCGACATCTCGTCCTCTCGCTATGTCAAAACGCTTGCTCAGACGACTCGGACCACCGACGCAGTCCTTGCAGAACTCCATCCAAACGACTCGCCGACTGCACACGAGTTCACCCCGCCACTTCGCTGGTAGCATCTCCTTCTCCGAGGTAGGGGCTGCAGAGAGCAGCCTTGGGGGCGGAAAGAGTCATCTCATCAAACAAAAGCTCTCGGACCTCCGCTTCCTCACGCGTCGCCTACGGCCAGACCCCAGCAGAGTATGGGGTACCTACTTGGAGCTCCTCAACAGCCTCCGCTACGACGATATGCCCCTCGAAGATCACCAAGCGGTATTGCGGGCGTGCACATTCCCAGCCCATGAACACCGTGTATCCTCGGCCAGGCGGTTTCCACGCCAGTGGCGCCTCGAAGGCCACAAGCACGAGCCACGGTTCAAGACAATCATCCGTAATATTCGCCTTGCGGGCTTCACGCCCACCATCGACGATTACCACTTCGTTCTGGAGCAGTTTGCGGCAGTGGGATACTTCAGGGGGGTGGGGCATATCATGGAGGAGATTACGAAGTTGGGACTCCCGAAGACGTCTCGCACATACGGCCTGTGCATGCAGGCACTCTGTCACCGCCTATCCCTGCCATGCGATCCGGACATGCGGGGGGTGCTAGTCGCTGAGGCAACGCAGGTCTGTATGCGGCACCAGGCAAGCATGAGGGAGAAGGGGATTCCCTTCACTTCTGTGAACACGGACTTGGTCATGCGACTCCTGAAGGAGACTGCCGATCTCAAGAGCTTCGAGACACTCTTGAAGGTAGCGTACGGCGTTGACCTCTCATTTCCGGACAGGCCTCCACTGGAGCTGTGGGATCAGAAAGCAGACACGGATGGAGAGCCTTCCGCATTGCCTGTGCTCGATGCATCTGTCCAGACAGCCTCGACCACACTACCCTTCTCGACGGCCACTCTCACAACGACCGTCGACTTCCTCGGGAGGTCAGGCGAGATATCGAAGATGGTGCAAGCCTTTGAAGTTTTGACGACTCCCCTTCCCACAAGTTCCGCAACGACATCTCCTGCATACGACGAAGACGACGAGGAAGACTTTGGCGTGTCCAATCCGCAAGTAGCACCTTGGCAGCCACCACATGTTATCCCCAACACCACCACTTACCACCTCCTCTTGAAGTGGCTAGCGCATGCGCGGAAAGACCATTTAGTCCGACATTATGTGCTTCAGGCTATTCAAGCGGAGAAGGACGCGGACTGGGCACTCCGGAGAACGATTGCGCGGAGATCCCGCCATGAGCTAGTCGCACCACACATCGCAGTCAACCGCTCGATGCTCCTCGCAGCATTCGGCCTAGCCAATCGCGAGAAAAATCTCGAGTTCATGCGCTGGACGCTCTACAAGACAGGGCAGGTCATCAGACTGAAGAAGAGGCACGTCAGGCTTTACGAGCAGAGACTGCGGTGGTGGCAGCTCGCAGACAGAGCGGCTGCAGAAGCTGCCGCGAATGCGTCAGAAACAACGGAGGCTGCGGACCCCGCTCCTTCGAAGGAAGCCCTCGCGTCTTCCGACTCGCCTTCGTCCGCCGTTTTCTCGTCGTACTTCACTCTGTCTTCGGCATCAGAGGAAGCCATCGAGAAGACCGTCCACGTCCCCCAAACTCCGTACTTTGACGCGGATCTCTCTGCACCCGTTCCCTCTTCCCTTCCTCACAAGCCTTTCAACATCGAGCGCCACCTCATCATCGTTCGACACGACCTAGAGCAGCTAGAGGGGCTCGAAGAGCGGATTGCAGACGCACTCGGGCGTGCGACACAGCGCGTCAAGGAGAAGCTCGGGCGTCGGGTGTGGGCCGCGCGGGATATTTACCTGCGCCACTTGGGCAGACGCGTCATCCTTGGCAGGGTGGAATGGGAGACGAAGGCGCGCTTCCGGGCCTCGAAGACGTTGCCCCCGCGCTGGGCACAGGTGCGGATGGTTAAAAAGAAGGCTTACGTGACGAAGGCTCCTCAGATACCGCCAGGATCTATCGCTACGAACACGGGCTTGATGACCTCTGCCGTGCAGGTGGCTGAGCCATAGCGATGTGGGCACTTCTGCGTGTCGCCGACGGTACTATACTATCTATCGTGTAATTATGTGAGTAGCTCGTCGTGCTCCTTCATAACGGTCGCGCTGATATACTCGCCAGCTGCATGTCGCGTCGCATCTAGCATCACATACTTCAATCGTAGAGTCTGGTTATGCATCCTGCGCTCAACGCCGTTCTACTGGCTTCTGCGCTCCACGTGACCGCGTTGTAGGTCCACGTTTGCTTCGCCACCCCTGTACCTTCCTGTGCATTCTGTGCACGGAGCAATGGGTATTTGGAGTTGCCAACGCTCCGCCCCCCGAACTGTGTGTCCTGGGTAACCCTGGACACCTTGACGTGAGGTATGGTCGCCAAATTGTCCTCGCGGATGGCAGCCGGTGGCATGTGAGAGTCGCAGGTTGGACGGTGCACATCCGCGCGTGTCCTCGGTTAGACAAGCTGGTCTCGCCATTGCCATTAGCCCATGACACCCGGATCCAGGCTAGGACACCCAGCACCTTAGGCGAGGGTTCCTGCGTAGCCGGCTAGGCTCAATTCCTAGGTCCCTCTGCCTACAAATTGCGGAGCAGCCAGTGTCGTACACCCGTTCAACAGTCTCTCACAGTCAGTGCGGCTGCACAATACAGAGCGGAATGCCCTGCCGCCCAGTAGGGGCCCCCATGACCGGGCAGCAGACCCAGCCCAGGGTAGTAGCGCCAGTTGGGCTGTCGAGTGGAGCAGCCCGCGTGTGTTTCTCGACCGGTCCTAAGCTAAGTTTGGCTCCCGCTTCCGTGCCTTTGTCTATCGGGGACACCGAGATTAAATGATGCGGAAGCATTTCGGGGCACTCGACTTGGGGTCTTCTCATGGCTCTATGCTCGCATTCGTCCTCTTCACCGATTCAATGCTCACTCGCCTTGACTCAGCCTTGACCGCAGTTGTACATCTGAGTTGCTGGGTGCTGGTGATATCGCATCCCATCTCACCCTGATTGTCGGCCGAACGCTGCTACTCAGGAGACCGATAGTGTACTTGGCCTGGCCACCGGCCACCCAGTACAGTCGGGTCTGCGATGCTGTCACTGATGGGCGTTGGATAGCCTGAGTGCTTAGGACCCTGAGATCCTGATGCGACTCAGATCATGCCATAACTATCAGTCAGCCTGTCGTGTACCCGCTACCCTGACGCGGCCTCGGAGGGTAACAAGACCGTAGGATGTAGTGTGGACCCTATGTCCATATCCTAGCCACGAGGTTGGAACTCACCGCACATTGGGATCTCGTCGCATGGTGAGGTGACGTTGAGACACCACACCTCTTGAGCGCGCAACACAACACGATTCCGCCACTCAGGGTGATCGGTCAGAGGTGATGATGCATATCTTCCAGTGTCGTAAGAGTCATTGTATGCATAGACATTCCGAACATCATGTCATGAGTCCGAGATGGCCGACAGGATGTGTTACATGGGTATGAGGGTAGAGCAAATGAAAGCGGCTGGGACGGACCATCAATCTAGATGTCAGAGGCTGCAATGGGTGGCCTTGGTGGCGTATTCGTACGATTGTCCAATCGTCGCATCTCGCGCTCCAGCTTCTCCGTGCGTGAGGGTCCCAAGACTTCGGAAGTGTCCCTACAGCCATGCTTATCAAAGAGGTAAGTCAGCAGGTTCTTCTTGTCATCTGGCAACCCGTCAAGGAGTGCGAACAGATGCGCTTCATCACGCAGGACGAGCTGTGCTGCAATGATAGCTGCGGCAGCTGCCTCGCGCACCATAAGGGAGCTGTTGTTCGACTCGTCCGTGAGCGCCTGGTCGTGTGAAGGTCAGCCAACTTGACACGCCGCAGGGGCTGCCTCGTGAACACTCACGGATATCAGCGTGGTACGTAGCCGCGGTAACTCTTCCTCGAGGACTTCTGCTGGGAGGCGGAGGACGAACTTGCCCAGAGCGACGAGACCAAAAGCATATGTCCCGTCTCTGATCTCCACACTCGACGATTCAGGTGGAGGTGTCTGGCGGAATGTGCGCACGCACGCGTGCAGCGTTGTCAGACCATAAACGGCGTCCACACGCTCTGCTAGGGCGTCCCGGAACATGTTCGTGGCTTGCATGACCTGCGATCGAGCGGTGAGTGGCCCGAGAACACGCAATGACGTATGATACGCACATTTGCCCGCACACAATATCTGACATGGAGAAGGGTGGTGAATATGTCGGCCTCCTTCCCTTCAAGAAGCGACCACTGGTTTACGATCATTTCCCACAGTACAATCAGACCGTACTGCAGCTTATCCTCGTCCTGAAAAAACATGTTCCGAGGTCAGCGAATGGTGTTTCCTCCGTGTAACTTTGACTGACCTCAGCAGGGCTCAGATACTTGATGAGCGCGCGAAAGAGTCGGTCGATATTTTTATTCTGGGACCATAATCTCTTGGCAGGCGACGAGCTTGAGCTGCTTGCCACGGGTGAAGGCGTGAGAGGTGCGGAGAAGTCCGGGCTCGCCGGCGAGGAAGCGTCAAGAACCGGCATTTGGGTACACAGAAGTGCCACGTTCTTGAGCGCGGGGATATCTGCGGAACTCTGTTCGAGCGCGGAGATGTACTCCTGCAGTTCTTCCTCACGATCCGCGCACTCATGACTGAATGCAGGGCCCGCCGACTTGATCACTGTAACAATGAACAGAATGTCAGTCTTCCCGTCAGAAGAACACGGTGAAATGCAGTCTCACGCGAAGTCCGTTTCCTCCACCATTCAGTGGCGGTATCGGTGCCATTCACCATGCTGAACAAGTTAGCAGTTTTGCCATTCGGAGCCGGACTGTCCTGGAACAGCGCGGCCTGCCTCAGCATCGCGGCCGTCTTGTTGACGGGTGTTCGTGGAGGCGACAGCTTCGTCTTGAAAGTGCTTACGACGGGTGTTCGTGATTTCGTCTGAGGAGTAGCCATCGTGCTTCTGAGCAGCGATGCGGGGATCGGCGGCGGATACACACCGTCTTCTTCCGGCTCGACAAGCTCGAGCAGCCGTTCCGCCGCACTTTCCGCCTGCTCAGCCCGTGCACGAAGCGCATCTTCGACCACTACTTGTGGTGCGCTTGACGGAGGTGAATTTGTGGAGGTAGAGAGCACCTTCGACGGCCCCGGCCGCGAGCTACTTGATCTCGGTGAGAAAGATATGCCTCGTGAAGTTGCCCTAGGGATCTGGACGGGAGGATACATCTCGAAGGGCGCTGAGAAAGACAGCAGGTTCACCGACTCGTCCATATCGGAGTCGCTATCTTCAGGTATCGGGATCTTCGTTGCCAGAAGCAGCGACTCCTCTTCAGTACCGGCTTGGCCTTGAAGTCCGGCTATCGAGAAGGACTCGCGGGGCAACGGTACAGCAGCTGACCGCCCATGTCTAGGGGTATGCTCAGCAAAGGTGATGACTGAGCTGAGAGGGGGAGAAGCAGGCAATGCCGTATGCACTGCGCGTCGGAACACGGATTGACTATTTGGAGGCGACCGTGGTGGTGAGGGGGGAGTGACGAGAGGCGACGATGTGCGCCTGCGGAACGTCGAGCTTGGATCAGGAGTGGGAGATGGCGGCGATGCCGGGGGAGGTTGACCGGGTGAAGCACGCGGTCGTGAAGACGTTGTAACAGCCCCTGAACTGGCGGACCGCGACATGGTGCCAGAAATAATTCTCGATCTCGGGGGTGATCGAGTAGTCGGCGAGGCGGCGCGCACGCTGCCCATAGACGTACTCGCGGCCAATGGAGGGGAAACTTCGCCCCTACCGGTCGGCGACATTGCTCGCGCTGCTTGTGACGTACTTGTTGCCTGGTGGCGAAGGGATGGGGGTGCGGCAGCATTCGCCCTTGCCTTTGCTCGCGTAGCAGCAATAGCCGCCGCGACACTGCTCTTCTTGACCTTGGGAGTTTCGGTCGTCGAAACAGCAGCGAGGCTACCGGGGTTGGGGCATGCTCTCTCCAGCTGCTTTCTTGCTACCGAATCCAAGGCCTGTAGGATGTCCGCACCTCTGTCTGACCAGATGCCCTCGAAGACCCAGAATATTTTCCGAGCATCCTCCCGAACCTTAGGGTTCGGGTCTCCCAGGGTCTTCTTGACGGCCTTCTCGAGCAAGTCGACGCCGCCCGTCGACTCGATAGCATGCTTCGCGCGTATACCGTGCACGTCAAGATACACCTGGATGTGGCCCAGGGAATATTGCCGCATTTGAACGGACTTGTCCTGTATGCAATTCCATATCGTCGGAAGCACTGTTCGTGGTTGAGCGGATACGTGAGAGATGATTATATCCACGGTGACTTGAGACTGCTGTGCCGTTATCTTCTTTGTCAAGCTGCCCATTCTCAGCAAGTTCGTGTACAAGACGTCACAGAACGGGTCGAGATGGACCCCGAGAGCGATGGCAAGCTCCGTATAGAGCATGCACGTATTCGCAGAGACCGTTGTACGTAAACTGGCGACCTGGCGGGAAGTCAGCGCGGTCAGCAGATTGTGTCTGTGCGAACGGCACCTACCGTTTTGAGCGACGCATTGATGAAGCCATTCTTCAAACCGAGCAAGAACGCCTCGTGAAAACGTGTGTGAACTTCACCCTTGAGCATCCCGCGCACGCGCTGGATTGATTGTTCGCGGGCCGCCCAGTTGTGCTCCGTTTCCTTGCCCTGAGGTGCAAACGGTATTAGACCTAGACGCCACATTGGAGTATGGCAGTGTATGCACCTCGAAATGCTTGACCATGGAAGCGAACTCCGATTCCAGGTCGTGAACAGACGCAATCTGTGTATATGCGTCATTGGTAATCAAGTAGACAACATCCTGGCTCGTCACTCACGTAGACCGGCTTCACATCTGTGCTGCTCGCCGATGCAGCAGTGTTGCTGTCAGCGGGCGGCGGTGACACCATCGCAGAACGGCTGGCAGGCCGTGGCGCGCTGGCCACGCTGCTCTGACTCATTGACCGTGGAAGCCCAGCGACGGTGCCCTGCGTCGGCCGACGGTTCATGAGTGCGATACTGGGCGGGACGTACTCTTTGTGGCCAGCGTCGCCATTTTCTGAGCCAGCATCGCTCATAGTGCCCGGGGTGCCGGCTCCACCGCCGCCACCAGCTAGCACGCGCGAGAGCACGCCGTCAACGATGGTCTTACGCACGCCCTTCCTCGTCATCTCTTTCTTGAGGTCCGCCCGTGCAGCATCCGTCACGCCAGGCCCTGTGAACAGCTCGACGACAGACTGCCGCGCGCATTCGCGCACGGCCCCGTCGGTATCCTCGAGGGTTTCAACGAGGGCAGGAAGATACGGTCGGATGGGAAAGAGGTGGTGCGCGCGGCGCAGGTGCACAAGTGTCAGAATAGCCTATACTCCACATCGTCATGATGCAACATGCGCCGCAGGGTGGTTCCTGCGGTCAGAAATCCGGATCTTGAACATAGCACTGAGGCGTACCTGTTCGCGCAACCTCCACGCCTTACTAGCGAGCCCCAACTCCCTGAGATGTTTCTCGAAATACTGCACAGGCGTTTCGGGGCCCTTGCCATCGCGAGACCGGTTCATCATCGTACTCGTCCCCCCGCACCGGAACGCGAATCCACCCAACAGGACCAACGCCTCGCGCGCCTTCTCTCGGTTCTTCTCCCTGCTATCGCCGAGCCGGTCGACGATGCCGCCAGAGGGTAGGAATGCCATGAGCACTTGACGGAGGCTATGCGCATCGACTGCGGTCGGGTTGGTAGAAGAAGTGGACGCCGCCGGCGAGTTTGGCGCTGCGGAGGTCGAGCGGGCCAAGCCATGTCTAGTGACGAGGAGGGGGATGAGCGGAGGTAACGCAGATAGCGTTGCGGTCGAAAGATGTTGGTTGGCTGCCTTGAGGCATGTCTTGAATACGGTGATCGTCGCGTCCAGGTCCGGAATCTACACCAGTCGCATTCAGGTGAGGCTGCTACGCGACGAACGCGTCCGTACGCACCTCTGCGCCATTGTCGAACTCCACCTGCAGCTTCGTGAGTGCGTCCACCTTCACATCGACATCTGTGGCCACATTGAGGTCTGAGTATGACGGGACTGTACGCGGCGCTCCATGACGGCAGACTGACCGGTTGCTTTGCTACATTGGTTGATAAGCCGCTGTACGTTGGACTCCGTGTCTGCCATGGCTTGCTCGCCGTTTTGGCGACTCGGCTAGCACGCGAGGCTCGAACGGGCGATATCAGCGGGAGGGTGGCCGGGACGAATGGACGGATTCGGATAGGATGAAGATGAAGGAGTCGGGACGCGACAACACGATCACGCGGGAGAGCGCTGAGCGCGCGCGCGGCGCAATCAAATCGAGCGGCGCCATCTTCAGCCACCGCCACGCCACGCGAGCCGCCTGATCGCTCGTCCCAAAGCATCCTCCCGACGCCAGCAGCATCATGCGCCACCGACTCATCATCGCCTGCCCGCATCTCCGCGAAAGATGGATCGTGGCCTCCTCATCCCCATCTTCTGCCCAACACGCTAACGCTTAATGAGCATACCCGGTGCGTCATCACCGCAAATTGCCCTCAGATCAGTGGGCGGCCCGCCTCGCTTGACCGCCACCCTTTGCCAATCGCCGCTGCGCGTACATGATGAATTCGTCTCCGTACGGCTATGCGTATTACCTCGCCGTGGAACGTGATAGCGGTGCGCCAATGTGAAATGCCACATGCTGGCCACGCAACTGCCACGGTGCGTCCCGGTCAGATGGGTCTCGCGGAATGCGACAGGCATGCAGCAGTTGGGCATGAGTCTACTGAACAAGCTTCAGCAGAAGGATCCCGGTGTTCTATAATGATCATGCCGACAAATCCACGGCCGCATTGTCTCCCCATGGACTTATTTCATTCCGCACTCTGCCTATGTCGGAGTTGCCGCCAGTGTAAACGCCTGGATGTAAATCACGTCACTCGTACCATCCAGCCTGAGAAGGGATATCAAATGCGCATGTTGGTATCTGGGATATATACATGGCAGCGCTATTAAGACCGGAATCGAACCAGACGACGGGAGTTGTACAGCGGTGACGTTGGAAGAGACGAAAGCAGCTAACGAGTACACTGAACAGCATGACAGAGCAGATGTGGCGAAAATGAGAGATACCGGGCAGACGCCGAAGGAGTGTCCGAGTGACGAAGTGCAAACAAAGATGGGGAGATGAGACAGAAGAGGGAGGGTGAGGACGTACAGCAGATGATCATGATATGACACAGCCAACGGAGGGAGAGCCTGAGAGATATGGCCTAGGACGAACGAGCGAATAGAACGATGTACGAAATGTCGAACAAACAGACCTCCCAAGCGGGACGATAGCCCAGCGCGCGCAAGACGCTGCCTCTGCCTGTCGGCGGAGAGACTGCGCGGGCTCGCACACACCAGCGTCTGATGGGTGGCAGATGCCCCCGCACCACGATCCGACTTTTTACCTGGCCCCCAGCCACTGCTCCCGTCGATGCCGATCATTGCACGCGTGCGATCGTGGCGCTCGCCAACGCCGCCGCCGTGCGCGCTCTAGGACCAACGACCGACTGTGCGCGCACCGGATGGACCTACATCTCGGCCTTGGCGTAATGGGGGAGGTGTTCATTCATCTGTACAAAGCCGAAGTCGGGTGAGACTTTTGTCCAACCGCGCCGGCGAGAAAGAAAGCAACAGTCAGCGACCGTCCACCGACCGCGCCCTCAGTGCCGCGCGGCGCACACAGAGCAAATAACTACTCACATCGATTAATATCCGCCTCGCCCGCCCCTGGTCCATATCCATCCCCTCCCGGCGTGTTCGCCGCTGAGCTCGTCGTTGAGAGGCTTGACGCCGATGTCGACGGCCGAACGCTTCGCCCCGTGTTGACATACATCCCGTGGCCATGATGCGACACATGCCCGTCATCTACCGCCCCATATGCAAAGTCCGCCTGCGCTGGGTTGAACCCATACGCGTCCGTCGAGTTGAGATGGATCATGCTCCGCACCCGCGTGATGCTGCCCGTGTGCTCATCCGGCTGTGGCGAGCTCGAAGGTCGCTCAGATCCTGCCGACAACGGCGGATGCTCACCGTATGGAGACGGGTAAGGCTGCATAGCCTGGCTGTGCCTCCGCACCCTCCGGATACTCAGCGTGTTCGAGTTGTAAGATTTTGACGACGGCGGCCTTGAGGATGACGGCGTGAGCGGCCGGGCAGAAGACGGGTGGTGGCTCGAGCTCGGCCGCGAGTAATCGTGATGACCATAATGCTGGGGCGATTCGGCGTACGCGTCCTGCATCGACGACATTGACGAAACGGAGTATCCTGACGTCGGCCGACTGTCAGGCGACAAGCCGCCGGCACTGTAGTGGCCTCGGCTCATTGGGACACTGGAGTAGGACGAGTGCGTATTGATCGTGGGTGGCGTCGGACGTGACGCGCTCGAATACCCGCCGTTCATGTTCGTACTCGGGTTCAGTAGGCTAGAGAGGCTGCCAGACGAATGGCTTGAGGAGCTTGTAGGCGAGAAGCCCCAACTTGGGGTGCTGGTCTGCTCGGAGTAGGGATACTGGGATGACGGCGACGGGAGCATCATGGGGTCGCGCGGCGCGTTCTGGTATGCCATCGGGCTGAAGGACGCCGACGAAGGGGTCTCGTCCGATGGGGTAATGGGATGCGAGATGTGAGAGGAATGTGAGTACATCGCGTGCGAGGACATCGGCGGTTCTGAGGGGACGGTCAGCGGCGGAAGCGTCCCTCGCGCATAGCCGGAGCCCCAGCTTGGTGCCCCAGACTGGCCGATGGGCGCAAACGCCCCCGGCGACGAGAACCCACGAGGCCGTCCGGCCGTCTCTGTGTAATACGTTTGACATGGTCTAAAAAACAAAAATACGGGTTGGCATACCCAGAGGAGGGCGAGACGGCGTCATCGCAGGTGGAACCTCGTTATCACGCTTACGGGGCTTCGGTAGGCGAGGCGGGACGCGTCGTTTAAAGTTGGCAACCACCTCCGGAGGCGAGTGGCGATTGAGAGTGGGGTGCGCTGTATAGGAACGGGATGAGTATCATACATACGGGCTCACGTGGTCTGCGACCTACACCAAGTGCTCGCATCGGGGTCGTCGATAGCAGGATCGACGTTGCGGAGGTTAACCTTGCGCATGAAGCCATAAATCTACGTCGCGAAGTCATGAGCAAGCGCGTCAACGGTAAAGCAATATGTTCAAGAAGCTCACGTTAAGTTGCCGAGAAAAGCTGGCGAAGCGGGACTGCCTGTATACGCTCGGGAGGACATGTAAGGCGAGCTGCTCTGGCCGCTCGACGATGATGTGCTCGCCGGCGGGATCCCACCGAATCATGTGGTGGTTTTCGGGGCGTTCGAGGAGGCTGCAGCGCGTCGGTGAGCGGGGGTCGGAACGCATGCTGGTCGTTGCCACTCACGCGTAGAGCTTCGTCAAGAAGGTTGCCTGAGGTTTAGCAGCCTGCTGCTGCTGTGTGTTGCCCTCCGACTTTTGCGCGGGTGGGGTATCATGTTTGGGAGATGCAGAGTCACGCGTCGGGGACGCGGACTGGGCCTCTTGCGGGGAGGGAGCTTGCTGGTCGTCAGATACGGCGGAGGACTGACTTGTGTTGAGGAGCTGGGGATATACGATGCCCTGGGTGGTCTGGACGGAGTACTGGGGCTGTTCCTGACGGTGGTAGGTGGGCTGGCGACTGTTGTAGATGGGCGGGTAGAGATCAGCCATGGCTTGGGAGCGGGAGTGGATGGATGCACGAAGAAGACGGTAGCGTGCTAGCGAGAAGAGGAGAAGCTACGGGAGGGCGAGGATTCGCCAGACTTGAAATTGGCGCGGCGCGAGAAGACGGGGGACGATGGGTGGCAGCGGAACGTATTTGTAGAGTGGTGGGTGTGGGACAGGAATGTCTGTGGGACAACGGTGGACTTACGCCCTGCACCGAGCACGTAAACCGCCCTCGACGCCCCGGCCTCCCAGGCCGCCGTCCCCAGCCGTTCCCGGGGTCCCCACCCAGCAAGGTTCTTCCTCGGGAATCTTCCTCGTCCTCGCCCATCTCTGATCGAAAGCGCGCCCCCAATCTGGCAGCTGCCCGTCGGCACTTCCCACCAGCCCTATCGCCACAATCCCCATCATCCCTGCCTCCCATTGGCTCCCCGCCCGCCCGTTCGAGGGTGCCCCGCGCCCCCGTTCCCACAGACCCTCATCCACGCCCCCGGGGTCCTCCTCCCCGCAATTCACCTCCAGACTCGCACACAGCCGCCAGTGCTCCGGGTGCATCACCCACCTCCTCAGCCGCTCAGCGGACTGCCAGGCGCAGACAGTGCACAGGCGCGGGGACGCCCACAAACGCTTCCCGTGCCTGCTCTTCGCACGTACCGCCGGCTCGCGGACAGTGGGCAGGCGCGCGGAGGATGCAGTGTCCTCTGCGCCGCCTTCTGCGCCACAAACCGATTGACCCTCGACCGCGACGCTTCTCCGATCGTCCGGATTTGCAGCCACCGACGCGCAACCCGACGCGTAAGTACGCCATGATGCTGCCCTGCGCCGTGGATCCCACTCGCTGCACTGGGCCATCTCCCAGCCGCCCTCACCAGCCACAGCACTCGCACTACCCAACTCGTCTCCCGTTCCTCCGCCTGCCGCCTGCGCCCTCGTCCGTCCTCGAAGAACACCCTCAATTCCACGCCCAAGGCGCCCGCGCGCCCATCGCCTCGGCTATCCTCGCCTCCATACCACCCTTTCCTGAACACATGGGCACTCGATAGTGGTTTTTCCTCTCAATTACGCGCGTCCGCCGCCGTAATACACCATCTCTCATTGCATACTCTCGACGTGGAGTCTCGCACTCGAGTCTCGCGCATGCCTTGAATGCCGGGTGTCGCGAGCCTCGACATCGCTGAATGAACCAAGATATGATCTATGAACGCGCTAGCGCCCCTACAGCCCAGCGACCCGTAATCTGTACGTACTCGCCCGTTACCCCGTCTCGTCATCTCAGTCTCCTGCTGCTGTACGCGTGCTCGCACTGCGCCACTCGAATTGAGCCATTCCACCGCGACCCGCACTCGAAGTGCCAGTCTAGAAAGCGCGGTCCATGGATATGCCGTCATGCGTCGCGCGTGAGTCAGACAGCCAAGCGTGAACATTCTTGTGCCATGCTACTGCGTACCATCCCGTTGCACGTACCATGCCGGCATGCGCTCCTTCCATCTCAATAGCGCATTGACAACGACCAGACCATACACGGTAGGCAGCCTGCACCACGAGTGAATTCGATTATGAATAGCTCTTCCTGTGTCCCGGTCAGTCGGCCTCCGGCAACTCTCGACACGATCTCCCAGCGGTATGGCCGCTGTCTATAGGCCTATGAGCCCCTGGCCTCCGTCCGTCACCGGCGACTGGCTCGAGTTGGCCTCTAGGACCTCGGGGAGCTTGATATCTCCTCTCCTGCTTCTCCGCGCGTTTCTCGCACGCGCGCTCATTTTGCCTCCGTCCTAGGAACTCTATCCAGACACTCGATCACCCATGCATGTACCCCTTTCGCCAACCCCCGCTGCGACCTTGTACGACCCATCGCGTGCTCGCGCTGTGCATCTCGACTCCCCGCGAACCTATCCGGGGTACCCACACGGACAGCCCGCATGCGCACAGCCCAGTGCACTCGCAATCGCCATCTGAGGTTAGGATCATCCTTCGTAGCGCACTAGCGCCGCCGCGCCACTCCGGCTCAGACCAGTGCCAGCCCGCTCCCAGTAATCAAACTTTGGGCCTCCCTCCATTGAATCTAGCTACACAGGATTCCGCATTCATGCCGCGGTTGATGAGCGACCGGTAGATCAGTGTCATCGCGGCGCGTGCAGATGGGGGTCAGGCATCCTGCTACGGTGGCACCGCAGCGCCCGTACCACTCCCCGGGGCCCGGTGCGAACGTGCACGACAGTCCGAGAGACGACGAGGGGTGCGACGGGATGCTGGTGCAGCGGCAGCTCGCAATTCGTCCGCTGCTGCCAGCGGAGTGCCGCGCCGCGGGGCGGGGAAATGCAAGGCAGCACAATCGCCACTCAGCGGCGAGGAAGATGGCTTGCCCGAAGTGGCCTCCCATCCGGCCAGCGACGTCGACGTTCAGTGGTCGTCGGCGAAGGGCGAACGTGTGTGCCTTGATCTTCCTGCGTGGCATACTGAGGCCAGACTCTTTCTCATCATCAGCTATCATTGACAGGCTGCATTCAACGGAAAGTCTGATCTCACTCTGACTGACAGCCCCGGACACAGTGGACGATGAGTGGGCCACGGCGAGGCCTGCTGCCTACGGCTTGATAAGCACGTCGCCCAACCGTCAGACTGAGCGAACAAGCATGCATTAACCCATTTCCATCCACAAGTACGTACGTACAGGAAAAGTGCATGGGTATACCACGGAACCTAGGTTACTTCCTTCGATGCGTCAAATACCGGGAGCCGATCTAACTATGTAGCTGGTTCATAGGTATAGGAGGTGGAGGGATATATACAGATGTCCCGCGCCACGGGCGAATCAGGATGAATAGCGATGGATAATATGGTTATGTATACGGATACGATGACGGTGACGTTAGCGACCCAGGACACGAAGAACACCTATCAGTGATGAATGAATGCCAAAGCACCGCGAGGCGATGTCGCGAGCTGTTGCAGAGAAATGAGCGGCAGCGGGGGTACTTAGTGGTACATGTATATGGTATATGTACAATTGAATGCGATGCAAGGACGAAGATGCGAACAAGTCATGCGATATGGGGCCAGACCAGGCGGCACAGCGTACTGATTTCGAGCGGTCCTGGATCGAGGATGCGGCGGCGGGAGATATGAAGGTGGGAAGGACGAGGTAGGGGCGCGCTCGAGACCGGGGTGCTGTCACTGTATGCTGTCGGCGGAGGCGGAGGGAGGGCCAATTTCGGGCGTGGAAGAGCGGAGAAGAGAGGTTGGAGGGGGATGAGCACGTACCGCCCATCGCTGACGTTGACAGCCCGGACGCAAAGGCAGCCAGGAAAGTTCGGGTCGGAAGAGGAGATCCAACCACGGTGAATGCGATAACCATAGACAGCAATTAACGAGAGAGAAAGACAGCAGGGTCCCCGTCGAACCTCGAATCAATGTACACCAGGAAAGTGCGCCCCTGGGCACAGAGAAGGACCGACTCCGCACCGGAGAAGTGGCGACAAACGTGGGCCCGCCGCGGCTCCATCCACGACGGACAGAAGGCACCGCCGTCAGGCAAGTAAGCACCTCAGTTCTCGCCGTCATAGTGGAGTGTAATGCTCGAGAACCCAGTAAACAAGTCGACCTCTTCCGGAGGGGGGTCCATGCCATCGTCACCACGTAGGCCAGGGGTACCAGGCACGGCCGATCCAGCAACGCCACGAATAGGTAGGTGTTGACCGTAGACAGCGCTAGGAACCGCTGATGGCGGGCGGGGGGAGGCCTGGGGCGAGTGCGAATGCTGCTTCTCCAGGTGCAGCGAACTAGACTCATGCATTTGCCGGAAATTCACCGCATCGACGCCGTTTGAGATGGTGGGCAGGATCTATCACAAGCGGTACCGGCGGCAAGAGTACGGAGGCGGGTGAGGAGGGTGTGTGGTTATCATGGGTATCATGGGTGGGGGGGGCAGAGCGGTACCGGGGCGACATTCACACGGGGTGCAGGTCCAGAATCGGAACAGAGTGACGTCGTCCGCGAGGTCGCATGCAGTGAGTACGGCCGAGAGGTACAATTGCAGGAAGTGCCAGCATCAACGAGGAAGAGGGAAGAGCCAGTCAGCAAATAGCACAATAGCAGAGCGATAAAATAAGACAATACGAAGCGGCATTGAGCGGGTCTGTGGAACGTCGATCAGGCGTACAGGACTCGGCTGGGTGGCCTCGATTGCGACCATCCTGCTTGTCTTCCCAAGCCCTCCGAGAATGGTACTGGAAGAGCAATCTTCCAACCCACGTCCCAAAATGGCATAGCGCCGCCCAGCACCGTGGTGGCGGTGACGTCTCCCGCGAAAGCGAGGGACCCCGCGCGCTTCGCGGCTCAAAAGGAACGTCACACTCACCGGAGGCTTTGTATTCCGCAAAAGACCCCAATTGATTTTGGAGAACCACTTGTGCGCCTTGACCTCTGATGCGCCAGTCATGCTCCCCAAACGGCTCGACTCGCTCTTGTCGAGCAGACGCACAACAACTTCCTTGCATGCTCTAGATATATCAAGCGCGCAAGACAAGGTCATCTGTGAACACGGGGTTTCAAGCGGAAAGTAGGAGTTACTTACGATGTCACCTTGGGTGTATCCCGGAAGCGCACAGGCAAGTGCAGGATGTTGTCGAAGGTGTCGTTACGCTTCTCGCCTTTGAACGGCGTAGTCGCGTACTGGAGTTGTGCAGCACATGGTCAGCATACACAGTGGGATCGTTTCGCCGCGAGGTACTCACAATCATCTCGTAAATTAAGATTCCGAGGGTCCACCAATCCACTGCGGATGTGTGCCCCGACGATTGAATCACTTCCGGCGCTATGTACTCTATAAGTTGGACGCCGTCAACTCAGGGCTGCCATACAGTATCCGGAGGCGCGGAGCCGTACCTTCCGTTCCGACGAACGAATTTGTCCGGAAGTCAGCAGTACATGAGCGGGTGTCTATCAAGGGCATCTATACTTTGATCAGCATTACACTCGGGTCCATGTGGATATGTCGTACCCCATTCTCGACCTGGTGGATAGTCGCTGGTCGACCGCCAGGTTCACCAGACTGCTTTGCCAAGTCGAAGTCTGATAACATGATGTGTCCGGACTGATGCAAGAGGATGTCTGTGACGCAATCAAATGAGTAAAAGCGCAATCGAAGACCGCATGGTTCAACCCTGAGTAGACAATGCGTACTTTCGGGTTTGAGATCGCGGTAGATGAAGCCCATCAAATGTAGGTATTCCAGAGCAGCCGTCACCTCCGCAGCGTAGAACCTGGATGCGTCTTCGGAAAGACACTTGCCAGGTCTTGACTGCAGTGCACGAAAGAATTCTCCGCCCATGCAGTACTCCATGCAGAAGTAGAGGTACTGTTCTGACTGGAATGAGTGATAGAGTGTGACGATGAACGGGTGATTCGCTGTCGCCAGAATTTCTTGCTCAGTGAGGGCCCGCTTGATCTTCTTCCGCTCTATCATTTCCTTCTTTGACAGGACTGTCCTCGGTGTTCAGGACGGCGTACAACTGTCAGAGCATCGAGACTCACCTTTCATCGCGAAGAGTTTTCCCGTCTTCTTTTCACGCACCAGATAGACCTTTCCCACGTCACCGCGACCCAGCATCTTAATCTTTTGGAAACTCTGCGGTCCGACCTCCACCTGCGCACGAGTATCACAGAGCCATTACATCCATATGACGCATGGGAACACGTACCGACCTGACCTTGATGGAATGACTAGAGTACGTTCGCCGGAATGCAACCCTGCCTGGACCGTCTGCTGCATTCTGCGCGTTCATCACCCGACCCTTGGCCTTTGACACGTTAGTTGACGTCGCGCTGTATGCACGATGTGGTTTGGGGCGCACCGGTTGCCCTCTAGATGACGCAGAAGATACGGTCTCCAGGGAGTTCGTCCCCTGGTCAGATAGCCCGTTCTCCTGCACTGTATGCGGCGGCTCGCCAGGCGATAGTAGTCCGTTTCGCGTACTCGTGCCCGGTGTCGGTCGTAAGAAGAGGCCTTTCGCGTTCGGTGCTGACGCGACACGTCGAATGAAACGCGATGCATTGGCTCCGAAAGCCTTGGGTGAGAGAGGCCCCGACTTCGAGCTGGGGTGGTTGATCGTCGGGAAGCCGGACTGGGTGGGATCGGCAGTCAAGGGAGCCTTCGTTCGTCCGAAAAGACGTGGCTTCTCCGCTTTTGACTTGGTGCGCGTGCGAGGCGCGCCGTTCGACGGATTCGCATCGCTGGTATCCAGGTGATCATTCAAGTACGCAGGCGTACTGGGTGTTCGGTGAGGGGTCCTGGATGGCATCGCCTTGTTTGAATCGCTTGACAGCGTGTTCGAAGACGTGTAAGAGGAGCGTTGATCGGGAGAACGAATGGAGTGAGGAGTGAGCGGCGGATTGGGCGTGAGGGTGGCAGGCTCAGCGTAGAACGACCCTTCGGTGTCGACAGTCAAGGGAGTGATGCCTGCCAGCTTCTTCGACGATCCGATGCGAAAGATGGTCTTCCAAGCGGGTGCGTTGCCGTTCTGACCAGAAGAAGCGGAGCGGACAATTCCTGACTGCTGAGGAAGTGCGGGGCTGGAAGGCTCGCCAACGTGCAGCATGCCGGAAGGTCGTGAGGGATAGGCGTGATGGTTAGAGAGAGGCGTGTAGGTGCACGAGCTGGCAGGGAGGACAGAGGCGACCCTGGGCTGTGTTCTGGCTGGCAGCAGCAATTGGCAGGTGCGGGACCTGGATGCGCTCAAGCGGAGGATACTGGGGCTTTCGCGTCCATTTTCGAGTAAGTATCGCACACGCGATTAGCTCAGCATCGGCAGCCTGCCAACGCCCGTTTCGGGCTCCCCCGGCAGCTGGTCAGTACGGTCAGTACTGGTTGCCCGTCAGCTCAGGCCTCAACATCTCATCCTTCGCACTCCGGGTACTGTCATTTCTTCACCGATACGCGGCCTTTCGACAAACAAAACGCCAGCATCGTACAAGACTCGTTGTGTGCCGTCCATGCCGTGCGGAGATTAATACACTTCGCATGCGCCAGGGCATAGGCGGGCAATAATGCGCAACTTAGCGCGGATATCAAACTATGCTCTATCAAGCTTCGGTTCCAGTGAATAAGTAAGTAGGCTTCATGGAAAAAAGAATATGCTGAATGGCGTTGACCCGTCATCAGCACGTTCTACATGACGCTGAACTAGAACGAGCTTCAATACGGGCAATCCGTCATGACAACGCGAAGTTCAATAGCCACTGCGAGATGTGCACGACTGTTCGGTGTACTAGGTGCACTTCTGTGGTGTTTCGACGACAGACCGGATGAGTTCGAGACTGAGGGGCTAGAAAGGTCATTCTCTCGACTACAGTCGTGGTGGCTGCCTCGAGCTCATGATAAGGAGCCGTGAAAAATCTCACGAAGGCAGTCTTCTCAGTTCTGCTCACGAATGCGACCGTCCGGACGTTGCTCGTCTTCTAGGCTGTGCTTCCGAGCTCCCCCAAGGATAGCCTGTATCTTCTCAGTAAGTGGCCTGTGTGTGTCGTGGCTGCGAGAATGATTGGCATGATCAGTGTCTGCTTGTACAGCGTGAGGCGATGAGAGCGGACGTACATTCAACACCCCGGCGCCCGGCGCTCGACGAAATAATAGGGACGCGCAGCATAAAACCCGGCGAGCCACACCGGTGATAGATATGTCGTCTGGGCAGGTTTGAATGATGCAGTGAGCTTTTTACTGCAGCAGAACCAAACGGTGACCGGATATCAACGTTATAGGCTATTACCAGTGGGCTCATGGTGGGACGCAGGGCGCACGATAATGTCGTTGACAACAGTAAGCGAGCCCTTTATAGTACCGGCTACCCTGTCAAGAAGAGGTTGTATACCAACTATACCGAGGCTACTGTGAAGCGGCTCTGCTCGAGCGCTGTGGTACTACCGACACCAGTTCAGTCTGGATTGTAGCTAGGCACGAATATCATACCAACAATTCGGAACAGTGATCTATCTGTCAAAGCGTAGGCCATATCCAAGCATTTACAGGCTGTATGACACTGCAGGTGACAACGGGCCAGCGACGGGAGAAAGCAAGAGTACCGCGCGCTCCCGGGGCCGGAATGAGTACATATGTAAGCACGTGGCATGGACGCGGTGGCTGGGATGACGGCACGGCACGGCACTGGCCATGGCATGTCTAGCAAGGTCGATTTCCGAGTCTTGTGTTCTCATTCTTGTGTTCTCACAGTAGACCCATATAGATCTGGCCTCTCATACACACTCATGTCCCTGTCCTATTGTACAGCTCATAAGGAGCATTGTCTTACTCTTGCGTCGCGCATAGGTATTACAGCAGATTCGGAAATGCTTGCCGCCCGCTTGAAGCGCCCCCTCCACGCGTGAAATTCATTTTAATCCAACAAATCGAGAAAATCGAGAATGACGAGGGAGAACCTCCGAGAATGCCACATATCGACGCGACACAATTTCGAGTAGTCTATAAGTCCCGGCACGGCAGCCCTGTTCCTGGATCATATACCTCGCAGAAGGGTCACTCGTATGGTGACAGTAGTACTACCTTTGCTTGGCTTCGAAAGTCAGTATGTCGCAGTCCAGCACATTCTCATCTTGATTCACGTATAACATCGATTATCCCTGTCGCGAGGATCGCAATGAAGAAGTGACACGACGGTCTTATCACTGGACTGGCGTGGCCCGGTAGCGTCGTTTGCGGTCTAGCTTTCCCGCAAGAATCCGAGGTGCGCTCAAGCCCTTGGGTTGTTACATGTACACCTTACCATCCTACCAGCCCGCACTTGAGTCACCGGCATGAATCAGCTTCTCGGTGTCGCCGACGGGTGTGCCTCGAGGATGTGAGTACTCTGGCCCAATCTTTTTTTTTTTTTTTTTTTTTTTTTAAACACGCACAGAATTGGTGAGGGGAGCTGTGAGGCGCCCATTGTGCAAGACTTTTGAGAGCACATCATGCCCTGAGGAGTCTTCCAGAGTGCAAGAAGCATACCCCGCAAGCCGCCGAATGAGGTCATAGACGCCCGTATTCAGACCAGACTTAGAGCAATGAATCAATACTTAGAGTATTTGGCTTACTTTTTAGTATCCCACAAACCGGGAACTAGCTTCTGAGAAGTGTTCGAGGCTAGGCCGTTAGTTTGGCTTGTTTCTCACTACTCAGGGACTCTGCGAGGTCTTTCAAAAGTCATATGGCTCCTAGCGCTTTTTCCTGATGAGTGGAACGCGACCGGATGGATCTCACCGGAGTCTGCGGTGATGGAGAGGATTCCGGCGATGGCATAGTCCGACGCATCTGTTTCAACGGTGATCTGACGGTCAGGTTCCCAGTGACGAAGGATAGGTGCGGTGGTGAAGGCCTGTTTCAACTCGTTGAAAGCTGTCCGGCATTTCTCGGAGAAGTCCCACGGAACGGATTTCCGGGTGAGTCGAGTGAGCGGAAGGACGATCTCGGAGTAATTGTGAATGAACCGGCGGTAGAAATTCGCAAAGCCTAGGAATGATTGAATGTCCCGGACTTTGCGTGGTTCCGGCCAGTCCAGGATCGCCTTGACCTTCGACTCAGCCATGGTAAGGCCTTCAGGGGAGAGGATATAGCCAAGATATTCGACGGACTCGGAATGGAATTCACACTTGTCCGCGCGAGCGTAAAGGTGATGTTTCCGGAGTCGTCGGAGGACCTCCTTGACGTGCTTCCGGTGCTCTTCCGGAGAGTTGGAATAAATGAGGATGTCGTCGAGGTACACGACAACACACACGTCCAGGAGATCTTGAAACACTTCGTTGACGAAGCGTTGGAACGCTGCTGGAGCGTTAGAAAGGCCAAAAGGCATAACCCGCCACTCAAAGGAGCCGTAGCGAGTTCGGAAAGTGGTCTTCCACTCATCTCCGGGGGCGATCCGGACCAGGTTGTAAGCATGCCGGAGGTCAATCTTGGTGTAGATGCTGGCCTTCCGGGGGCTGTCCAAGAGGTCGGAAACTAGCGGAAGCGGGTATCGGTCCTTCCGAGTGATCTTGTTCAAGCCTCGGTAGTGGACACACAGTCGGAGAGAGCCGTCCTTCTTCTTGACAAAGAGGACCGGAGAGCCGCATGGAGAATTGGAGGGACGAATGAAGCCGGAGCGGAGGTTCTCGTCGATATACTCTCGGAGTGTGTCCAGCTCGAGCTTGGAGAGGGAATAGATGGGTCCGAGGGGCGGAACTGCTCCATCCTCAAGAGTAATCTTGAGGTCGTATGGGCGATGTTCCGGGAGGGTATCAGACATCGACTTGCTGAAGACATCTGCGAACTCGTGATATTCCGAAGGAATTCCGGTGAGCTCCGGAGGCGAGTCCGAGACGGAAGAGCTTCTAGCAGCGGCCGAGGAGTCGTCTTCAGATAGGTTGAGCGTATAGCTCGTTGCACCCGGCATCTTGCAAGCACGCGCAAACGCAACTGCATTGATGAGAGATACCGGCGGAGCCGTTCGGGGAGGCGACGGAGGCGGAGGAGTGGAGGCCGGAGGAGACTCCGGAGACTCCGGAAGTGGTACCGAGTCAGATACGGGACGAGCCGAGGGTACGGTCCGGAATTGAATGTTGCGCTTCTTCCAGTCAATCAACGGATTGTATGCGGTGAGCCAACTGTATCCCAGGACGGCGGAAACGGACTTGTCGAGCGGAGTGACATAGAAGTCGACGGAAAGTACCTCACCCGACGGAAAGTGCAGCGGAAGGTGAGCCATCTGAGTTATTGTTTGGTTAGAAGTGCCATTGAATAACTGGAGACGTAAGGGAGTTACAGGCGTAGTGGGTATCTGGTTTCGGTCCGCAAAGTCCGAGTCAAGGTAGCAATGCGTGGAGCCGGAATCCAGGAGTGCGCGGAACGGAGTGGTCACAGAGTCGGAATATAACTGGATGGTAAAAGACATGGGGTCGGAAAGAGCAGACGCGTTGAGCCGGAGTACCTGTACCGCGCAAGGAGGGTCAACGCAGTCCTCAACGAGCGCGGAGGTCGGAGGACTGCGGACTAATTTTTTGATTCTTCCAGAGCCTCAGGAGCTGCGGCCGGAACGGTAGTCGTGGCGCGAGCCTTGGCGGCGGAAGACGTCTTCTTCGGACAGTCCTTGGCTGTATGTCCAGCACCGCCGCAGAACAGGCAGAGGTTGTTTGCGAAGCGGCGCTGACGTTCCTCCTGGGTAAGCTTTCCGTCCTTGCCTAGCTTATCAGCATAGGCTTTGGCAGCAGTCTTATTTTGACCCTTCGGAGTGGAGGCGGATTTCGCCGGAGTGGACGAGGAAGCGGGAGACGAACCGAAAGACTTCGAGGTCTGCGGAGTGCTAGGCTTCGAGTCGACGGACGGTTTGGAAGAACCGGACTTTTGCCCGGAGGAGCGGTTTTCGCGGGTCTGCTCGGTCTTGCGCTCCCAATAGCGATGGTCGAGCGACTGAGCGAGGTCCCGGAGTTCCTCCAGGGTTTGCGGCTTTCCGACCTCCGAGATCCGGTCCTTGAGACGCGCCGGAAGCCCCTTGTAGAATTGGTATCGGAGCGCAGAGCGTCCCCAACGAACTTGTGTGGCTAGGCGGTTGAAGTGCGTAATGTACTTCGTGATCCGCTGGCCTTCTGCCATGAACAAGTTTTCGAGGTCGTGTTCCGCCTGTCCGGTCGCGTCGTATGGTCCGAAGTTGATCCGGAGTTCCTGCTGGAACTCTTCGTAGTCGGAAAGGAATAGGGGTGGAGAGTCGGTGTCACCCTCCAGGAGGTAGGGTTCGAACCACTGGAGTGCGGTCCCCTTGAGGTAGGAGATTGCGTATGTGACCTTCTTGTCATCGGAACTGAAGGTACGGGGGCGTGCTTTGAAGACTAGTTCCAACTGGGCGAAGAACGACCGGAGTTTGACCGGATCCGAACCGTCGAACGGATCCGGATCCCGGACGTTGTTGCGCTCTCTCGGAACCGGAGCTGGGCGCTGCAGGGTCTGAGCGAGGAGCGCGATAGCTCCTGCAAGCTCGTGCGATGTGTTCGGAGAAACAGCTTGGCGTCCCGAGGTAGGCGGAGGCCCCATGTACGGAGGCACTGGCGGAGGTGGAGGGAGGGGACGGGACGACGATGTAGGCTGCTCGAAGGGATTGGAATCTCGACGCGGAATTGGAGTCCGACGCCCTACCGGAGGGACTTCCGGAGTTGGAAGCCTCGATGCGGTGTAGGGATTGAACGTCCCAGGTGTGAACGCTCGGGTTGTCGGAGTGTTTGGTATGGAGGCTATCGGACCCGGAGAACGTGATACCGTTTGCGGAGGTTGGATGGATGCTGGTCGTCGTGTCGGTGTTACAGGATTGGGGCGACCAGTGGCCACGGTATAACGTCTGGCCGAAAAGCCTTGAAAAGAGTTGGACATTGTAGTTCAGTCAGTTGAGTTCGGATATACTGTTAGAGTCGTGCCCGTAGTCCGGACCAGAGTCGAATTCCGAGGTTCCGGAGTGAAGTCCGGAATGAGTCCGGAGGGCTGGTGCACGTTAGTGAGGACTGTGGCGAAGTTATCGTCCAACGCCCTGACTGAGACTACAGGTTAGTCCTCTATTTCGGACCGAGTCGGAAGGAAAACGAAGGAGAAGTTGAGAGCGAGTAAGAAGAAGAGAATACTAGGAGACTTGAGGTTCGGAGTCGGACTAGGAGTTCGGAGTAGATCGGAATAGTATTCCGGAAGACGGAGAGTACAGGAGGGAGGATACCGAGTAGGAGTAACGAGATATCCGAACTGAGGTACAGCTACGTTTCGAGTCCACTATAAATACTACTAAGCTAATTGTCCGTGGTCAACAATACGAGTGTAGCTAGGGAGACGATGAGAATAAGTCCGGAGTCCGGAGGTGGAGAGTAACCGGATACCGGAACAATAACTATTGTAATGTAGCGGGCTGAAGCTGTGTAACGATGGAGACCATAACAATAAGTAAGGCTAAAAGCAAAGACAATAACGGAAACAGGATCGGAAGGGAATGTCCGGAAGTCCGGAGTCCGGAAATGGTCCGGAAGGGAACTTGTGGCACGGTATGTGACA